>CP125974.1:102001970-102477568 GCA_030063025.1 Avena longiglumis
ATGGCTTAAGGAATTAGGTTACTATGTATCGTAAAGCATATAGCAAATTGAACTATTGAAATGACTTGATCTTTATGCTACGCTTATCTATAGGAGTATGTCCATCACATCATTCTCCTAATGATATGATCCTGTTGTTAATAACATCTCAATGTTCATGATCGAGGAAACCATGATCATATATTAACCAACAAGCTAGTTTAACAAGAGGCTTTACTAGGACTCTTATTTTAGTTTACAAATCACACAAGTATTAATGTTTCCGGTTAATACAATTATAGCATGGTATGTAAACATTTATCATAAGTGTGAAGATATGATAATAACCACTTTATTATTGCCTCTTGGGCATATCTCCAACAGCCTCCCACTTGCACTAGAGTCAATAATCTAGTTTCAAACCTTTGTGTATATAACACCTATGGCTTTCCTAAGTTGTATGTACACGATTGCTAGTGGTCAACTGATCTCCTGGATCGACACTTCTAGGTCCGTGTGTAATTGCATGTCTTTGCGTCTCTCGCATCACTCATTTTCTAATGAGATGGCTTTGTATAAATTTGGTCTTCGGTGTGACCTTTAGTTCTTTGGGGTTAAAACATGTTGATAATATTGTCGCACAATATATCTTCATAGTATTATCCCACTGAACTACACCTAGTTTGATAACAAACTACTTGACACAAATGCCCTCTTTTCGCTAAAATAGCGATTATACTTGGCCTTTTGTTGTAGTATCTGTCACAATGTTTTAACTTTGGAACTCATCCAAATCCATTATGGAACTCACTTTCCATTATATTGTGCCACCCTTAGTTTAGATTGAGATAAACTTAATTTGTACTTTGACAAAGCTAGTATCAATGTAGTACTCTTACAATGAACTAACTATCTATTTGTCACTTTTACAAATAATATACTCTTAGTTCTTCCAAAGATCATAAGAATATCCTTACTATTGTCCAATGATCATCTTACAAATCATTCGGTATATGCTCACAACATTTAGAGCATAGGACATATCCGATTTGTACATATCACAAGATGATTGATATAAATACTCTTTGTGATTTCATACATCAAGTATCAATCTATACTTGATTATTTGTTTCACTTTACCAAATGTCAATACACTTGAATATATCATCAACATTGAACTCATTCAATCCTTTCGTGCGACAAGAACCTCTCTTGTAGTTTCTATATTGAACTCATTCAATATCTTGTCTATGTACTTTCGCACAACCATATTAGCGTCTATTGATGCCAAATATTTGGTTTTGCCTAGGTCTGTCATCGGGATGAAATTCTTAAGATGTGTTAATAAAAGATACATCTTTTCTAATCAATAATATGTCCTCCACATAATGTATTAGAAATATGTCTTAGCGCTCCCACTTAATTTCTTGCAAACGCAAGCATCTTCATTGTCTCTGATGAAATTAAACTCTTTTAACAGTTTCATCATAGTGAAGATTCCAACTCCGCGATGCTCACTTCAACCATTGAAGTTTGCATATGCTTTTAGCATCCTTTGAATTAACAAAACCCTATGGACCGTGTCATGCACACGTCCTAGGTAACGATTCTATTAGAAGAACTTGTTTTGTTTATTCAACTACCATATAACAAATTATATGTAGTGGTTGCTATATTAATCCGTTTAGACTAAATATCGCTATGAAAGATCAGATCTTGTCATATTCAACCTTTGAACATTGTTGTGAACTCTTTCCCAACATGTCGACTATTTCATAGATGTAAAACATCCATGTCTATTTATTTATAGATCCAAACACAACTGTAAGGTCTTACACCTTTCTCGAGGGTCCTTCAAGTTCAAAACTTGATTTTCTCGTGTATGGAACTATCACGGATTTTATGGCTTCAAGCCATTTTACGGAGTCAGGGCCCATCATCGCCTCTTTGCATGTAGTCGGTTCATTATTCTCAAATAATGATTCAACCCTCAAATCTTGGTATTTGATTGTTTATCCGACCTACTTGTTTCAATAGGAACTTGGATCTTCGTGATCACAACCTTTGAGGCACGTGAGCCATGAGCATTGTTGCTGCCTCCGGAACACTTTTCGGTGCTGCGCAACTCTGCACATATAGCTAAGGTTCTTTCAACCTTATCAAAGTTCTATTGTCCTCCCACTTAACTTTTCACGAAAAAATTCCTTCTTAAAGAAACTTGACGTTTCTAAGCGACAAACACTTTTGTCTCCGGTGTTATGGAGAAATACTTAACAAAGACAGATTCATCCGACTTTGGTTGCAAACATCTTTCTTATGTATAGCATACCAATGTTTAAGAAAGGACTACTTGGGTTTTATCCCAAACCATAACCTTATATGGTGTCATTTCAACGGATTATGATGAAGCTCTTTTCAGTGGAAAAACGGTAATCTCTAAAGCTTTTAATCTTTAAAATATAATGGCAGTTTTATAAATTATACCTTTGATCTTACCATGTCAAACAAGCTTTAATTACATATCTCGAACGCTCTATACTCTTATGGCGTTTCGAGAAAATGCAAATCCTCTTAACTAGTCCTTTAAATCTTAGGTATTATGCTAAACTTGTAACTCAAATATCTTCCTTTATGATCTTATCATAAACTATTTATATTCTTGTTACAATGATTTTGCACTTCATCTTGAAAGTCCTTGAACTTTTCAAATGTTTCACACTTCATCCTTATTAAGTAAATATTCATATATTCACTCAAATTTTCGGAGAAAGCATATGAAGTTGAAATCCATCGCTTTTGACTACACATGATGGTCTTTGTACAACAATATGTACAATTTCCAATAAGCTAGTCATTCGTTCCCTTTTGACCTATGAACGAAGTTTTAATTATCTCTAGGAAAGTTTCACAAGCGTCATTTGATCAAAATCAAAAAGACTCCAAAATTCCATACATATGGAGTTTCTTCATGTTTTCTTTCCAATATAATTTAAACGGCGATGTCACTTCCCAAGTGATCTTTTCAATCAATTTGTCTTTCGACATTTTTAGCACTAGTTTTATGGATGTGATTTCTCCAACGAGATTTTGTGAATCATCCATCTTTTATGGATTACGGCAATTATTTGAACAACCCTTTTGTTCTCATAATACCTGATAAAACAAATCTTGAAGGCAAGCTTTGATGTTTAACGAGCAACACAATAACCCTTTATTTTGTTCTCGATGAACATCATCACATATTCTTTTGCTAGTTACTTAGGCCATCATAGTTCATGAATTCATGTTATGTATGACGATTCATACCAACAAATTCAGTATCAAATACTTAAGAACCACATTGTTTAATAAGCAAAGAATATAGCCATAACATGTATATCATCTATATACTTAAATTGAACAATTCTAATCTTTTCTTCTGCCATATATTTATGAGATTCTCTTCAAGATTTTCTTTTACATTTGAAAGAATCTATCAATATCAATAGTGGAGTCATACATATGACACATAGTCCAAAGCGTGTATAGTTAAATACCAATGTCTTTGGACTTGCACCTTGAAGTAGATCACCATCATCAAATGTTTGGTGTTCTTTCAAATTCCTTTCTCTAGTAATCTCTTGGTGTAGTAAACATTTTACCTACATCAAATATTCACCCTTATCATGGAATCGTCCATGATCAAACTACCTTTAGCTTATAACGATGAATTACGAGTATAATGTTGCTATCCAAAACCTCTTGGAGGATTAGGACAACTAGTGTCTCCAACCTTTTGCAAATTCTCATCAAATATGAGAACATGACTTTTGCCATATTATACTCTATCATGTTGTAACCAATACTTTGTTTCAGATATCACAATATCTTCCACATATCATGGTTTCTGAAACAAATCTTTCAGATCCTAGATAACCTTGATATTAAGAGAATCCTTTGAATATCAAGAATCATGGAGACAAACATGATACTTATATACTAACACTTGGAATTGTTACTCTTGATTTAATACTAATTATTAAACTTCATGGAGTAACCGGAACTTACTGAAAGTTTGCAATAGGACTTTTTAAACTTTATATTAACACTTCAAAACAATACGATACCAGTTCGTAAAGTAACTAACCAGAATTCTATAGCTCTATCATCTCAATTATAACTAAGCGCAAGGTGGTAAACGGATGCCAATGACTACAACAACTATGCAAATTCACTTTGATTTAGTTTATGATAAATTGAGTTCTAATTAATAATTAAATTAATCTAGGTGAACTCCCACTCAAAACAATATCCCTCACATTGTTTTAGTGATCACACGAACCAAATCCACCACATCAAAACCGATCATCACGAGAGTTGATATAGCTTCAATGGCGAACAATCGACATGTTCATCATATCTACTATATGACTCATGCTCTACCTTTGGTAATCCGTGTTCACGAGGCCATGTCCATACATGCTAGGCTCGTCAAGATCAAACCTTAGTTTCGCATGAGCAAATCTGGCTTGCTCACGTTGTATACACTTGCGTAATCTAGCACACCCGATCATCACGCGGTGTTTGAAACAACAAGCTTTAGCAACGGTGCTAACTAAGGTGAACACTTTATGATTTGAAATTCATGTGCATGAGGGATCATCTTATAATGCTACCGCTGTCTACTAAGCAATACAAGATGCATAAAGGATTAACATCACATGCAATTCATAATATGTGATATGATATGGTTTTCTTCTTGTGCTTCCGATCTCCATCTTCAAGCACGAACATGATCTCCATCATCACCGGCATTGCATCAAGGTCAATGACGCTACTCCATGGTTGTCGCCCACGGTTTCAACTATTACAACTACTTTGAATAGACACGGGTCTTAACATAAATTAAAGACAACCATATGGCTCTGCCGTTGCCGACTTACAATAAGGAACATTGCATACATCATATATAATCACAATCATGGCCATATCACATCATCACTTTACCCTGCAAAACAAAGTTAGACGCTTCTACTTTCTTTTGCATATTTTACGTGGCTTGGGGCTGTAAATAAGTGTCGTTCTAACTTACGAACAAGAACCACAACATTGATACTAGCATTGTTGATTACCCGTAAATTGGATCTTAACTATGCTAGGAGAAACATGCACCAAAGCCACTTATGCAATACAAGTTGCATGTCAAGCGTGGAGCAAGTCTCATGAACGATGTCATGTAAGGTTAGCCCGAGCCGCTTCATCCCAACATACCGCAAGATGCAAAGTACACAAAAAGCAATCTACAATAAAGCATCAACGCCCACAATGACCATTGTGTTCTACTCGCAACAGATCTACATATAGACACGGCTCGATACCCTTTGTAGGGGTTCGTAGCATGGAAAACAAAAATTTTCTATCGCATACAAACAAACAAGCCAAGATCTATCTACTAGATTGTAGCAACGAGTCGATAGAGGAACTCACCTCAAGATTCCAAAGTGGTTAACGAGAGCAGATTCTCGTGGGTGATGTAGTCGACACTTCCGATCTCAAGATCGTGTAGACGATCCTTCCAGCGCCACGTTCAGCGCTCCGCAATGGGTCACACGTTTACTCGACGAAGACCTTCCTCTCCCTTGTTCCAAAGAAAATGGAGGTTGTAGCACTCTCCTCGCGATTCCGGCAGACAACGGTGTGGTACCTAAGTAGAGGGAGATCCTTGAGGCTTAAGCGGCTTGGTATGGTGGAGCTTATGAGAGAGGCTATTAGTGGTCTAGTAATTAGACACACCAATTATAAGGCTCTAAACCAATTAGAAGGCTCTAACTGTTGGCTAAAGCAATTAGAAGCTCTAAACCAAAACAGCTCTAAACCGGAGATCTAGAGTAGAAAGTTATGTGTCTATGGAGGAGCCCGCCTCCTTATATGGGAGGGTTCCTCTTGGCGCCAGGAGGGAGGAGTCCCTCCCAACTCGGCCTAGGGCTTGCCGGCCTGGAGGAGTCCAACTCCTCCTCCAGGTTGGTTCAACTCCTCTTGCTTGTTTCCCAGCTTGTTTTGGCGTTTGACTTTCAAACCGACATTTGACTTTTCTGTTTTAGGATTCAATTTAATCCTTTATTTGGGACAGCAATAACACTTAGTACATGATGCAATCATTCAATGAGCAATGACACATTCATGTACCCTTCCCCGAGTCTTGGGACAATCCGAACCTTCTAGAACATTCCCGATGAAAACACCGAATCATTCCCGAACTCCGAAACGGACTTTCCTTATATGAATCTTATTCTCCGGACCATTCCGGATCACCGTGATATCCCGGATCCCATCCGAGACTCGAACAACATTCGGTCTCTTTCTCATAATACCATAACTACTCAAACAACGTCGAATCCTTAAGTGTGTCTCCCTACGGTTCGTGAATTATGCGGACATGATCGAGACACTTCTCCGAACAATAACCAATAGAGGAATCTGAAATTCATATGGCTCCCACATATTTCTCGATTACTTTGCGATCGAATGAACCACTTACATACGATACCAATTTCCCTTTGTCTCACGATATGTTACTTATCCGGTTATGATCGCTTGTGATCTCTGCATACCTAGTTCAACCTCACATCGATAAGTACTCTTTCTCGTTCCGTGATATGTGATCCCTTGTGACCAAGTCACATGCTTGCAAGCTAATTGGATGACATTCCACCGAGAGGGCCTGAGTATATCTATCCGCCATGAGGATGGACAAATCCCACTCTTGATCCATGTGTTTCAACCAATACTTTCAACACTCAATGCCACTTTTATAGCCACCCCATACGGTGTGTTTGATGACATCAAAGTATCCATCCGGAAAGGTGATATGCATGATCTCATGGTCGAAGGAATTAGGTTACTATGTATCGTAAAGCATATAGCAATTGAACTATTGAAATGACTTGATCTTTATGCTACGCTTATCTATAGGAGTATGTCCATCACATCATTCTCCTAATGATATGATCCTGTTGTTAATAACATCTCAATGTTCATGATCAGGAAACCATGATCATATATTAACCAACAAGCTAGTTTAACAAGAGGCTTTACTAGGGACTCTTATTTTAGTTTACAAATCACACAAGTATTAATGTTTCCGGTTAATACAATTATAGCATGGTATGTAAACATTTATCATAAGTGTGAAGATATGATAATAACCACTTTATTATTGCCTCTTGGGCATATCTCCAACACCAAGTTATCTATAAATTATATCTACATTAAAATTATTGTGGAAAATAAATAAATGAACTATATGAATTTGATACTTGGCACAAAAAAAGATAAAGGAAAAACACTTGGTAGCTAGCCGTCGGCGTAGAACCCATCCTACCACTACGCCGACGGTTAGCATGCCCTAACGCCGTTCGTACGTCGCTAACCCTGGCCCACCTTCTCTAGTTACGCCGACGGTATTTCTCACACCGACGAGCACCGTCGGGCCGATTTGGATCTACGCCGACGGTATTTGGTGGCCCGACGGCTGCCGTCGGCCCGTGGTGCTATACGCCGACGGGATAGCTAGGCCGACGGCCTCCCGGCCCAGCGGCCGAGCCTGTCCATCTGCGCCGACGGGGCCGACAATTTGCCGTCGGCATAGCCTGAGGCCGTCGGCGTATTCCCTTATTCCTGTAGTGAGTGCCGCTTCTTTGCTTGCAGAGCTATGCAAGATTTCAACAAGGGAAGGCCCAAACTGCTGATGATATTCTCCAAAAGTGAGTTCCTTGTTGCGCTGCATGCCAGCTCTGTTTCAACCAGCCTGAATCTGCTTGCCGCAAAATTCTCGCATTTTCAAACAGAAAGTACTGCTCTGTAGCCTCCCTATGCAAAGATGCCGCGTTAGTCAAAAGAATGGATATTCATGGCGCATGGGAATGGTACATACATGGAAGGGAAACATAACAACAAAATGAATAAGTGACGCACTACAGGACGCGCGCGCTACGCCGAGGGCAAAAAGCCGTCGGCGTAGGCCAAAATGCCCTCGGCGTATGGTACGCCGACGGTTGCCCTCGGCGTAGCCTACTCGGCAAAGGTCTCCCTCGGCGGAGCACACACAAGTCGTCGGCGTATCGAAATGCCGTCGGCGTACGCTACGCCGAGGGCTTTGCCGTCGGCGTAGCGGCCGTCGGCATAGCCTGTCGGCCGATTCTAAAATCATTTTATAAAAAAAATATTTTTTATTTTTTTCCTCAATTTTTTTCTTTAAATTGTTTGACTCGTTAATCTCCCACTTTGAACATTTTTAACGCTAATTACAGTTAATATTTAATTAAATTTCAGTCTTAGTCAAACTTCCCAGCCGGTCATCCATCCTAATACTACTCCAGCTCCAGCACGCTTAACTTTCTCGTTCCTTCAAAATCCGTTTCCGCAAAGTAATTCATATATTGTTGTCAATACTATGATATAAATCCTATTAACTCTTATATCATCATGTCACATGTTTGTATTTTTTAAAATTACAAACAATTATCTAAGTAAACATTAATGAATAAGTAAAAATATTATTGAATTCAAATAAAAATATAATAATTTTACTTTTTTGTATTTTTATTTAATATGCAATAATTAATATCTTTAAATCTGTAAATCGGAGTTCGACAAAAAATATGTCTAAATTAATCATAAAAATGAGAGGAATCTAAATATGATATCCATATCAACTAATCACAAACCCTCCGTTTTTGAATTAGCTATTTGGTGGTTGCTTTAGAAAATCCCTTTGCTTGGGATAATGAAAAATGGCTTTTTAGTGCGATGAAAAAGAAAACTTGCATTGAATCTTTGATAAAATAGCATATTGTGAATCTAAAAATGATTTTTATAAAAAAACATGAGCATCGGATCATGTACCTGTAGTTCATATCTGACCCACTTCCTGCCGATTCGGTAGGAATTTGTCTTTTTCACCAGAGGTGGACGGAAAGGTTTCGAACCCTCCTGTTGTGACATTGTGCATATAAGGTGGTATAGTATTTTTGTAAAATATGGTGGTAGCATTTT
Source organism: Avena longiglumis (assembly GCA_030063025.1). Lineage (NCBI taxonomy): Eukaryota > Viridiplantae > Streptophyta > Magnoliopsida > Poales > Poaceae > Avena > Avena longiglumis. The sequence continues at coordinate 102,010,983 of CP125974.1, forward strand.
GAATTACCATTTGGTGGTTGCTTCACAAAACCGTCCGTTTTTGGTGCTCGGAAAATGGAAAATGGTTTTTTGGTGCGACGAAAAGGAAAACTTCCTCCTGCAACATTGTTCGTCATCCCATGATGCATGTGTATGCATAATATGGACATATTATCACAAACTATGCCTTGATTCTAGCCATAATATTGGTCATTTGACCGGAAAGCCAAGAAACCTCGAATGAGATAGGTCATTTTGTGAAGGTTTTTTTGAGACATAATCAATATATCAAGTTTGATATTTTTCCTTATAACTATGTCACATAATATGACAACACGCGAAGGTTTCACATTGTTTCGATTTTTTTTGAATTTTTTATGCCCGTTTTAAACTACCGTCAAACTTTGTCGAACGGCGGGCATGAAGATTCTTAGCTCGGGGTCGAGCCTCGCTAAAATTGCATTGGATATTTGATAAAATAGCATATTGTGAATCTAAAAATGATTTTTGTAAAAAAACATGAGCATCGGATCATGTACCTGTAGTTCATATTCGACTTCACGCCGATTCTACAGAATTTGTTTTTACCAGAGGTGGACGGAAAGGTTTCGCACCCTCCTATTGTGACATTGTGCATATAAGGTGGTATAGTATTTTTGTAAAATGTGGTGGTAGCAATTTGAATAATCCATCTGGTGGTTGCTTTACAAAACCGTCCGTTTTTTGTGCTCGGAAAATGGGAAATGGCTTTTTGCTATGACGAAAAGGAAAACTTCCTCCTGCAACATTGTTCGTCATCCCATGATGCATGTGTATGCACAATATAGGCACATTATCATAAACTATGCCTTGATTCTAGCCATAACATTGGTCATTTGACCCGAAAGCCAAGAAACCTCGAATGAGATAGGTCATTTTGTGAAGGTTTCTTTGAGACATAATCAATATATTAAATTTGATATTTTTCCTTATAACTATGTCACATAATATGACACCAAGCGAAGGTTTCGCATTGTTTCGATCGTTTTTGAATTTTTTATGCCCGTTTTAAACTATCGTCAAACTTTGTCGAACGGCGGGCATGAAGATTCTTAGCTCGGGGTCGAGCCTCGCTAAAATTGCATTGGATATATGATAAAATAGCATATTGTGAATCTAAAAATGATTTTTGTAAAAAAACATGAGCATCGGATCATGTACCTGTGGTTCATATCTGACCCACTTCCTACCGATTGAGGAATTTGTTTTTCACGGAGGTGGACGGAAAGGTTTCGAACCCTCCTGTTGTGACATTGTGCATATAAGGTGGTATATTATTTTTGTAAAAATGTGGTGCTAGCATTTTGAATAATCCATTTGGTGGTTGCTTCACAAAATCGTCCGTTTTTTGTGCTCGGAAAATGGGAAATGGCTTTTTGGTGCGACGAAAAGGAAAACTTCCTCATGCAACATTTTTTTTCATCCCATGATGCATGTGTATGCACAATATAGGCACATTATCATAAACTATGCCTTGATTCTAGCCATAACATTGGTCATTTGACCCGAAAGCCAAGAAACCTCGAATGAGATAGGTCATTTTGTGAAGGTTTCTTTCAGACATAATCAATATATCAAATTTGATATTTTTCCTTATAACTATGTCACATAATATGACACCACGCGAAGGTTTCGCATTGTTTCGATCGTTTTTGAATTTTTTATGCCCGTTTTAAACTATCGTCAAACTTTGTCGAACGACGGGCATGAAGATTCTTAGCTTGGGGTCGAGCCTCGCTAAAAATGCATTGGATATTTGATAAAATAGCATATTGTGAATCTAAAAATGATTTTTGTAAAAAAACATGAGCATCGGATCATGTACCTGTAGTTCATATCTGACCCACTTCCTACCGATTCGGTAGGAATTTGTTTTTTTCACCAGAGGTGGACGGAAAGGTTTCGGACCCTCCTATTGTGACATTGTGCATACAAGGTGGTATAGTTTTTTGTAAAATGTGGTTGTAGCATTTTTAATAATTCATTTGGTGGTTGCTTCACAAAACCGTCCGTTTTTTATGGTCGGAAAATGGGAAATGGCTTTTTGGTGCGACGAAAAGGAAAACTTCCTCCTGCAACATTGTTCGTCATCCCATGATGCATGTGTATGCATAAATAGGCACATTATCATAACCTATGTCTTGATTCTAGCCATAACATTGGTCATTTGACCCGAAAGCTAAGAAACCTCGAATAAGATAGGTCATTTTGTGAAGGTTTCTTTGAGACATAATCAATATATCAAATTTGATATTTTTCCTTATAACTATGTCACATAATATGACACCACATGAAGGTTTCGCATTGTTTCGATCGTTTTTAAATTTTTTTATGCCCGTTTTAAACTATCGTAAAACTTTGTCGAATGGCGGGCATGAAGATTCTTAGCTCGGGGTCGAGCCTCGCTAAAATTGCATTGGATCTTTGATAAAATAGCATATTGTGAATCTAAAAATGATTTTTGTAAAAAAACATGAGCATCGGATCATGTACCTGTAGTTCATATCTGACCCACTTCCTACCGATTCGCAGGAATTTATTTTTTTACCAGAGGTGGACGAAAAGGTTTCGAACCCTCCTGTTGGGACATTGTCCATATAAGGTGGTATAGTATTTTTGTAAAATGTGGTGGTAGCATTTTGAATTATCCATTTGGTGGTTGCTTCACAAAACCGTCTGTTTTTTATGCTCGGAAAATGGGAAATGGATTTTTGGTGCGACGAAAAGGAAAACTTCCTCCTGCAACATTGTTCGCCATCTCATGATACATGTGTATGCACAATATAGGCACATTATCACAAACTATGCCTTGATTCTAGCCATAACATTGGTCATTTGACCCGAAAGCCGAGAAACCTCGAATGAGATAGGTCATTTTGTGAAGGTTTCTTTGAGACATAATCAATATATCAAGTTTGATATTTTTTCTTCTAACTATGTCACATAATATAACACCACGCGAAGGTTTCGCATTGTTTCGATCTTTTTGAATTTTTTATGCTCGTTTTAAACTATATATAATGTTTTATGTTTTACTTAATTTTTATTTACAAATGTGTAATATTTGAGTGTAGATAGATAGGTCTTATTTTTCTGCAAATTTTGATATATTATCTGTATTTTTCCGAATTAGAATGATTTAGTTATGATTTTTCAAAGTTTAAGGAGATAAAATAAAAAATAGCTACGCCGAGGGCAGCCGTCAGCGTAGCATAGGATATGCCGACGGCAATTATACGCCGACGGCTGCTTGGCGGGGCTGGCCTGGACGATGGCTACGCCGACGGCCCCGACGTTTGGCCGTCGGCGTAGCGACCGGCCGTCGGCGTAGCTTCCTATTCCTGTAGTGACGGTAGTTAGATAGCAGTTCTTGCTACATTGAATTGCTGCAGAGCCTACTTTGATCAGGAAAAAGTTAGATCGCTGCTGCTACTTGCCAAACATGCCGTTGACAGAGCCTTCTTCTTTAGATTGATACAACAACCACATAAGGTTTCCAAGATAAATCATTTTACAAGTAGCGGACGAATTTCCTGACTTGTCGATCATCTATCGTAATAACTGGTCTGCTACCGCAAGCAGGTAAAATGCATCACATGCATACATGCTGATTCATCCTCGAAACAGGCTTTACGCCCAGGTTTATAAATAAAGCAACGACCAACAAGTACCACAAAGTCAACCAGGCGTCACAAGAAAAATAAAAAGCATAGTCCGCTAGAGCAACAGCATAATAAGCCCAAATAAATGGGGGAAAAAATAGACAAGGCGACCAAATGCAGAAGAGAGCTCCCCTAATGGGGGGCACTAGCAGGCACCGCAAAGCGTTGCGCCGACGCCCTGATAGCCTGCAAGATACCGTCCACGCCTCTCGGTCACGCTGCCTGGAGAGGGGGGACCACTGCTGGAGGTGGGCAAGCAAAGAAAACACAGAGTCAGAGGCCGGCTAGGAAAAATCCGCTCAATCACCATATTATTTCTAATTTTCCAAAGAGACCACGAGATGGCTGCAAACACCATCCAGAAGAAGTGGCGCCCTCTTCCAGGATGGTTTGCCTCAGATTCGTGAACTCGAGGTCTTGGGCTGCCACGTGAGACCAGGGCCTACCGGATAAAGTTCCATAGGAACTGAGCGGCAGGACAGGTGAACATTATGTGGGTGCAAGACTCTGGGGTCCCATATAATGGACACAACCCATCACCAGGACCATTCCGCTTAGCGACCTCCACTCCGGAGGGGAGGCGATCCCGAGCAGCCACGACAAAGATCTGAACGCCTTGAGGAAGGGGCCTTCCAAAGATGCGACGCCCACGGGAGCTCAGGACCCTGGAAGAGGGTCCGATAAGCCGAGCCCACCGAGAAGGCTCCCAAAGGAGACTGGATCCAAGAAATCTCATCTCTCTCATCTGAGAGGGCAAGAGGCAAGCAGCCATGCAATCTCACAAAGTCCGCCGCCTCGGCATCGTTGAAGGTCCTCCGGAACGGGATGTTCCAATGGGCCTCCTGCATCGCCTCGGCAACTAACATCGTGGGGACTGCACAGATAGCGAACAACGCCGAGAATTCCAGTCTGAGAGGGACCCCCTGTAACCAGGGGTCCATCCAAAACATAATTCCCTGCCCGTTCCCTACCCCAAAACTAGATCCGTGGCGGATGAGGTGCTTTATGTCCTGGATAGCCCGCCAGAACTGGGATCCTTCACGGCGTTCGCAAGCCAGCAAGGGGCGTCCCCGGAGGTATTTGGCTTTGATGAGCTGCAACCACAAACCCCCCTCGTCCTGCAGGATCAGCCACACCCACTTCAGCAGCAAGACCACATTGAATCGGCGAGAATAAAGAACCCCTAGACCCCCCAAGGATTTTGGGGGAGCAGATATCTGCCCATTTCACCATGTGATATTTCTGGTGTCCATCCCCTGCCGCCCAAAAGAATCTAGACAGCTCTTTCGCAAAGTCTGCATGGACCCCTTCAGGCAACAGGTATAGACCCATCTGATACATGGTGAGGCTGGACAGGCAGGAATTGATCAGTACCGTTTTGGACCCCTTGGTCGTAAGGTGATCCCGCCATGGCTCAACACCCGAACGAACCTTCGAGACCATGGGGTCAGGTCCCTAATCAATACCTGCGAGTCCCGCATAGGCATCCCCAAGTAGGTAATGGGGAAATCCGCTAGGTGGCAGTTAAGCCTATCGGCAATCAACTGTCGCTTGTCCTCAGGGAAACCCAGGACCATGACCTCGCTCTTGTCGAAGTTAATCTTGAGTCCATACATGGACTCAAAACACAACAACAGGAACTTGAGGTTAATAATATCTAGTTCCGATCCCTGGATCATGATCATCGTGTCATCAACATGGAGGTGGGTGATGCCACCTCCGGGGATAAGATGCCCTACCACCCCGGAAAGGTGGCCAGAAGCCTTGGCTTTGTCCAAGATTTCTGCTAGGGCATCCACCGCGGAGTTAAAGAGCAGGGGTGAGATCGGATCCCCTTGCCTAACTTCACAGGAGGGTCTAAAATAAGGACCCACCTCCCCATTAATATTGATCGCCGTGCTGCTACTCATAACAAATTGCATGATCCACGCAATCACCCGGTCCTCGAAACCGCGACGTTAAAGAACTTGTCTCAGGAAGGCCCAATCCAGCTTATCGTATGCCTTCTAGAAGTCTAGCTTGAGGAACTGAAGGGAATATGCCCGAGAGGCAATAATAAAGTGGTTATTATCGTATTCCTTATTTATGATAAATGTTTACTTTGCATGCTATAATTGTATTAATACGGAAACGTTAATACATGTGTGTTTAATAAACAAAAAGGAAGTTCCTAGTTATGCCTCTCTTATAAACTAGCTCGTTGATTAACAAGATGATCAAAGTTTCCTGATCATGGACATTGGATGTTGTTAATAACAAGGTCACAACATTAGTGTAATGATGTGATGAATATTCATCCGAAGTATAGCATTACGATCAAAGTCATTGAGTTTATATTGCTATAACTACTTACGAAGTGATCCTAATCCTTAGACCATGAGATCATGTCAATCACTAACACCGGAAGAGTTTCTTGATAACATCAAACGTCACACCGTAACTGGGTGATTATAAAGATGGCTTCAGAACTACTAAAGTGTTATGTTGAGGCCCATGGATCGAGAGTGGAATTTGTTCATCCCGATGACGGATAGATATGCTCTGGGCCCTCTCGGTGATATCACATTGATTATCTTGCAAGCAAGTGATTTGATCACTAGAATGTTATATCACGGGAACGAGAAAAGAGTGCATGTCGGTAACGAGATCAAACTAGGTATGGAGATACCAATGATCGAATCTCGGACATGTAATATATCGTGAAACAAAGGGATTAAGATACTAGCGTAAAAGGTTCACACGATCACAGAAGTCATCGTTGAATGTGTAGGAGTCAGTATGGATCTCCAGGTCCCGCTACTGATTATTGATCGGAGAAGGGTCTCGATCATGTCCGCATTATTCGCTAACCGTAGGGTGACACACTTAAGGGATACCGACACCATTCGGATCAAATGATATGCCAGAAAAAGAAAAGAAAAGCGCATGAATTTATTTCACTAGACATCGGAACTGTTTCGGTTGAAATTGCTGAAACTGGTTCTGCATGTGAAATTGAAATGTTGTAAGGGGTTTTATGTGAATGTTTGTTAATTAAAGTAATTAACAAAATTCTGAATAAATAAATAAAAGAGTTTTATTTAAACGAGAGCTTGCATTAAATTTGGTGGAAATTTAATGCATGTGAGTGGATTTTTGAGTGGAGGCTTTTTAATGGGAGTGGAGGCTTTTCATTTTGAGCGGGAGCTCCACCCACATGAATGTGGAAGAGGTGGGGGCAGCCCCCATGGCTGGGCGCCATGCCCCTTGGGTGCCCTCCCTCTCCCCTATAAAAGGCCCCCCTCTCCTCCTCTCAAACTAACACCTCCTCGCGAAGGATCTCTCTCCCCCTTTTAGAATTTCCCCATGGTCTCGGATCAGCGAGATACATGTTCCCGGTGGCTTTTTCTGGAAGGATTTGTTGCTTCCCCTGCTTCGCTGGAGCGAGGGCGCGGAGGTTGTCGGGGTACCCGTACGTGTGTGCGATCACGGATGCACCACTGCTTTGAGGTGCTGGACTTGATTGTGCTGGACCGGCTGGACCAGATGGACTTCATCACGATCTTGAGATCGGCAAGCGTTCGTCTATATCATCCATGAGTACAACCTCGTTAACGCTATTCGGTCTTCGAGGGTATGTATTCTATGGATGTATATCCACCCGTTGCTTGTATCTAGTAGATAGATCTTGGTACATAGTTCACATCGTAGGAAAATTTTTGTTTTCTATGCTGCGAACCCTACAGTGGTATCAGAGCCGGATCTATGCGTAGATACTTTGCACGGGTAGTACACATATGAGTATGTGGGCGATGATGATCATTTTATTGCTTCTTAGTTGTACTTTGGATATTGGTGGCATAGTGGGATGAAGCGGCTCAGACAAACTTTACATGTCCTCGCACATGAGACCTGTTCCATGATTGACATGCAACTAGTTTTGCATAAGTGGCTAGCGGGTGTCTGTCTCTCCTACTATAGTCAATATCTAATTTGCAACGAGTTGTCAACAATTTGGTTATCATCGTTGTGGTTCATGATCATAGGTAAGAACGGTTCTATCTTCGAAAGCCCTAAACCACGTAAAACTTGTAATGGATAAATTAGAGGCGTCTAGTTTAGATTGTTGCTGGGCTAGTGTTATGATGTGGTGATGTTGTAAGTAGAAGTATGAGATGATACTCTTACAACACACATAGCGTGTAAGTTCCATAGACCTTGGCCTTACACATAAAGGTATGATAGTGATCATACCACGATGCACATGATGGAGATCATATGCGGGAACCATATCATTTCACTTTTTAACATGTGATGTTAGATTGCATCTTATATTGCTTGTTTGGCGTTTTATTAGCATAATAAGATGACCCCTCATTTAGATATCAAGATAAAAATGTGTTCTTCCTTAAGTATGCACCGACAATGTTTCGTCGCTTCAAGGCATCACGTGATGATCGGGTGTACTTGAATCCACGAGTATATCTCGGGTGTAAGACAGTTACACACGCGAATACTAAGGTTCTTACCTGGCAAGCCTAGCATGTACAGACATGGCCATGGCCTCGGAACACAGACCGAAAGGTTAAGCATGAGTCATATGTTTTGATATGATGACCATATGGATGCTCGCCTTTGAAGCTACGCCGACTCACGTGATGATCGGACTTGGTGTAGTGGATTAGGTTCATATAATCACCAAAAAGGCACGAGGGATGTCGTTTTTGAGTGGGAGTTCATTTCTAATTTGGATTAGTAGAACTCAATTTATCATAAATTAAATCAAAGTGAATTTGCATAATTTGTTGTAGTCATTGGCATTCGTTCACCACCTTATGCATAGTTGTAATTGAGATAATAGAACTATAAGATTCTGGATATATACTTTACGAACTGGTATCGTATTGTGTTGAGTGTCAATCTAAAGTTTAAAGTCCTATTGCAAACTTTCAGCAAACTCTATTTACTCCGTGAAATTTAATAGTTAGTATTAAATCGAGAGTAACAATTCCAGTGTTAGTATCTTAAGTATCATGTTTGCCTCCATGATTCTTGATTTAAACATCAAGTTTATCTAGGAGCTGAAAGAATTGTTTCAAAAACCATCATGTGTGGCAGATATAGAGATATCTGAAACAATGTTTTGGTTGCAATATGATAGAGTATAATATATGTTCTCATATTAGATGAGAATTTACGTAGGTTGGAGATGCTAGACATCCTAATCATCTAAAAGGGTTTTGGAAAGTAATGTTATACTCACGATTCATCTTTATAAGCTACAGTAGTTTGATCATGAAAGTCGTCATGATAAGGATGAATAGAAGATGTATGTAAAGTGTGTACTACACTAAAAGATTACTAAAGAATGGATTTTGAAAGAACGCCGATCATTTGATGATGGTGATCTACTTCAAAGTGCAAGTCCAAAGGTATTATTATTTGAATATACACGCTTTGGACTATATGTCATGTATATGGCGCCACTTTTGATGTTGATAGATTCTTTTAAAAGGAAAAGGAAATGCTGAAAGAGAATCTATAAAATATATTTGGCAGAAAATAAAAGATTGGAAATATCGAATTTAGGTATATAAATGATATACATGTTATGGTTGTATTCTTTGCTTGTTAAACAATGTGGTTCTTGGGTATTGGATACCGAATTGGTTGGTATGAAATTTCATACGGAACAACACAATTCATGAACCACAATGGCCTAAGTAACCAGCAAGAGAATATGTGATGATGTTCATCGAAAACAAACAAACCGTTGTTTGTATTTCTCGTTGACATCAAAGCTTGACTTCATGATTTGTTTAAATAATTGTTATTTGAATCAGGTATTATGAGAACAAAGGTTGTTCAAATAATTACCGTATTCCATATAAGATGGATGATTTACAAATCTAGTTGGAGAAATCACATCCATAAAACCTAATGCTAAAATGTCGCAAGACAAATGATTGAAAGATCACTTACGAAGTGACATTGCTGTTTAAATTATATTGGAAAGAAAACATGAAGAATCACCATATTCATGGATTTTTGGATTCTTTGATTTGATCAAGTGACGCTTGTGAGACTTTCCACGTGATAATTAAAACTTCGTTCAAAGGCCAAAGAAGAACGAACGACTAAAATATTGGAATTTATACATATCGATGTATGTAGTCCATTATGTGTAGTCGTAAGCGATGGGTTTCATCTTCATATGCTTTCTCCGGAAATTTGAGTGAATGTTCACTTAATGAGAAAGAAGTGTGAAATATTTGAAAACGTTCAAAGACTTTCAAGATGAAGTGAAAATCATTGTGACAAGAAAATAAATGGTTTATGATTTTATCATAAGAAATTTATTTGAGTTACAAGTGTAACAAGAAAATAAATGAATTATGATTTTATCATAAAGGGATTTATTTGAGTTGCAAGTTTAGCAAAACACCTAGATTTACATCTCCCTAAACACCATAGGAGTATGGAGTGTTTGAGATTTGTAATGAAACCTTGTTTGACATGGTTAGATCAAAGGTGTTATTCATAAAACTGCCATTATATTTTAAAAGATTAAAGCTTTAGAGACTACCGCTGTTACACTGAAAAGAGATCCATCTTGATCCGTTGAAATGACACCATGGAAGTTATGGTTTGGGGTAAAACCCAAGTTGTCATTTCTTAAAGTTTGGTATGCTAAACATAAGTAAGATGTTTACAACCGAAGTCGGATGAGCATGTCTTTGTAGTTTATCTCGAATAACAATTGGTTATTCCTCCATAACACCGAGGACAAAAGGGTTTGTCGCTTGAAATATGAAGTTTCTTGAAGAAGGAATTTTCCGTAAAAGTTAAGTGGGAGGACAATAGAACTTTGATAAGGTTAACGAAGCTTAGCTAAATGTGCTGAGTTGCGCAGCGCCAGAAATGGTTCCGGAGGCTTCCATAATGCTCATAGCTTATGTGCCTCAAAGGTTGTGGTCACGGAGATCTAAGTTCTTATTTAACCAAGTCGGTCGGATAAACAATCAAATGTTGAGATTTTAGAGTAAATCATTATTTGATAATGATGAACCGACTATATGCAAAGAAGCGATGATGGGCCCTGACTCCATCAAATGGCTTGAAGCCATAAAATCCGTGATAGTTCCATACACGAGAAATCAAGTTTTGAACTTGGAAGACCCTCCGGAAAGGTGTAAAAACCTATCGGTCGTATTTGGATCTATAAAGAAACAGACATGGATGTTTCACATCTATGAAATAGTCAACATGTCGTAAAGTATTTTACGACAATGTTCAAGGAGTTGACTATGACAAGATTTGATCTTTCATAGCGATATTTAGTCTAGACGGATTAAAGTAGCAACCACTACATATACTTTGGTTTATGGTAGATGAATAAACAAAACAAAATTCTTCTAATAGAATGGTTACCTAGGACGTGTACATGACAACGTCCAAAGGGTTTTGTTAAAATTCAAAGGATGCTAAAAGGGCATGCAAACTTCAATGGTTGAAGTAAGCATCGCGGAGTTGGAATCTTCACCTTAATGAAAAGGAGTTTTCATCAGGAGACGATAAAGATGCTTGCATTTGCAAGAAATTAAGTGGGAGCGCTGAGACATATTTCTAATACATTATGTGGAGGACATCTTGTTGATTAGAAATGATGTATCTTTTATTGACAAAGGTTAAGAATTTCATTTAGATGAAATACTTAGGCAAAACCCGAATATTTAGCGTGAATGTCTATAGTGGATAGACTGTGACGCCAATATGGTTGTGCCAAACGTACATATATGAGATATTGAAGGAGTTCAATATAGAAACAACAAGAAACGGTTCTTGTCACATGGAAAGGAATTGAATCAAGATTCAAGTGTATCGACACTTGATAAGTGAAACAATATTCAAGTGCTTTGACACTTGATGAGTGAAATCACAAGAATGTTTTGATCAATCATACCATGATATGTACACATCCAGATATGTCCTATGCTCTAAGTGTTATGAGCATATACCAGAATGAATCATAAAATGATCATTGGACTATAGTAAGGATATTCTTATGATCTTTTTGGAAGAACTAAGAATATATTTGTGTAGAGGTGACAAATAATTACAAATAGTTCATTGTAAAGCGTTACATTGATACTAGTTTTGTCACAAGATACAGATTAAGTTTACCTCAATTTAAACTGTGGGTGTCACAATGTAATGGAAAGGAGTTTCCATGATGTATTTGGAAGAGTTCCAAAGTTAAGACATTGTGACGAATACTACAACAAAAGGCTAAGTATATGACTGCTATAGTAGCGGCAGAGGAGGGAATTTGTGTCAAGTAGTTTGTTATCAAACTAAGGTGTGGTTCGCAACAGGCTAACACTAAAGATATATTGTGTGACAATAGTATCGACGTATTTTAACCCCAAGGAACTAAAGGTCTCACCAAAAGACCAAATTTATACAATGCCATCTCATTGGAGAATGAGTGTGCGTGAAGACGCAAAGACATGCAAATACACACGGACCTGAAAGTGTCAGATCCGTAGATTATGTTAACCACTTGCAATTGCGTATTTGTAACACCAGAAAGCCATAGGTGTTGAATACACAAAGTTTTCAAACTAGATTATTGTCTCTAGTACAAGTGGGAGACTGAAGGGAATATGCCCGAGAGGCAATAATAAAGTGGTTATTATCGTATTCCTTATTTATGATAAATGTTTATTTTGCATGCTATAATTGTATTAATACGGAAACGTTAATACATGTGTGTTTAATAAACAAAAAGGAAGTTCCTAGTTATGCCTCTCTTATAAACTAGCTCGTTGATTAACAAGATGATCAAAGTTTCCTGATCATGGACATTGGATGTTGTTAATAACGAGGTCACAACATTAGTGTAATGATGTGATGAACATTCATCCGAAGTATAGCATTACGATCAAAGTCATTGAGTTTATATTTCTATAACTACTTACGAAGTGATCCTAATCCTTAGACCATGATATCATGTCAATCACTAACACCGGAAGAGTTTCTTGATAACATCAAATGTCACACCATAACTGGGTGATTATAAAGATGGCTTCAGAACTACTAAAGTGTTATGTTGAGGCCCATGGATCGAGAGTGGAATTTGTTCATCCTGATGACAGATAGATATGCTCTGGGCCCTCTCGGTGATATCACATTGATTAGCTTGCAAGCAAGTGATTTGATCACTAGAATGTTATATCACGGGAACGAGAATTGAGTGCATGTCGGTAACGAGATCAAACTAGGTATGGAGATACCGATGATCGAATCTAGGACATGTAATATATCATGAAACAAAGGGATTAAGATACTAGCGTAAAAGGTTCACACGATCACAGAAGTCATCGTTGAATGTGTGGGAGTCGAGATGGATCTCGTGTCCCGCTACTGATTATTGATCGGAGAAGGGTCTCGATCATGTCCGCATTATTCGCGAACCGTAGGGTGACACACTTAAGGGATACTGACACCATTCGGAGCAAATGATATGCCAGAAAAAGAAAAGGAAAGCGCAGGAATTTATTTCACTAGACACCGAAACTGTTTCGGTTGAAATTGCTGAAACTGGTTCTGCATGTGAAATTGAAATGTTGTAAGGGGTTTTATGTGAATGTTTGTTAATTAAAGTAATTAACAAAATTCTGAATAAATAAATAAAAGAGTTTTATTTTAATGAGAGCTTGCATTAAATTTGGTGGAAATTTAATGCATGTGAGTGGATTTTTGAGTGGAGGCTTTTTAATGGGAGTGGAGGCTTTTCATTTTGAGTGGGAGCTCCACCCACATGAATGTGGAAGAGGTGGGGGCAGCCCCCATGGCTGGGCGCCATGCCCCTTGGGTGCCCTCCCTCTCCCCTATAAAAGGCCCCCCTCTCCTCCTCTCAAAACAACACCTCCTTGCGAAGGATCTCTCTCCCCCTTTTAGAATTCCCCCATGGTCTCGGATCAGCGAGATACATGTTCCCGGTGGATTTTTCTGGAAGGATTTGTTGCTTCCGCTGCTTCGCTGGAGCGAGGGCGCGGAGGTTGTCGGGGTACCCTTACGTGTGTGCGATCACCACTGATTTGAGGTGCTGGACTTGATTATGCTGGACCGGCTGGACCAGATGGACTTCATCACGATCTTGAGATCGGCAAGCGTTCGTCTGCATCATCCACGAGTACAACCTCGTTAACGCTATTCGGTCTTCGAGGGTATGTATTCTATGGATGTATATCCACCCGTTGCTTGTATCTAGTAGATAGATCTTGGTACATAGTTCACATCGTAGGAAACTTTTTGTTTTCTATGCTGCGAACCCTACAGGAACACCCCTTTCTGATGGATCACCTTCACCTCATGAATGATTTCATGAAGTGCTAGTATGCCATCGTGTATCAGGCGTCCCTTCAAGAAGGCAAACTGAAGCGGGTGGGTCAAGCGTTCCATAATAGGGGCCAAGCGGACTGCGAAGACCTTGGCGAAAATCCGCTGGATGAAGTTGATCACCGTGATAGGTCGAAATTGGCGGATGTCCGTGGCCCCCACTACCTTGGGGATCAGGGTAATCACGCCAAAGTTCTGCCTAGACATGACCAGGGTCCCAATGTAGAACTCCTGAAACATGCGCATGATCACAGGGGACAGCTGCTCCCAGAAGGTCTGGAAGAACACCACCGGTAGCCCGTCCAGGCCCGGTCATCGCTTTGATAGCCTCGGCGACCTCAGACTGGAGAAACGGGAGGGTCAGGTCCCCATTCTCCTCCATGGTCACCCTGGCATCCTCAGGCCAGAAGTCCAAACCCAACGCCAGGCCCGATCTCGGGGAAGCCGAGAACAGCTCCCGGTAAAAGGCATAAATATGGGCCGAGATATCTCTGTGGTCTTCCAGAAGAGAGTCCTCGACCCAGAGGAAGGGAATTGAGCACTTCCTATGTCGGCCATTAGCAATGGCGTGGAAGTAGGCTGTTCGATTCCCCCTGGATAGTCCAGTTCTGACGGCTGCTCTGCATCCAGAAAGCCTCCTCCCCCTTATAGATCTCCATAATGGAGGTCTCAAGGGAGTACCTATGGGCCCAGGCGTCTGCCGAGAGGCCCACCTGGTCCGCCTCTCGGTCTAAGGCCTGAATCTCAAGCAGAAAACTCGCTTTCTGGCCTCTAAGTGTGGCGCCCAAGTTCGCGCCCCAGCCCCGCATGAGTTGACGCGACAGCAAGGCACAATGGTGCCAGATATCAATCGCTCAGAACACACGGGGTGGAGAGGCGACTGCCTCAGCCCACCTAGCTCGCACCGCTTCCACGAAGCCCTGCTGGTGGAGCCAGAAGTTCTCAGAGTGGAAGCGGTTCAGCCTAGGCCGCTGCCCCCCTCCCGACGAGAGAAGGAGGGGGGTATGGTCTGAGCCCACCCTAGTAACCGCCCAGAGTGAGCATAGAGGGAAGGCCAGTTCCCAGTCGACCGAAACAAAGACTCGATCCAGAACGCTACGGACCGGATCGAGGCGATTGTTGGTCCAAGTGAACCTCGCACCCACCCTAGCAATCTCCCTGAGAGCGAGATCAGCAATGCAATCATTAAACAATCGAATCCTATTGAGGTCCACATTTGCTGAGCTCTTGTCCGCGGCGGATCTGATGAGGTTGAAGTCCCCTGCCACCATGACCGGGGTCTCCGTCCTCTCCACCTTGGTCTTAAGCTCGAGCAAGAACTCCCGGGACCTCCTATGATCCGCGGGGCATGCTGATTCATCCGCTTCAGTAATTCCAAATGAGCATATTTAGGGCCACTGTCCAGAAGACCAGCTGCAGTTAAATCAGCTCAAATCTGTAGCGTGAGCGTACAACTTGGCTGGCTACATAAAGATCCACCAAACAGGTACTTTGCATCGGTCTGTGTATAAATACAAAGTGACGATGTTTGCTAGCTCTTGAGCCTAACATTGGAGTGACTAGCTTAGCTTGACTTCTAGCACTAGCTGTTGCTTGTGTCAGATCTCAGCCAACATATATGCTTATTTGTTTGGGAATAGGCGGTATCGTGAATGAGAACAACACTCGACCTCTAGCTTCAACTTCAACAATATATACAGTATGTCAAGATTTGTTTGAGGATAGATCTGCCTTAGCTCGAGGATGTTTAATTTCTTTAGCATATATTTTGTAAAGCTAGTATTTGTGTTTTAAACTCTAGTCGTGTGGTTGATTGGCTGTGTGCATCCTAATTATATAGAGGCCGGATGTAAACATTGATGTTAAATAATAAAGCCTCATTTATAAAAAAAATGTCTAAGACGTTTCGGAAGAAGAACCGCGCCTAGACTGTCAAACTAATTGGCTGCCATCATCCAGAACACATCGTGCATCGGCCAGCTGTGTCAACCACTAGGTGTCCCACGATAAGTCCATGACTAGTTACCACACGACAAGATTTCTCTTTCTTTTTTTCTTTCACGCCAACTACCAAAGCAATTTGTAACAGTACGTATAACGGAAATAGAAGGAAAACAACACGAGTCAGGAAATTACATACAAGAGGCGGAACTAACTTCAAATTAAATCTTGATAGAGAGAGAAATTACATTTCGATAGTAGGAGAGCACGCTCGAAATAGCATTACGCGATTGAATGTCATACATTCCAATCTCTAATCAGGCATTTTCCACAGCTTTGGACTTGATCTTAAACACAGCACTGCACCGAGAACATGATAAGAGCATGCTATGTAACCGACTACAACATGACATACAGTGTACCATACCTCCTACAACCACAAATAAGAATTTAGGCATCATATAAACACATTAGAATAGTACTCCATCTAGTATTGCTCGACAAACTTGACAAAGCATCGAATGGATCTACTTTGCAGTCGAAACGTAGAAACCATAATGTGCACCATCAGATAAAAAAATAGCCTCCAATCTTCACACCGTCTTGTCCATGCTTGTTTTACAATTACAACCCTATACGCCTCAAAATCAGCTTGCAGTCCATCACTCTCTGCCCATCCTCCTATCTATAATAACTGTTTCCAAACTGAAAAATGACCATATGTTTTGTGAACTGGTTGCTTGATTTATGATATATTTTAAACCTCATCTTCAAGTTGACAAGAAATTCCAAACAACACTACTTCTCAATATATTTTGAATTATTAAATCCATGTTTTGAAACTCGATTGAAACATTTTTTTTAAGAAATTACTTTATTCATGCAAGTTTGATATGGCTGTCGTTAAGAATCCTTGTGGTTACACGATTACATACATGTTTAGTTCCCATTTCATGGTTAGAGCTAGCAAAAACCCTTTTGTTCCTCCTAATTGCTAAGCTTATTTTAAACTAAATCTTTATTAATAATTGGCAGGACGGACAAGTGGATGGCTTTGGTGGCTCCACGCCGGTCTCCACGTGCTGCTATGGAACGGTGACCAAGGTGGAGCGGTGTTGCATCTACCGCTTTAACGACGGAGAGTTTCGGTGGCGTGGTACAATGGGGTATCGAAAACGTGCGTGACTTGATGGTCTCGTGAACGGCGGACTGTCGTGGTGGTATTGACGCCATATCTGGCAAGGGTTATGTGGATCTTTGACTTGAAGACCACTCTGACAAGTCTTCTAAAGCGAGTGCATGAGGTGTCCGCTGAGGGTCTGCTGGTTTCGATGTGTGCTCCGATTTCTCCATAAGGGTGACTTAGTGCTGCTCTGGGTACCTAGCTGGTGGGGTGTTGTTTGTGTTTTTAGGGCATAAGGCCCCTGATGGCATTTTATTCTCCCATTGTTGGGTTTGTAGGTGTTGTATGATGACTCTGAGTTGTTTGATGTATGTTCTGAATAAAATGCAAGTAAATGTCGCATGCATCTCTTCGATGTAGAGGCTGGTGTCTCGACCCCCTTTTTGGAAAAAAAAACATTCCATAACTATCAAAGTTTTTGAAAGAGCATTCGATATTGATTCGTGGAAACATGCTATCCCCCCTTATTGATTTAGGCAGCATTGAAACCCATGAGATTTGTTCTCCATCCATTATTGCTTGATGATATTTGAGTTTTATGCCACCCATGATTGCAACATGACTAGTTGCTAAATAAGCATCTGTTTTGTTGGGCTGCCCCCACCTTCTTCCTCCTCTTCCAAGCTGTCGTGGTGGCGATGCTGCTGAGGATGGTGACCTGGGCTTCTTCCTCCTCGAGCTCCACGGGAAGATTGGTGGTGCTTCTACTGGTGCATATTCGCAGTGGTCTGATGGTGTCGGTGGTGCTGCTGGGCCGCTGTCCCTTCTAGTCGAATGGCGACCTTGGGCTCTTACCTCCACTGGAGGCCCTCTTCCGAAGCATGGTGCTTGAGCTCGACGTCTCGTCATCGACAAGTGGTTCGTCCCCGTTGATTGCAAGATGGCTGGTGGCCTTCCTTCTTCTCCGGATCGTGGAGCGTCACGTGTTGGAATTATGCCCTAGAGGCAATAATAAAGATGTTATTATTATAATTCTTGTTCATGATAATGTTTATATTCCATGCTAGAATTGTATTAAGCGGAAACTTTAATACTTGTGTGGTTTGTGAACAACACCGTGTCCCTAGTACGCCTCTATGGACTAGCTCATTGATTAATGATGGTTAAGGTTTCCTAATCATGGACATGAGTTGTCGATTAATAATGAGATCACATCATTGGGAGAATGATGTGATGGACAGACCCAAACTAAGCGAAGCAATTAGATCGTGTCATCGTGTTCATCTTTGAAGCTTTTCTTATGTCAAATATTGTATTCCTTAGACCATAAGATAATACAACTCCACAGTATTGGAAGAAAGCTTTGAGGTCATCAAGCGTCATCCTATGAGAGGGTGATCATAAAGGTGTCTCTCGGTGATCGGAAAGTATCTGTTGGGTTGTATGTATCGAGATGGGATTTGTCCCTCCCAAATCGGAGAGATATACTTGGGCCCACTCGTAATCGATATCAACACCGCTTGCAAGCATGTGGTTAAGGAGTTAATCATAAAGTGATATCGTATTATGGAGCAGTAAAGTACTTGCGTGAGCGAGATTGAACTAGGTATGACGCAAGCGATCGAATCTCGGGCAAGTAAAATATCGCGCGAAGGGAATATATATATGGGATTGATTGAATCGGCATCGTGGTTCATCCGATATGATCATCGATGAATGTGTGAGTCAATATGGGTTTCAGACCCGCTTATTATTGATAGTAGATCATTTCTGCATGTTCTCGAACCCGAAGGGTCACACACTTAACATGTCTCGACGCTAGGATAGATTGGATAATTGGTTTATGAGTTTTTGTTCGGAGTCTCGGATGGGATCCAGGATATCACTAGAGGTTCCGGAATGGTCCGGAGAATAAGATTCATATAAGGCAGTGCAGTTTTTGGAGTTCGGAATTGTTTCGGGTTAATCGGTATTGTACCGGAAGCTTCTAGAACCTTCCGGAGGGGGACCAACGTGGCCCCACCTGCCGAGAGGGGGCATGGGCCTACGAGGGAGAGCTCTGGTCGCATTGGGCCAGGGGCACAAGGCCCCATAGGCCCAATGGCCAAACCCTAGGAAACCTTCTAGAAGGAGGAAACTTGCCCCCACTCCAACCCTTGGGGACGCCCTAGGGCTTGGAGGAGGGTCAAGGGGCCGCCATCCTTTATATAGAGGGCTGGGGCGCACCCCCCACACACACCTCCTCCTCAAACCCTAGCCGCCTGCCGCCTTCTCTCTCTCCTCCAAGCGTGCGTGGCGAAGCCTGCTGCGAAACTCTTCACCACTTGCACCGCACGTCGTTGTAGATCCAATCCGTCTCTCCACCATACTTGCTGGACCAAGGAAGGAGGAGACGTCGAGGTGCCGCACGTGTGCATCTCTCGGAGGCATCGCCACTTGCGGTGTTAGATCGGATCGAATCGCGAGGAGGAGCAGCGAGTACGACTACATCACCCACGTTCGATTTAACGTTCAGTCGCGAATCTTCAAGGGTATGAAGATCTAATCCAATCTCTCTCGTTGTTTGCATCCGTAGAAAATTTTGATTTACTATGCCGCGAATCCCTTCAGTGGTATCAGAGCTAGATCTATGCGTAGATGTGTTTCACGAGTAGAACGCAACATGGTTGTTGCGGGCGTTGATGTTTTCTGTTGCAAGACTCTTGTTTTTGTTCTTCTTATGGCGCGGGATAGTGAGATCGAAGCGGTCCGGCCAACCTTCTGGACGCCGTCGTGAGACCGGCTCCGCACTTGATGTGTGGCTTGTTCCACACATGCGGCTGGTGGATGCCAGTTTCTCTCACTATAGTTGTCATGGGATTTACACCGGAGTTTGGAAACCATAATATCACCGTTGTGGCTTTCCGTAGGTAAGAATCGTTCTTAGCTTGCTACTCCCATAAGCCACGTAAAACATGCAACAACAAAGTAGAGGCGTCTAACTTGTTTTTGCAGGGAGTGTTTTCTGTGATATGGTATGGCCCAAGATGTGATGTGTATAATGTATGCGATGATCATGTTTTGTAATGTTTCACGAATTGAATGTCGATGAGTACACAACCGGCAGGAGCCATATGGTTGTCTTTATAATTATGTATGACCTGTGTGTCAACTTCTTATACGCCATATAATAGTTTCACTTTATCGCTAAGTAGTTAGCAATAGTTGTAGTTGCTATTCGTGGTGGAGGCAATCATGGTGGAGTGATGGATATCATGCCGGCACGCACAAGATGGAGATCATTGCGCGAAGATTGGCTATACCATGTCACATAAAGTTATATGCATGTGCTGTTTATCCTTTTATGTATCTTATTATGCTTAGATCGCGACGGTAGCATTATAAGATGATTCCTCACTTAAAGATCAAGATAAAACTGTGTTCTCCCCAAGTATGCACCGTTATGAAAGTTCGTCGTGTCCAAGCATCACGTGATGATCGGGTGCTATAGACTCTCGCTCACATACAACGGGTGCAAGCCAGTTTTACAGCGGAAATACTTGGGTCTAACTTGACGAGCCTAGCATGTACAGACATGGCCTCGGAACACATGAACCGAAAGGTTAAGCATGAGTCATATGAATGATATGATCGATACTTTGTTGTCCACCATTTAAGCCACATCTCTTCTCGTGATGATCGGATTAGGTGTGGTGAATTTGGATCATGTTCACTAAACAACTTGAGGGATGTTGAATTTAGTGGGAGTTCATCTAGTAATTTGATTAAAATTTGAACTAGTTATCATGAACATAGTCTAATTTGTACTTTCAAATATTGTAGATCAAATGGCTAAGTCCAACTTCAACTTCAACGTTTTTGCTGAGAAGGAAAAGCTTAGAAACAATGGGTCTAACTTCACCAATTGGTTCCACAATCTGAGAATCATTCTCTCTGGCGGTCAAAAGGACTATGTCCTTGAGAATGCATTAGGTGACGCCCCTGCTGCTACTGCGCCGGCTGATGAGAAAGCTGTCTATCAGTCGCGCAAAGATGATTATGGTGTGATTAAGAGCACCATGTTGTTTGCTATGGAATCGGACCTTCAAAATCGTTTTGAAGACTATCCCGGGCCCTTTGAGATTCTCGAGGAGCTGAAAACCATGTTTCAGACTCAGGCCCGTTCTGAGAGATATGAGATCTCTGGGAAATTCTGCAAGATGGAGGAAGGGAGTTCTAGTGAGCACGCCATTAAGATGTCGCTACACTCAACGCCTTGAGCAACTGGACTGCAAGATTCCAGAGGAGCTCAAGATTGACAGGGTTCTGCAATCACTCCCTCCCAGCTACAAAAGTTTTGTAGTGACTCATAATCAGATTGGTTCCACTGATACGATCATCAAGCTCTTCGCAAAGCTGAAGGGTGCGAAAGTGGACATCAAAAAGGATAATCATGTGTTGATGGTCAACAAGCCCCCCACCTTCAAGAAAGGTAAGGGTGCAAAGAAGCCCTTCAAGAAAGACGGCGGTAAGCGTGTTGCCCCTGCTGAGAAGAAGCTCCGGTCTGGTCCTAAGCCGGACAATGAGTGCTTCTATTGCAAGGACAAGGGTCCTTTGGAAGAACTGTCAAGTACTTAGCGGACAAGAAGGCTGGCACCATCAAAGGCATATTTGATATACGTGTTATTGATGTTTTCCTTACTAGCCCTCGTTGTAGTGCCTGGGTATTTGATATTGGTTCAATTGCTAATATTTGTAACTCGAAACAGGAGCTACGGAATAGACGGCGGCTTGCGAGGGATGAGGTGACGATGGCGTTGGCAGCGGATCAAGAGTTGATGTGATGGCGTCGTACGCTCTCTTAGTTTTACCTTCGGATTAGTTTTAAACCTCAATAAATGTTATTATGTGCCTGCGTTGAGCATGAACATTATTTCTGGATCTTGTTTATTGCAAGACGGTTATTTATTTAAATCGAGAATAATGGTTGTTCTATTTATATGAGTAACATCTTTTATGGTCATGCACCTATTGTGAATGGTTTATTTCTTCTAAATCTAAAGGGATGAAACACACATCCATAACATCGAGGCTAAGAGATGCAAAGTAGATAATGATAATACTACTTATTTGTGGCACTGTCATCTAGGTCATATTGGTGTAAACGCATGAAGAAACTCCATTTTGATGGACTTTTGAGTCTCTTGATTTTGAATCATTTGACACATGCGAACCATGCCTCATGGGCAAGATGATCAAAACCCGTTCTCGGTATGATGGAGCGAGCAGCGGACTTGTTGGAAATCATACATACCGATGTATGCGGACCGATGAGTGTTTACGCGGTGGATATCGCTATTTTCTCACTTTTACCGATGACTTAAGTAGATATGGGTATATCTATTTAATGAAACATAAATTTGAAACATTTGAAAAGTTTAAGAAATTTCAGAATGAAGGGGAGAATCATCGTAACAGAAAGATTAAGGTTCTACGATCCGATCGTGGAGGTGAATATTTGAGTTATGATTTTCTCACGCATCTTAAAGCAAGATTTCAAGGGAAGGCCCAAACTGCTGACGATAGGCTGCTACGCTGCATGCATGCCAGCTCTGTTCCAACTGGCCTGAATCTGCCTCTCGATCCTGCTCTTACGGCGGATACTCGTTTGCTGATTGATTGAACTAGAAGAACCGCACGCCACTTTCCCGCACAACAAGGGTACGCAAGCATTAGAACACCCTGTTAGGCTGTTATCCTGGTACGAGTTGGCAATAATAAAGCAATAAATGTCGTATGCATCTCTTTGATGCAGAGGCCAGGGTCGCACCCTCTATTTCGAAGAAAAAAACCTGGTACGGTGGTCGAGTTGGAAAGAGCAATATTCTCGCATTTTTAAGGAGAGTGACGGTAGTTCATGATATTCATGTGTAACGCTGTTCCGTAGTCAAAACCATGGATATTCATGGCGCATGGGAATGGTGCATACATAGAATTGGCACTTATTTTTTTGGCAAACGCCAGAAAATAAGGATGTCCTGTAGCAAATTTTCCCAATAAATGAAAACAGAACAACTGAGGGCTTGTTTGATTCATAGGAATTATATAGGAATTGTGTAGGATTTGAATCCTATGGGATTTTTCCTATGTTAGTGTTTGATTCATAGGAACACATCCCATAGGAATTAATCCTATAGAAATCTTGTAGTGCAATTTCTTTAGGAAAACAACATTAGATCACACCTCATGGAAAAATTCCTTTGCCACATCAAACAAAATCCCTCTTCCTATAGGATTCACATTGGCATGACATCCCAATCTTATGTTTTTCCTATTCCTATACTTTTCCTATCCTATAAATCAAACAAGCCCTGAATGAGTGACGGTAGTTAGATGCAATTCTTTATATTGAATTGCTGCAGAGCCTATTTTTATCATGAAAAAAGTGAGATAGCTGCTGCTTCTAGCATGCAGAACCTTCTTTTTTAGATTTGATCGAACCACACACAAGACTTCCAAAATCAGTTCTTTTGCATGTAGCGGAAGGCATGCCTGACCTGCAGATCGTCCATCATAATAATTGGCCTGCTACTGCTAGCAGGAAAAATAAATCGCAGAGTCATGTGCTTCACTAATTCCAAATGGGCATCTTGCCTCCATATTATCCAGAAGACCAGCTGCAGTTAAATCAGCTAAAATCTGTAACGTGAGCGTACTATACTTGGTTCTGTGCGTGTATGAATACATCAAGACCATCAAACAAGCACGTTGCATCTGTGCGTGTATAAATACAAAGTAATGATCGGATGTTTGCTATCTCTGGTGCCTAATATTGGAGTGGCTCGCTTAGCTTGACCTATAGCACTAGCAGTTGTTTGTGTCAATCTCAGCCAATGTATATGCTGCTTTGGGAATAGGTGGTATCGTGAATGAGTACAGCACACCCCTCAAGCTTCTGCTTCATCTATAGTATTTTTTGCCAAATCTGCCCAGTTTGACCAACTTCAACCGCGTCTGCCCTCCGGGCGAAACTAATTCGGAATCTGACCCTCACGTCGGCGCCACTTCAAACGGCGCCGACCTAACACAGGTCGGCGATGGCGCCTTTAACTCACTGGGGCGGCGCTCGGCTGGCGTGGCGCTATGTCGGCGCCGTTCAAGGGCACCGACCCTAGGGTTATAATCAATCGAGCAGTTTTCCTTTCTTCCCGATCCAGTCTTACCACCACAGCCGCCTCTGGCCGCCTCCGCCCTCCCTCGCGACGCCGGTCGGCCGCACCACCTCCCGCCGCTCCTCCTCCGCTCTCTCCACCTCCGCCCATCTCCGGCAGCAGAGGGAGCTCCTGCACCTGCCCGCACGCCGGCCGCCGCGTCCGCACGCACGCAGGTCGCCGCCCGCACGCATACCGCACGCACGCAGGCCGCCGGCCGCTCCGGCGGGTGGGCTGCCTCCCTCCGGCGTGGAGGATCCCTCTCCGGCCATCTCCTCGTCCCGCACCTCTCCCCTCCGGCCGCAGGTATCTCTCCCCTTCCCTCTCCTCTCTCAAATCCCCTCCCCCTATTCTAAAATGTTATGACAATGTTGTATGTAATTATATATGATTGTGTTAGTTAATTGTAATTGTTCAACTTAAATGAATCATACAATGTAATTATACAATGTTGTATGTAAACTAATGTTGTATGTACAAACTAATGTTGTATGTAAACTTAGTTAATTGTAATCATACAATGTAATTATACAATGTAATTATGTTGTATGTGAAGCACATGTTCTAGTTAATTGTAATTATTCAAGTGTTACTAATGTAGATATTTCAATTAGATGATATTGCTACAAGTTTGACCAACATATGATGTAACATTATTGCTAATGTAGATAGTAATGTCGATATTTCACTTAGTAATTATACATATGATGTAATTATTCCACCCGTAGGAGTTTTTTGTAGGAGTTGTTTGTAGGATACGGATACATGTGCGAGATATTTCACTTAGATGATATTTTGTAGGAGTTGTTGGTAGTTGTCTATAGGAGTTTTTTTGTAGGAGTTGTTAGGAGTTGCTAGATTGATTGGTATTGGCTATTTTGTGTGTGTGTTGTAAGCATGTGCAACATATATGAATGATATTGGCTAGTTTGTGTAGGGTGATTGTAGCAAAATGAGTAGGTTAGAGCAATGGAGCAAGGTATTTTAGGGTGATTGTAGATGGCATGGTATTATTGGTTGAACATTGTCGCATTTTGTTGGGTATTGCATTCTCTAATGGATGCTTTGGTATTTGTTTTGGCTATTAATATAGATGGCTTATGCAAAAGTCCTTCATGTGCATCACGGTGGGCATGTTGTGCAATCGGACTGTGGTGTTGCGTTTGTGGATATGGCAAAGACTGTGATATTTTTTCCGACTAGTCCTAGTCTTAGTGATGTTGTTGTCAAGGTTAGAGCTGCCCTTGGATGGAGTGACAAAGGCGATGAAGTTGTTTTCGAAGGAAGATATGATGCGGGTGGCTCTAGATCTTATACTGAGATGATCCCGATCAACGGTGACAACGAGTGGGATCTATACAAAGAGCTAGTGGAGAACTCGCAAATAAAATCTTTGGTCGTGTTTGCCGTCAAGGTCACCGGGCATGCCCATCTTCTCATCGACTTGAACAAGCGGCCCTCGATTATCGAAAGAAGCAACGATGACCGTCCTGAGGATGTGTATGATGCGGGTCCAAGCCAACCGCCTATGTGGGACACAGAAAATCAACAAGATGAAGATTACTTGGAGGAGATTGTGGAGGAATCCATTTATGTTGAAAGAGAACGAGTAGAGATCATCGAGGAGAAAATGAATGTTGAAACCTTAGAGCCGATCGAGGAAGAGTTTATAGCTGTCTCGCCAATCAACATTCCATCGTCGCCTTGTGTACCTTTGGTGGCATCCTCAATGCTTGAGGGAGATCCATATTCCTATGAAGATGACAATGAAGAGGACGAGGGGTATGAACATGCTTACGCTACGGACTCGGACGATGATCGTTCGGTTCCCAAGTTTTCGGAGAAGGATACCGATGCATTTGTCAAGGTGTGGGGCAGAGATCCTAATGTTCATGAGTTCAAGGATGTTAGGCAGGCTCACCTAGCCGTGGCATATTCGAACCTACGGGAGTATGGGCCGGAGCGGCCTAGACCCCTCACCGAAGACGAGGCACAGAGTCGACCTAGGGCACGGCCTTTTATATACCCCGGGATAAAATTCAAGGCTATGTTGGACATGCAAGTATGGTTCCAGGAGTACGCCGTAAGTCATCATCGACCCTACATAGTGTTCAAGTCCGACCAAAATGAAAGATATGTTTTGATATGCGAGAATGAAGATTGTCCATGGAAGGTATGGGCAAGGAAGAAGAAACCTGAAGGTTGGTGGAAGATAAGTAAGTATGAAGGCACACATGTGGCAATGTCGTCCTGGAGGGCAACAAGCACCGGCAACTGACATCTACTTTTATTGCACACCGGTGTGCCAATGCTATCAAAGCTACCCCTACCCTTCAAGCGGCCTCTTTGGTCCAATTTGTGAAACTCATATTTGACTATCATATCAAGTATGGAAAGGCTTGGAGGGCTAAGCAAATGGCTATGAAGATGGTTTATGGTGATTGGGAGGAAGCATATGGGAGGCTCCCTAGGTTGTTGGCGATGGCACATCGAAACCCTGGTATGACGCACATTGTGTAGCCCCATCCAATCGAGACTCGCATGGTCGAAGGTGTCAAGTACCAAGTGTTCCGTCGAGCATTTTGGTGCTTCCGCCCTTGTGTTGAAGCATTCAAGCATTGTCGTCCATTTCTTTGTGTGGATGGAACGTTCCTTACAGGGAAGTTTAGGGGCACCCTTCTTGTTGCTATCTCTTGCGACGCGGACAACCGATTGGTCCCGCTTGCCTTTGCTCTTGTGGAAAAGGAGGACAACTTCAGCTGGAACTGGTTCATGCACTTGGTGAGGACTACGATTGTTGGCCCCGGAAGAGAAGTTTGTGTCATTTCTGAACGCAATCCGGCCATATTGAATGCCATGAGGGCAGAAATACCTGAGCATCCCCTTGTTAAGCACCGTTGGTGCATAAGGCATTTCGCGGGTAATTTCTACCGTGCTTGTCGTAATAGAGAAATGACTGAGTATCTCCGTAGGCTTACCTTCGTGTTCGAGCCGGCTATATTTGAAGAGATGTTCAATGAGTTGTATGGCTTGACAAATGAGAAGGGGAGGGGTTTTCTTAGGGAGAATTTGCCGGAGAAACACCTATGGGCTCAAGCTTCGATCGGGGAGGGTTCGGTATGGTCACATGACAAGTAACATGGCGAGATATTCAATAAGGTGCTAAAGGGTATCATGCGCTACCGTAACTGCCATCGCATCCTTTACTTTTGACAAGTACAACAGTATTGGGTCACGAGGAGCGAAGTGAAGGTGCTAATTAATACCGACAAAGATGGCCAAAGGCTGTTGAAGAAGAACTTGGATACCAAGCCACGAAATCTCATGACCAAACATGGACTTGTTTTGATAAGGAGGTGGAAGTATGATGTTTGGAGGTGGAGGTACCAACTCGGTGGTGGCGGTATGGTGGGCCTTAAATATGTTGTTGTGCTTGCCGGTACTCTTGCACGTGCGGATGCCTTCTGGATCCATCTACCATGCTCTCATATAATAATGGCGTGTGTGCTCGGCCGTGGACCCATACAACTCCGTCTCACGGTTCTACAATCTTGAAGAGCTATATCGCACATGGGCTGGTAGATTCGAGCCTTACCTAGACATGGACCAATGGCCTAAGTATCTTAGGGCGGTGTACTTACGATAACAAGCTAATGATCGACACAAAAGGCGGAGCGACTAAGCGGTTCAAGATGGACATGGACCAAGCCGATGGAGGGACAACCTTCAAGCGACCCGTCCGAATGATGATTTTGTGGAGGACTCCGTGAAGAACCGTTGTTCGGTGTCTTGGCGAAGAAGGTCACAAGAACACAAAAAAACTAAGTTGTGAGGATCGGAAGAAGAAACTAGCGGAAAAAAGCGGAAGCATTGCCTTGTGGCCGCTAGTAACCCTTCATCAAGCGGGCGTGGTAGAGGCCCTAAGAGGCCTCGAGGACTAGACATATGAAAGGTTATCGCCCGTCCAAAGGTGATAGGGAAATTAATGAGGCGTTACAGCGCTAGAAAGGTTATATTTTGTCCTATGTTATAAATTATTCCTGTTAGGTGTCTTTATTTTGTCCTATGCTATCAAATATCTTTCAATTATAACTGCATGTTTCTGAAACTCACAAAAAAACCTTGTCTTTGCAGGATGGCGGCTCGGGCATGGTACCATCTTCTTGAGGCGGAGTACGAGGAGAGCCACCGAGGTCGCATACTCTCGGAAACCCAGGTATGCACGTATTGTCTAACATGATCATCACTAAATTAATTATTGTTCTCTATTACTGTTTATTACTTGCTTAATTATTGCTAATGTAACATCCCAAAAATATCAAACTTAGATCTTCAATACTAATCCTAAAGTTTAGGGTTAACAAAAACTTTTCTAAATCAATTCATGAATGCATGTATATGTGTATGCATGGATTTCGAATTTCTTTAAAAACCAACTTGTTTGTGTGATCCATTGCTTGTAAAATGTTTATTAGGTGAAAATAACCTCATCTAAAACATTCCCACACTTTTCCTAAAGAAAATAAGTCAAAACAAATATATTAAGTGAATGGTCATTTTGACCAATTTAACTCCATGCCTACTTTGGCTGTCTCAAACTTTCAAAACCTAACGAAACTTTTCTGGATCTTTGCACCCTTGAATGTACTCATAACAAAGTATCAAGGCCCACTTTGTGATTATCCAAACTTTCAAATGCATGGTTTAAATGACAACTCAAAATTGAATCTTCTTCATATGGGAAGATCCCACTTTTCAAAACCCACTCAAACAAGCTCAATTTTCAAAACCCAAGCATCTGTAGACTCACGAACCAATCTAGCAAACCCACCAAAAATCATTTCAAAATTCAAAACTTGATTTCATGCGGCCATTTCATCAAACAGGTTGCGACACAAATCAAACAAAACCACAAACACTATAGTGCGATGTTTTGAGCCTAACTTGTTCCTAGTTAGCTCTCACAATCGATGAGATCATCTAGAAAGGTTAGACCAGCACTAGCACCCTGTGAGCTTGCCATTGCCATTAATGGTGAGCAATGAGCAACCCCATGTCACCCCAATGTGGGCCGACAAGCTAGGAGCAGCGGCAAGCCTAGCCGGCATGCGGGAGGCAGCCCACCGTCCACCACCACTGCCTGTCCCGGTAGCGGCGTTGCCAAGCCACGACCGCGCGCACAAGACACGCCAGACCATGCGGCGTGCGTCGAGCCACCTCGACCATCACCCCGGACGCACGCACACGATCACCACCACCCAGAGACCGCCACATCCGTTTGCGCCGCACCATGCCACCGCTTCGCCCGTCGAAGACGCCGCCTCTGCCGCGAGCACCGCCCGTTCACCAAACCACACCGCCCCATGCCTCGCGACCATGTCGTTGAGCATCGCCAGAGACACAAGCATCCCTACTCCATTAGCTTTTGAGTTGATTCCAACTCTCAAAAATCACATTTAACCATACCTTTCAGAATATATAAAAATATATATAGGTTTACTTGCAGAAATAATGTTCAAGTATTAAAAGAATGCTTCATAAGCATTTCTAGCCACTTCAATTAATTAAAATAAAAGGGTAAAACCTTATTAAATTGTGACACCACTTTAAATCACATTCCCATGGACTACAATATGTGGTGATGACATGTGTCAACATGATCCCATGTTTAGTTTGGAGAATATTAAATCTTAAGTAGTTCTTCAATGAGTAGAAATTACTCTTCTAAAAATAAAAAGGATTTAAACCAAGCTTTAACCTTGTAATGTTAGATATGATGATAGATCATCTATAGGACCCTTGTGTGTGATGATTGAAAGTAGTTAAGTATTGTTTGGTGACTGTGTACCTCGTATTTATTCATAGACGCTAGTACCGACCAAGGATACGAGGAGGAAGGAGGATACTACGAAGAGGAAGCCGAGGAGAACTTCAACCACTGCTCTGCACAAGGCAAGATGATACTATACCAATGCAAGCTTTATTAACCAAGTTGACCAATGCAAGCCTAATACTACTAGTGAATGTGCAAGCTAACACTTGCAAGATACCTTACTGATGCCACAAACCCATACTTGTGAGATGACTACTTTATGCCTTAAGCATATGTGATCATACCCACTTGCTAAACCAATCCTAGTTTTATGGCAAGCATCTTACTTTGTTTCTTTATCAACGCTCACTTAGAGTCTACCTAAGAGTTTGGTAGATACTAGACAGTGTGCTGAAGGTTGCATAAAGAGCATAAAATTTGGCCTAAGCTAGAAACCTTGATATCAGCCTAAGGTATAAGGTTGGACTTAGTTGAAACTCCACCCGCTACCACCCTCATCATTACTACCCCACCAGATGCTAGTGCTAAGCATAAAACTTGATCAGCGTTAGATGGGAATACTTGGTGGAAAAATGGTTATGAAAACCTTGGAATGATGGATCATTCTATTGAAATGTTTTGGACATGTGTTTCCAAACACTCGATGATTTTGGTGATGAAAATGTTGAGGCATGAGCCTTAGACCCTTTATAAAACTGATGGTTGTCTGGATGCGATACTATTCCAATTTTATCGCATAAACCACAATACCCGAATATTGGGTAGGGCTTGACGAAACTTATATACCTTAGTATTAGTTCCTCACGGCCAAGGTCCGAAATGAGGCTACCTTGTGAAGATTGTCCACTGCAAGACTCCAAGATGACAAAGGGTCATGGTTGGGAGGCCAAACTCAGTGAGAGGTCCTTATACTAGGGAGTGTAATTGAAAGGTTAGGATTGATTATCCGATAACGAGTATGGTGAATTCAGGATTTGTTCCCGACGGATGTATCGAATATTGTGGTGAAAGTGTACAATCTCTGCAGAGTGTCAAACTATTCGAATAGCCTCGTCATGTTATGGACATTAGAGTGGCCATACTGTTCTCCGCCGACTTTTCAAAATGACTTGTGAAACGACTTGAGACTTTGACTTGACCACAACAGAGTTGTGACCTGGATTACAAGATCCCACTTAGGAGTTATAAAATTGTGACTAGCTTTGGAACTTAGTAAAGATAAATCTGGCTTTTGCAAAACAACCCTAGAGCCTAGTGTCCTATTTTCCAAAAATCCCTTTACTTGTTAGTATTAGTTTGAGTACTTAAAGAGTACTCATGGCTTTGTCCTGCTATTCCCATGGCTGACTATGAAGAGGAGTACCTAGAGGATGGACCCGTGAAGGTTACGACAACTAGGATCATCTCCCATCACAAGATTGCCTGTGACCTCAAGATGGAGCTTCGCCCACGCTACCGCATTATTACGTATTCGCCGCTTGATGTTGTATTAAGAACTGGATCATGAGATCCCTATTTGTGTAAGAACTTATGTATCGCTTTGTAATGGATGAAGTACTATGGTATCCAATTCTGTTATGTCTCGCAAAAATGGTAATCCCGGGATTGCGATGTATGGCATAACAGCATCTAGGATTGAAAATCCGGTGTTGACAAGTTGGTATCGAGCCATCCCGACCATAGGAGACCCTAGTTAGATTGGACGTTGAACCAAAAACTTAGTTTCAAAACCCAAGAACAAAAATATATTTAAAAACTTATTCTCATTCTTACCTCTTTAATTCTTTAATAAAACTTCATGTTCCTCAAAGACTCTTGCGTAATAGATAAAATTTTGACACACTTGATCACTCGCTAATCTACTCATCCTCTATTTTTATAGATGGACGGAAGTACAGAAGTTTTATCAACTCGGGAATGGAGGAGACCTTATCTTTGAGAGGGATCTCGATCAGCTTTTGAACTTCTAGAGCGCCGCATCCCGAGTTCTTCTGATCTCTCAATGATCAAGGGGAGAAGATCCAAGTGGCTAATTGTTGCAAGTCTCCGAGGAAAGATTGAACCTCCCATCGCGAGGGAATTCAGTTTACCTTGAGGGAAAACAACTGCCTCGATGGACTTGCGAGCAATGCATGAAGCTCTTTACCGTCAGGTGG
The DNA here is from genome assembly GCA_030063025.1 of Avena longiglumis. NCBI lineage: Eukaryota > Viridiplantae > Streptophyta > Magnoliopsida > Poales > Poaceae > Avena > Avena longiglumis. The sequence goes on from CP125974.1 coordinate 102,043,289, forward strand.
GCGAGCATCAATCGATCAAGGGTACTCGCTGAGTTTTGCCCAACACGTGATGCAAATGGAAAACCACCGAAGCCCCATACCACCCCGAGCTGAAGACTCAATTGGACCACCTTAGCTTCATGATGTATGATCGCAAGAAGAACTAGACAACCGCCGTGACTATTGCAACTACAAGTCCGCCATCATCAAGACGAATGATCGTACCATCGCCATGCTAGCAAAGGATCGCAAGTCTCGCCACACCGACAAGAAGGAGCGCATTATTGCCCGTCGCCATCGCATCTCATCTCCGGAAGAGACCATCCATGAGAGAGACATGCGCTAGAGGAAAGGGAGAATGCCGGAGAAGATCTTCGTGGAGACCCTTACTCCTATCTCAAATATGACTATGATTTTCCGGAGGATCGTGCCATGGACTTCTTCACCGATGAGGATGATTTTGCCTTCATCGATGATGCGAAGATGATGAAGCCAGCACTCGAGTAGTAGCAATCGAGCACCAGCGTAGTGAGTAGTAGTCGGTCCCATCAGATCGCAGTTTCGAATGGTTCTTAAAACCATCTGTTGTGGTGTGTGTTGTGCTATGAGTGAATGAATGAAAAGCAAGTTGCTAGAAAACTTGAGTCAAACTCTAAAACTTTTCAAAGACCCAAAACCTTAGAAATTTCTTTATCATGATCTATATCAATCTTCGATGCCACGTGGAGGAAGTGGTTCAACCCCCGATGTTGCAGATCCCGCAAATGTTGACTTCGACCGCTGGTCGAAGAGCGAACGCAGCCAACCTAGCCACTCGCAACAGATAGCCCAGCCTAGCCCACAACAACCAAGGCCATGGAAATCAGGACCACCATGGATCTAAGCTCAAGAATTTCCGTAATACCAACCCACCCGCTTTCACCAAGCTCGGAAGAACCCTAGATGCCGAATGATTGGTCGCAAACCATGGAAAATAACTTAGAAGTAGCCGGAGTAGAAGCCAACGAGAAAGTCTTGTTCGCCACTCATTATCTAGCCGGAGATGCTGTGGCATGGTGGAACAGTGTTCGCAATGACCGGAGGCCAAATGATGACCGAGGAATTCAAGGTCAATTTAGCGTAACCCATGTGCCGCCAGTTTGATCAAGAGAATGAGGGACGAGTTCAGAGAATTGAAGCAAGGAAGGATGATCGTAGTGGAATACCGTGACAAATTTTGTCATTAGCTAGGTATGCCCTGCACGAGATAGACACCGGCCAAGAAGAAAGAAAGATTCTGAATGGTCCGCATGACGAGATGCAGATAGCAGTTAGTCAATATCCCTTTGTCGATATTGAATCCCTTGTCGACTCGCTATCCAGATGGAAGGAAAGATCAACCAGCCAATGAGAACTGCAAGCGCATGATGCATCAACCAGAACCCATCGCACCCCAAAATAGCCCCAACCCATCTCCGTGGATTTGCCCAAGAACCAATGCACTTCTATGACCCGTCGACCTATCCCAACCGTGGAAACCCTAGACCCGGAGGAAATCACAACAACCCGATAACTCTAGCAATTTCACCCGTGCACCCAAGTTCAACACCAACAATGCTACCTCCAACCCCAACACTACCCCGAGGATCGGAAGCAATGTTGTGCTGTTGAGCCTAAGGACAAGTCACAAGTGACTGTTATGATCAGGAAATAAAGGCCACTATTCCAACGAAGTGCCCCAACAAGAAGAATGCTACAGCCCCTAATACTAATGTCCCAAAGCTCAAGAGCGGCCGTGTCCACCATGGAGAAGATTTGCCCTGTGGAATTCACTCAACCGCAATGGCCGTTTTTTCTCATGCATGTCAAGAAGCTCAGAAGCACCGTACATCGTGGCCGGGTATGTTTTCTGTTAATTCAGTACTTGCAAGAGTGTTGTTTGATTCTGGTGCATCGCATTCATTTGTCACCGAAGAATTTGCCTGCACTAGTAAAATTCAACCAACCAAACTGAAGCATGTGATGATTGTACAAATTCCCGGATCAACCACCAAGGCTAGGCAAATTTGCAAAGTCGTCTCTATCCGAATCCATGGCATAGATTTTTATGCTAATCTAATAGTACTCGGAACCAAAGGTTTGGAAGTAGTACTAGGAATGTATTGGATGTCCAAACATAAAGGAATGATTGACTGTGCCAAGAAAGCCATTACCATGACCAGTACCGCCGGAATAACAGTCGAGCATATATCTGAAACCTTACCTCGCCATTTTAAGTGTAACAAGAGTCTAGCCCAACCTACCATTGACCAAGTTCGGATAGTCTGTGAATACCTCGATGTATTTCCAGATGTTTTGCCCGGTATGCCCCCAGATCGGGATATCGAGTTTATCATCGAACTAATCCCCGGAACAGGACCCATAGCCCAGAGACCCTATAGTATGAACCCGTCAGAACTAGAAGAACTGAAGAAGCAACTGGATTCCATATTGGAAATCGGATTGATTCAACCAAGTGCGTCCCCATGGAGATCACCTGTCTTGTTTGTGGACAAGAAGGATGGAGGTAACCGTTTGTGTACGGATTATCGAAAGTTGAATGATGTCACCATCAAGAACAAGTACCCCTTGCCTAAGATAGAAGATTTTTTTGACCAGTTGACGGTGCCTGTGTGTTTTCTAAGATTGATCTTAGAACCGGCTATCATCAACTCAAAATTGTGCAGAGGATATTCCAAAGACTGCCTTTACCAATTCGATATGGATTGTATGAGTATACAATCATGTCTTTTGGATTAACCAATGCCCCGCTTATTTCATGAATCTCATGAATAAGATTTTATGGACTTCCGGATAAGTTTGTCGTTGTTTTCATCTATGACATTCGATTTATTCCAAATCGTAAGAAGAACATGAGCTGCACCAAGGACCATTCTTGGAACCCTTAGAGAGCATCACTTGTATGCAAAGTTTAGCAAATGTGAATTCTGTTACAGGAAGTAGGATTCTCGGTCACATTGTATCAGCCGAGGAATTGCCATTGACCGCCAAAGTGAAAGATGTAGAAGATTGGCAAGCCCCAACCACTCAAACCCAAGTTCGTGCTTTTCTCGGATTGGCGGATATTACCGCAAATTCGTGAGAAGGATTCTCTAGTATCGCCCACCCATGACCCAATTGCTGAAGAAGGACAAGAAGTTTGACCGATGCAAGTGAAGAAGTTTTCAAGAACTCAAAAGGAGATTGATTTCAGCCCCAATCTTGATCATGGATATCACGAAGCCTTCGATGTGTATTGTGACGCATCCAAGATTGGTCTCGGATGTGTGCTAATGCAAGAATGCAAAGTTATATCTTATCTATCGCGACAATTGAAGCAACATGAACAAATTACCTAACCCATGACCTCGAACTCGCACCGTAGTTCTAGCCTCAAGACATGGAGACATTACCTTATGGGAAACCGCTGAGATTTATTCGGATCACAAGAGCCTAAAGTATATATTCACCGTATGAGCTGAATATGAGAGAAGATGGATTGAGCTAATCAAGGATTACGACCTGGACATTCACTATCACCCTGGTAAAGCCAATGTGGTAGCCGATGCCCTTAGCATATTGTCGCGCCGCTTGAACTCCATGATTTTGAAGGAGCAACCAAGTCTGCACAAGGAGATGGAAGATTTTAGAATAGAATTAGTAAGTGAATGATTTTTGGCTAGCATAGAACTTCAGCCCACTTTGATCACCGATTAAAGAGGCGCGAAGGAAATGCTAGTATCGACGGAATTAAACGTCGTATCGGTACAGGCAAAGTACCCGGATTCACCGAGGACGAAGAAGGATTTTTGTGGTACAAAGGACGCCTTTGTGTACCATCAGATTCTGAGTTAAAAGAAGTTATCTTGAAGGAGGCTCATGATACTCTTTATTCTATCCATCCTGGAGGAACTAAGATGTATCAAGATTTGAAATAGCAATTTTGGTGGCATAAGATGAAGAGAGAAATCGGAAGCTATATCGCCAAGTGTGATATATGTCAGCGAGTCAAGGCAGGACATCAAAGACCCGCTAGATTGTTGCAACCTTTGCAAATTCGAATGGAAATGGGATTCAGAGAATGGACTTTATCATCGGACTACCTACTTCTAGTAGGGAAATGACTCTATTTGGGTCATAGTGGATGATTGTCCAAAGTCGCCCATTTCTTGCCCGTTAAAACTACCTATCGAGTTCGGGAAGCTAGCGGAGTTGTACATCGCTAGGATCGTTAGTTTGCACGGAGTCCCCAAGAATATCGACGGATCGAGGAACTCAAGCCACTCGAGATTCGGAAGAAGGTCCAAGAAGGTTTAGGAACCCGCCTAGATTTCAGATCACAGTATCACCCTCGCATCGATGGACAAACGGAGCGAGTAAACCAAATACTCGAAGATATGCTTAGAGCATGTGTGCTAGAATATGGATCCAAGTGGGAAGACTGTCTGCCGTTTGCAGAATTTTCCTACAACAATAATTACCAAGACAGTCTGCAAATGGCCCCCTTTGAATTCATGTACGGAAGAAAGTGCCGCACCCCTTTGAACTGGTCGGAAGTAGGAGAGAGTCAAATTTTTGGACCCGACATCCTACGAGAAGCAGAAGAGAAGGTTCACAAGATTCGCGAGCACCTCAAGACAGCCCAATCCCGACAAAAGAGTTTTACGCCGATAAGAGATGTCGAGACCTCGCCTTCAACATTGGAGACTTTGTTTATCTGAAAGTGTCGCCATTGAAGGGAATGCAGCGTTTCCAACTCAAAGGAAAGTTAGCCCCCAGATATATCAGACCTTTCAAAATTCTGAACCGTCGAGGAGAAGTATCGTATCAACTGGAGCTACCAGAAGAGATGTCAGCTGTGCACAATGTGTTCCATATCTCGTTACTTCGCAAATGTCTCGAAGTCCCCGAGAAGACCGAAGTGTTCAAGAACATCGATCATCGGACCATAGAGATCAATGATGACCTGACCTATCCCGAAGTACCCATCCGTATATTGGAAGAAGCCTTTCGAACTACCAGAACCCGAAATATCAAGTTTCTCAAGATTCAGTGGAGCAACCACACAGAAGAGGAAGCTACTTGGGAACGCGAAGATCACATCAGGAGGGAGTTTCCAGATCTCTTCAAATCCTAGGTAATCTTTTCGTCTTTTTCAAATCTCGGGACGAGATTTTGTTTAAGGGGGGAAGGTTTGTAACATCCCAAAAATACCAAACTTAGATCAACAAACACTAATCATCAAGTTTAGGGTCAACAAAAACTTTTCTAAATAAATTCATGAATGCATGTATATGTGTATGCATGGATTTTGAATTTCTTTAAAAACCACCTTGTTTGTGTGATCCATTGCTTGTAAAATGTTTCTTAGGTGAAATAAACATCATCTAAAACATTCCCCACACTTTTACTAAAGACAAGTAAATCAAAACAAATATATTAAGTGAATGGTCATTTTGACCAATTTAACTCCCATGCCTACTTTGGCTGTCTCAAACTTTCAAAACCTAACAGAAACTTTTCTGGATCTTTGCACCCCTTGAATGTACTCATAACAAAGTATCAAGGCCCACTTTGTGATCATCCATAAACTTTCAAATGCATAGTTTAAATGACAATTCAAAATTGAATCTTCTTCATATGGGAAGATCCCACTTTTTCAAAACCCACTCAAACAAGCTCAACTTTCAAAACCCAAGCATCTGCAGACTCACCGTAACCAATCTAGCAAACCCACCAAAATTCATTTCAAAATTCAAAACTTGATTTCATGCGGCCATTTCATCAAACAAAGTTGCGCATAAAAATCAAACAAAACATCAAACACTATAGTGTGCGTGATTCTTGTCTAACTTGTTCCTAGTTATCTCACACACAACTCAAGAGATCATCTAGAAAGATTAGCCCAACACTAGCACCCGTGAGCTTGCCATTGCCATTAATGGTGAACAGCTGAGCACCCCCATGTCACCCCAATGTGGACAGCAAGCTAGGAGCAGAACTAGCCGTGCCAACCTTGTCTGGGAGACAGCCCACCGTCCACCGCCACTGCCTGTCCCAGCCGCGAGCGTTGCCAAGCCATGGACCACGCGCACAAGACACGCCCAAACCATGCCGAGCGTGCGCCAGAGCGCCACCTGCGACCAGCGCCCATGCATCGCGCCACCTCAGCGCACACGATCACCACCGCCCAGAGACCGCCAGACATCCCCGCTGCCGCCCGCCATATCACACCGCCCGCCGAAGACGCCGCCGCCAGAGAGAACCACCTGCCTGCACCAAACCACACCGCCCATGCCTCGCGACCATGTCGTTGAGCATCGCCAGAGACACAAAGACCGCCCCTACCTTACCCATGCCATTAGCTGCTGTAACGCCGCCTCGACGAGCTCACTGTCGCCCGACGGTCCCTCGCCGACTATAAATAGAGGCCACCCCTGACGATTTCTTCACACCATCTCACTCCCTCTCCTCACCGATCATGCCACACCATTTCAGCAAGGCGAGCACCACCGCCGGAATTTCACCGAGCTGCCGCTTCCAGAGCGTAAGGGAGCCAGCGATTGAGCCGCCTCAGAGAAGCCACTGTACCAGGAGGTTCGCCGACTTCGCTGCTCGCCCGCCTCGGACCTCGCCTGCACTCCGGTGAGCCCCAGCACCCCTCACCGTCCGCTAGGTTTCGCCAGAGCTGTCTCGCCGACGATGACCTCACCTAGATTAGAACTAGATCGAACGATCCACGTTGCCCCATACCGCTTCGCCCAGCCCGTGTCACCGACGAGTGGGACACCCACTTAAGCAGCCAGGAGCATCGCGCTTAGCAGGCCGGCCCAAGAACATTTCCCACAAGAGCCCAACAATTCAAATCAAACCTTTTCTTTTAAATTCAAACACACTTGTACCCAACTTCAAAATCAACCCAGATCGATTCAGTGCACCAAATTGGATGAAACCAATTTTGTTGGAAAGGTCTGTGAATGCTTAATCCAAGCCCATTGGATTCAAGTCATTTGGATCTGTAGATCACCCATAGTAAAAATAACAAGGCAGAAGCTTTTCTGCATTCAAACATTTTTCAAATTTAAACCATAAAAGCTTTTGAGTTGATTCCAACTCTCAAAAATCACATTTAACCATACCTTTCAGAATATATAAAAATATATATAGGTTTACTTGCAGAAATAATGTTCAAGTATTAAAAGAATGCTTCATAAGCATTTCTAGCCACTTTAATTAATTAAAATAAAAGGGTAAAACCTTATTAAATTGTGACACCACTTTAAATCACATTCCCATGGACTACAATATGTGGTGATGACATGTGTCAACATGATCCCATGTTTAGTTTGGAGAATATTAAATCTTAAGTAGTTCTTCAATGAGTAGAAATTACTCTTCTAAAAATAAAAATGATTGAAACCAAGCTTTAACCTTGTAATGTTAGAGATGATGCTAGATCATCTATAGGACCCTTGTGTGTGATGATTGCAAGTAGTTAAGTATTGTTTGGTGAATGTGTACCTCGTATTTATTCATAGACGCTAGTACCGACCAAGGATACGAGGAGGAAGGAGGATACTACGAAGAGGAAGCCGAGGAGAACTTCAACCACTTCTCTGCACAAGGCAAGCTGATACTATACCAATGCAAGCTTTACTAACCAAGTTTACCAATGCAAGCCTAATACTACTAGTGAATGTGCAAGCTAACACTTGCAAGATACCTTACTGATGCCACAAACCCATACTTGTGAGATGACTACTTTATGCCTTAAGCATATGTGATCATACCCACTTGCTAAACCAATCCTAGTTTTATGGCAAGCATATTACTTTGTTTCTTTATCAACGCTCACTTAGAGTCTACCTAAGAGTTTGGTAGATACTAGACAGTGTGCTGAAGGTTGCATAAAGAGCATAAAATTTGGCCTAAGCTAGAAACCTTGATATCAGCCTAAGGTATAAGGTTGGACTTAGTTGAAACTCCACCAGTTTACCACCCCTCATCATTACTACCCCACATGTAGATGCTAGTGCTAAGCATAAAACTTGATCAGCGTTAGATGGGAATACTTGGTGGAAAAATGGTTATGAATACCTTGGAATGATGGATCATTCTATTGAAATGTTTTGGACATGTGTTTCCAAACACTCGATGATTTTGGTGATGAAAATGTTGAGGCATGAGCCTTAGCCCCTTTATAAAACTGATGGTTGTCTGGATGCGATACCATTCCAATTTTATCGTACAACCACAATACCCGAATATTGGGTAGGGCTTGACCGGAAACTTATATACCTTAGTATTAGTTCCCTCACGGCCAAGGTCTGAGCTGAGGCTGCCTTGTGAAGATTGTCCACCTGTGTAGTACCGAAGATGACAGTGGTCATGGTTGGGAGGTCAAACTCACAGGAGAGGTGCTTATACTAGGGAGTGTAATTGAAAGGTTAGGATTGATTATCCGCATACTTAGTATGGTGAATTGAGGATTTGTTCCTGACGGATGTATCGAATATTGTGGTGAAAGTGTACAATCTCTGTAGAGTGTCAAACTATTCGAATAGCCGCGTCCGCGGTTATGGACAGTTGGAGTGGCCATACTGTTCCCCTGTCAGACTTTTCAAAATGACTTGTGAAACGACTTGAGACTTTGATTTGACCACAACAGAGTTGTGACCTGGATTACAAGATCCCACTTAGGAGTTATAAAATTGTGACTAGCTTTGGAACTTAGTAAAGATAAATCTGGCTTTTGCAAAACAACCCTAGAGCCCAGTGTCCTATTATCCAAAAATCCCCTTTACTTGTTAGTATTAGTTTGCGAGTACTTAAAGAGTACTCATGGCTTTGTCTCTGGCTATTTCCATGGCCAGACTATGAAGAGGAGTACCTGGAGGATGGACCCCAGGAAGGTTACGACAACTAGGATCATCTCCCAACGTCAGCATTGCCTGTGACCCCGAAGATGGAGCTTCGCCTACGCTACCGTTATTATTACGTATTCCGCTGCTTGATGTTGTATTAAGAACTGGATCATGAGATCCCTATTTGTGTAAGAACTTATGTATCGTTTGTAATGGATGAAGTACTATGGTATCCAATTCTGTTATGTCTCGCAAAAATGGTAATCCTGGGATTACGATGTATGGCATAACAGGCATCTAGGATTGAAAAATCCGGGTGTTGACACTTATATCATATGCAAGAGAAGTTTAGTTGTAGATTCTTTAAGAAAATTATGCTTGATGTTCGATGCGGTAGCCTTTAGAGGTTGAGTAGCTCCTACGCTGCGAGAGCAGGGACGGGCGACGAAACCGAACAATTAGAATAATTTTTATATTCTCCTGAGTATATTTTTGTAGTGGTGAATAACTTATATATTATTGAGTGGATAACTTACGTGATATGATCTGAAACGCCCACTAGGATTTACAAATACTAGAACGGTTGCCGAATAGCAAAGTCCTAATTTTAATGATGTTGATCAACCTGATGTCTTGAAAAATAATTTTATATTACTTTTTAGTATATAACAGATAGATATGCTGTCGAGATCACGAGAGCCCTCATGCCAGACACACTTACTAGTCTAGACCTAGTTAGCTGATCGAACTTTATTTTTTCAACATGCTACTAGTTGATCGATTTGGTTCATATAGCTTGCTGAACATACAAAGCTAGCTAGCTTCGTATATATGTAATTGACAGTTTTGGTATTTATTTGTACATATCATCCACACGTAGGCACGTATCAGATCATAATAACGTGTACCTAAGCCTGGTATAGGGGTATATGTATATCGCCACGTACGTTCCTGTGGTTAACGCAAAAGTTTCTTTTTAGAGAGATACCGGCAGAGAATTGCATATGGAACTTGATCTCCACGTACGTATAGTAAATCTGAGAAAGACTCAACTATAACACCTAACGTGACATAAGACTTTTTTGGTACACGTTTACTTTGACGTTATATTTTAATCTCATATTACATCTTCACCGTTAATTATAGATCTAATAGCTAAAAGAATTTTGATGATGTGGATCAACGTGGTGTCTCGAAAAACAACCTTATATTACTTTTAGTATATAATAGATAATAGATAGATGTGACGATACCAAAAAGAAGTATAGGCTTACGAGATAGAATATAATTTGTCGTCCAAAGGACCAAGGTGGGCTAGGAATTGAGGTACTTGAGCTAAATGTGGCAAGAAATTATACACAATAAATACCTTCACAATAAAACTCTAGCTCAGGTAGAGACAAAACCTACGGACTCACCATTTTGAAAAGGCTTAATGCAGGTGAAGGATGACTTCTTTAGTAGTGGCTATTTCGAAATTAGGAATGGGAAATCGGTCCGGTTTTGGGAGGATATTTGGTTAGGAGATATGTCTCTTGCGCACCAATATCATGCGCTATATAACATTGCCCAAAGAAATAATGTTTAGTGGCACATGTTTTAAAACAAACCCCGCTGAATTTGACATTCAGAAGAGGTTTAATTGCTAGTAAGTGGAACGACTGATTGCACTTATGTCAGAGGCTTATGATGGTTAATTTGTCCCAAACCAATGATTCTTTTGTACGGCGTCTTACATCCGCGGGAATTTTCACTGTCAAATCTATGTATCTAGATATTATGAATGGTCATACTAGATACTTGTAGACTTACTTATGGAAGCTAAAGATTTCGTTGAAAATTAAAAATTGTATGTGGTTTCTAAATGATAAAGTCCTTTTAACTAAAGATAACTTGGCAAAGTGCAATTGGCATGGGTGACAAATTTTTTGTTTCCGTGACTCTAGGAAGACTATTGGACATCTTTTACTCCCATGTCCATTTGCAAAAATCATATGGCGGATGCTGTTTTTTTACTTATAATATACCTCCTCCATCTAGTATTACTAATATGTTTGGCAATTTGCTAAATGGGATGGATACAAAAATAAGGCTAACATCTGTATTGGGGTTTCAGCCTTATGTTGGTCCATTTGGACACGTCGAAATAATATTATCTTTAACAAACAAACTGGTACAAATTTTTTGCAGGTTATACGTCTTGTTGTGCATTGGATTCAACTTTGATCTCATTTACTCCTAGAGGATCAGCGGGAGATCATGGCTTCTGGATGCAATCGGCTGCTAGCGGTTACACAGGACTTTTATTTTCAGGCTACTGGATGGCGGCATACTAGTAGAATTCAAAATGGATAGACACGTGCTGCTTTTTATATTTTGGTGGTTGATACTTGTCTCAACCTTAGCTGATCCGTGATTGTAATACTCTGTTTCAACAAAACTTTTCAATAAATGAAAGGATGTATGCATCACTTGATGTAGAGGTTGGGGCAATGATCCTATTTCGAAAAAAATAAAATATAGACCAGGTAGAAATAGTCAGAGGCTTGGACCAGGAAGAGGATACCACTAGTGACAACCCCTAGACTCTGAAACAGATTCTCCAAAAATGATGCCTCCAACAAGATAACAATGCACAAACACTATCATCGTCCGGTCCAACCAACATTGTCAGGCCCTGGGTTTTCACCTTGCAGAAGGTCCAATCTCCAAACAATGACTTCAACATATTAAATTGATGCACTAGCCAATTGAATCAAAAGTCTAAATGATGAAAAGGGCTACATAGTATATTATATTCTCAACACTCTCCCTCACATCTAGGATAAGTATTTCCTTACCACGAGTTTATGTCATCTATAGGATCTTTTTTTAATACTAGATGAGCAAGTCTTGAACTTGAGACCTCTTGGTTATGATACCATATTGAATTGATGAACTAGTTAACTATTCCAAACTGATAGAAAGAGCTGGAAAATAGTATACTCTCAGCACAACATGACCATTGCAATGTACAACCACCAAAGTTCATACCTAGGGTTTTACCCTGGAAACTGAGACTGACAAATGCAAAGTCTGCCAACGTCACCGCCCCTACACACCTAGATCACTCTAGCCATGTATGCAAAATTTAGGAGCATTTCTCGCATTTCAATATACACGAATAACCACGCACGCAAAATCACTCTTGCAAATTACAGATGATGCACTTATATTCATCACCGTTGATTCCACCAACTACTTTGTAAGAGCTCCCCATCCACTTCTCTCACCGACTCGCTACTAGGAAAAAATTTATAGGAGACAATGTAATGGCGCACACCATCATGGGCCAGCGCCACTACTGAATTTGGTGTTGCGGCGGAATACCCAACACCACAAATATTCATGTACTGGTGGCGTGTTACAGCCGGATGCAACGCAACCACCGCATGGGCCCAATAGACCGGCCGACCCGAAATTATTGCGGTGATGTCGTGTATTTGAATGCCCCACTAATAATTTTCTGGTGGCATATCATCTCGCCACGCCTCCAGTTGGCCCCCTATAGTGGCACGACAATGACCCAAAACGCCCCTAGTGACTAGCCTCACACACGCATCTCGTCGCGGCCAGGCTAAATCCTATGGCCGAAATAGGACAACACACGTGACTCTTTAATTTATTCTACCACCGGCACTCTTCCTCTTCATAAACACCTCTAGCTCCTCTTCCACTTCATAAACACCACTGGCTCATCTTCCTCTTCATAAACACCAACCGCCCATCACTTCACCAGCAGAATTAGGATGATTTCTCCGCCATCGGATGCTAGCAAAAAGGGAGGATCGAGGGAGACGACAACAGATGGGGAGGGTGAGGGTGAGGAGAAGGGCGATGAGTCAGAGATTGCCGCTGACCTCGAGAAGGTATCTGTCACACCATCGTCCTCGTCGGTGGACAACAAGTCGCCAGGCTGAGCTGGCGAGCTCTCTGGGCCCAGTGTCAGTGTCCAGAAGACCCATCCAATGCCGTCGTGTTGCTGAGCTGGAAAGTAGACAGGATCGTGTGTGTATTCTCCTCTTCGGTATAAAGGGGAACCTGAGTGTATGGTAGAGCGGGTGGAAATTAGTCGAACCAATGCTGGATTCTCACCCCTGTACTCATGTGCTTCCTCTCACCTCTCTCCAGAAGTTTTAAGAATATCTAGCTCTGTACGAAATCTGTGTTCGTCCCCTCACCCCCCTTGAGGGACATCACAATTTGGTATCAGATTTCACCGATCGCTGGGCGTCGCGCGGGTTGACAGGTTCGAGTGGCCGTCCTTCGATCGCTCACTCGATAATTCCTCATCCCTGCGCGACCGAGTCTCGTTTCCGCTCCGATTAGCGCTCCATACTCCAGTGATTGATCCCGTAAAATTCCACCGAGAAAGGTGCCGTGTTGCCTCGGCGACGCAGCTCGAAATCCTGATCGGGGTTGGGATCGATCCCGAAGAGAGTCGCGACGGCGCCGTCCAAGTCCACTCAGCCGTCGGCGCAGACCACTTTCGTTCTCACGAAGATGGAGGATCTGCAGAAATCCATGGCGGATTTGGTGCAGAGTGTGGGCGCCATGGCTGCCGACCTGAAGGCAGTCACCGGGGACATGCGGGGTCTCCGACAGCAGATCGAGGACTTCGGCGAGGATCTTGACGGTGTCAAGCGCCGCCTCGTTGAGGCGGAAAAGGTACCTGTTCAGCCGCGGGTGGAGATTCCTCTGGCGAACAAGGCTCCGATGGCGGCTCGTCTCACCAACAATGGGCCCCCGCTGCTTGACAAGGCGCCCGGCAACAACGGTTTTGTCACAGCCCCATCTTCGCCCAAGGATGCAGACGTCACCACCACCAACGGTGATTATGTGGTGAGGCCGCGGAGACATGATTTTCCACGGTTTTCAGGTGACAAACCTATGCTCTGGGTGGATCTGTGCATTACTTACTTTGAGATGTATCGCGTGCCAGAGCATCATTGGGTCAGTTCAGCGACTCTGCATCTCGATGGTCATGCGGCGCTCTGGTTTCAGGCTTACAAGCGACAACACAGATTGCTTGGTTGGAATGATTTCATGCAGGCTGTAATTGCGGAATTTGGGCAGGATGAGTTTGATGGTCAGATGACTCGTCTACTCCAGCTGAAACAGACAGGCACGGTTTCTGAATATCGCCTGGCATTTGAGGAGTGTATGTACCACTTGATCTCTCTGGATGAATCCCTCAGTTCACGGTGGTTCGTTACTCAGTTTGTTTTTGGATTGCGCGAGGATATTCGTCTGGCGGTGCGTCTTCAAGGACCAACGAGCATTACTCGGGCGGCTTCATTGGCTCGGATTCAAGAGGAAGAAACTGATCACCACCGTCCTCGTACTCGTCTGCCTGCGCCAACCAAGCACCCCACTGTACAACAGTTGCCAGCACCTGCGGTAGCACGCACAGATTGGCCGCGGAAGCAAGGTAACGACGATTTCAACCGTGAGCGTCAGCTGCGTGACTTTCGTCGTGCCAATGGCCTCTGTTTTAAGTGTGGAGACAAGTTCTCAAAGGAGCACCAATGTAAACGCTCTGGACAACTCCTGATGATTGAAGTGGGCGATTTTGGTGAAGTGTTATCTGACGACGCTGTACAGGCATTGGACTTGCTGGAAGAAACTGAAGCTCCTGTTGCTTGTTGCCAATTGTCCTTGGATGCCTTAGCGGGGACTGCAGGAGAAGAAACTATTAGGCTCAGAGCTCTTGTGGGCAATCAAGTCATGCTGTTGCTCATCGATTCTGGCAGCACGCATACATTTGTCACAAAAGGCTTTGCTGAACGAGCAGGCTGTCTTATTTCTCCAGCGCAGGCAATGCCAGTAAAGGTAGCAAATGGGGAGATCATGGTCTCGCAGGAGCAGGTTAAGGGCCTGACTTGGTGGACACAGGGTCACACTTTCGTCACCGACATGAGAATCTTAGACATTGGTGCCTATGATGCTATACTTGGTGTCAATTGGTTGAAACAATTTGGAAAAACAACCACTGACTGGGTCGATAAGACTATTTCGTTTCCATATGGAGGCAAGCAGATTACGCTGCAAGGAGTGCGCAATAAACCTACTGCTGAACTGTCGGAAGTTGCAGTTGTTCAGCTACAGAAATGGGTGCAGGGCAATGAGGTCTGGGCAATAGCGGTGGTGGATTCAGTTCAGGCAAGTTCCTCTGCTGATTCAACAGATATGCCCCCTGATTTGCAGATGCTTCTAGTTGAGTTTGAAGATGTGTTCATTGAACCCAATCAGCTACCACCTCAACGTGCTCTCGATCATGCCATCACCTTGGAGGAGGGTGCCACACCGGTGAATTCTCGCCCTTACCGATACTCGCCTCTGCAAAAGGACGAGATCGAACGCCAAGTACAGGAGATGTTGGAAGCCGGCATTATTCAGACCAGCATGAGTCCTTTCGCGTCGCCTGTCTTACTCGTCAAGAAGAAGGACGGGACGTGGCGATTTTGCGTGGATTATCGTCGTCTCAACTCGCTCACGATCAAGAATAAGTTTCCGCTGCCCATTGTCGATGAACTACTGGATGAGTTGGCTGGGACACGGTTCTTTTCCAAGTTAGATCTCCGGGCAGGGTATCATCAAATCAGGGTTCGGCCGGAAGATGAGCCTAAAATAGCTTTCAAGACGCACCACGGTCATTTTCAGTTCCGTGTGATGCCATTTGGACTGACGAACGCACCAGCAACTTTTCAGTGTGTGATGAACTCTATATTTGCCCCATATTTGCGCAAGTTCGTGATCGTGTTTTTGGATGACATCCTTGTGTACAGTCAAACTTGGTTGGAGCACTTGGAGCACCTGCGTTTGGTGTTACAGCAGCTTAGAGCTGCTCAGCTTTATGCAAAAATGAGTAAATGCAGTTTCGGTCAGAACATCATTAAGTATCTTGGCCACATTATCTCTGATCAGGGCGTGTCAACTGATCCCGAGAAGACTACTGCTATGGAAAAGTGGCCAATGCCTACCACAGCAACTGAATTGCGAGGTTTTCTTGGTCTGACAGGTTATTACCGAAAGTTTGTTCAGAATTATGGGCTGATCACTAAACCACTGACACGGTTGCTTACTAAAAAAGGTTTTCACTGGACTCAGGACGCCACTGTAGCCTTTCAAAAACTCAAGGCAGCTATGTTGGCGACACCGGTGCTGGCTTTACCCAATTTCCAGCTGCCTTTCACTGTCGAAACTGACGCGTGTGACAATGGTGTGGGTGCAGTCCTGATGCAGCAAGGGCATCCCATTGCTTATATGAGCAAAGCCCTTGGTGCTGTGAACAAGAACCTTTCTATTTATGAGAAGGAATTTTTGGCAGTTATCATGGCTGTGGACAAGTGGCGTCAATACCTTCAGAGAGGGCCTTTTGTCATACTCACTGATCACAAAAGTCTCAGTAATTTGAATGACCAGCTGTTGACAACTGACTTATAAAGAAAAGCTATGTCGAAGCTTGTGGGGTTACAATTTGAAATTAAATATCGCAAAGGTACCGAGAATGGTGCAACTGATTCCTTGTCACGAGTTGGTCATCTGTTGGCTACCCAAATCACGGTGTCTTCACCACAGCCTGATTGGTTACAGGAAGTCATTAACTCCTATACTACCGATGCTTTCGCTACTACTTTGTTACAGGAACTGGCAGTGCATTCACCAAATGAGAAGGGATTTTCATTAGAACATGGTCTGATCAAATATAAAGGCAGGTTATTCATTGGTGACAATTCTTCTTTGAAAACAAAGTTGCTGGCTTCCTTACATGACAGTGCTATTGGGGGTCACTCTGGTGCTCAGGCTTCCTATCAGCGCATTAAGCAGTTGTACTATTGGACAGGATTGAAAGGGGATATGGAGAATTATGTGAGACAGTGTGTCGTCTATCAAATGGCCAAGCATTCCCATCAGAAACCTGCTGGGTTGTTGCAACCCCTACCCCCTCCTGCCCTGCCATGGCAGGAGGTCACCATGGATTTTATAGAAGGATTACCTGTGTCTGAGGGAGCTAATTCTATCTTGGTGGTAGTGGATCGTCTCACCAAGTACGCGCACTTTCTTCCCTTGAAACATCCTTTCACTGCTGCTTCGGTTGCAAAGGTGTTCATTGATTCCGTGGTCAAGCTACATGGTGTTCCGGCTACCATAATTTCTGATCGTGACAAAGTATTCACGAGTCACTTTTGGAAGGATGTGTTTAAGGCCTTGGGTACTAAACTGTTCTATAGCACGGCATATCACCCACAAACAGATGGTCAGAGTGAGCGGGTTAACCAATGTCTCGAGCAGTATCTACGTTGTGCTGTGCAAGACAACCCAAGACAATGGCGCAAATGGATTAGTCTGGCAGAGTTTTGGTACAACTCCAGTTTTCATTCCTCGCTGGTTTGCTCTCCGTTCAAAGCCCTGTACAGAACAGAACCCAATTTTGGAGGCATGCCTAAACTGACAGTGGAGGATGGTTCGGTTGCTAAAGAAGCTACTCTTGATTATCAGGCACAAACAGAGTTACTTCGCGCACAGTTGTTACGAGCTCAGCTCCGTCAGAAACATTATGCTGATCGTAACAGAACTTAACGTCAATTTCAAGTGGGTGAGCAGGTATTACTCAAGTTACAACCCTATGCTCAGCAATCAGTGGTGAACAGGCCCTACCCAAAACTCTCTTACAAGTATTTTGGCCCGTACAATGTTCTGGAAAGAGTGGGGGAAGTGGCGTATCGTTTGGAGTTGCCTCAATCTGCACAGATACACCCTGTGTTTCATGTGTCTCAACTCAAGCCGTTTCATGCAAATTATACTCCAGTGTTCACGGATCTTCCCGCGGCTCCAGATTTGCAGACCTCTGCTCCGACTCCAATAGAGATCATCGAGAGGCGTCGCGTGCGCAAAGGTAACGCGTCAACTCCTCAGATCCTGGTTCGTTGGGCGCACATGCCAGAGCATTGCACCACCTGGGAGGATTATTATGTCCTGAAGAACCGTTATCCAGACGCTCCAATCTGGGAGGAGGATCCAGCTCGAGCGGGGGAAACTGTCACACCATCGTCCTCGTCGGTGGACAGCAAGTCGCCAGGCTGAGCTGGCAAGGTCTCTGGGCCCAGTGTCAGTGTCCAGAAGACCCATCCAATGCCGTCGTGTTGCTGAGCTGGAAAGTAGACATGATCGTGTGTGTATTCTCCTCTTCGGTATAAAGGGGAACCTGAGTGTATGGTAGAGCGTGTGGAAATTAGTCGAACCAATTCTGGATTCTCACCCCTGTACTCCTGTGCTTCCTCTCACCTCTCTCCAGAAGTTTTAAGAATATCTAGCTCTGTACGAAATCTGTGTTCGTCCCCTCACCCCCCTTGAGGGACATCACAGTATCGGCCACCGCATTCGACGACTTCGATGTCCATGGTGTCGCTACCTTATCGAGGACAGTGGCCTGCAAAGCAGCGTCGACCATAGGCAGTTCATGGCAGGGCATGTACATAAGGATAAGGGAGAAGGCCAGCTGCAAGCTCATGGCCTCCGCTGGGATACACTTGGCGGTTGGGAGAGGAAAAATGGTGGCGATCACATATCGAGCTCGGGAAGACGAAGAAGCAGTGTGTGGCTCGAACAGTGGCTGTGGCGGTTCCATCTAGGATCCCGCAGGATGCACGTACCACAACAAGGGTAGGATGACCGTTGTTGATATCAATGACGATGAGGACCCCGGGCGTTGGAGATGAGGAAGCACGAAGAGGAGGCGCATGCAGCGCCCGAGGAACATGGCGGCGCGGCCATAGGGTGTCAATAATGGCGGACACCTCTTGCCGCCATGCCACAGCCATGGACACGATGGCTCACTGGCGAGGGAGTCAACTGTTCTCCCTATATCTCTAGATAAGATTCAATTAGGCTTAATCTTTCCAAAACCAGTTGTATGTTCTTCTAAGATTTGAATAAAAGTTGCCAATTTTATGAAATCCGTCTAAAATTTGAATGTTTAGGACTTGGCGGCATCATTCAGTTTTGCCTTCCTTGAATCTTTTAACATTTGGCGGTGTGCTGCTCCCGCGCCACCAGTAGTATCTAACGGCCACGTTCAACGTGTGAACACACCTTAACTATGGTAAATACAGACGCATGGACACTATAGGCCCCTAGTAACATTTACCAGTGACCGCAATATTAGCTGCGCTCAAAATAAACACCCACAATCGACTTTTGTTAACACTGTCAGGATGCATATCCCTACTAGTGACAAAACAGATCCATATTTAGCAACGAGTCATGCTGCAATCATGGGTGACATCAAACTCAAATATTGTCAAGCAACAATGGACGTAGAACAAATTTCATGTGTTTCAATGCTTCCTAAATCTCTAAGGCCTTGTTTGGTACTAGTGTTTTAGTGGGGATTAAAAAGGATAATTTCCAAGGGGATTGGGTGAAACTCCACCTACAGCCAAACCCCTCTAATTCCCACATAACCCCAATCCCCACCAATCTAGTGGGTAGGGTTAGTGTATTGGATATGTGAAAAAATAAACTAGAACTTGGGGGAAAGGGGGGGTTGAATCAGTCCAATACTCTATAACTAAACATATTATTTGAGATAAGTGGGGATTTGTGGTTTGGTGGGGATTATCCCCTCTAATCCCCACAAATACTCTAGTACCAAACAAGGCCTGAGGGGGGATAGCATGTTTCTTAGGATCAATATCGAATGCTCTTACAAAAACCTTGATAGCTATGGAATATTTTTTTCGAAAAGGGGGTTGAGACCCCAGCCTCTGCATCGAAGAGATGCATATGACATTTTACTTACATTTTATTCAAAACATACATCAAATAACCCGGAGGCATTATACAACACCTACAAACCCAACAATGGGAGAATAAAATGCCATTTGGGGCCTTATGGCTTAAAAGCACAAACAACACCCCACCAGCTAGGTACCCGGAGCATCACTAAGTAACCCTTATGGCGAAATAGGAGTACACATTGAAACCAGCAAACCGTTAGTGGACACCTCATGCACTCGCTTTAGAAGACTTGTCATCACCATTGAACCACCGAGTGGTCTTCAAGGCAAATATCTGCATAACCCTTGGCATATATGGTGTCAATGCCGCAACGACAGTGCCCCGCCATGCACGATTCATCAAGTCACGCCCGTCTTCAATACCCCGTTGTGCCATGCCTTCGAGACTCGCCATCGTTAACGTGGTAGATGCAACACCGCTCCATATATATCCTGGTCACCATGCCAGCAACACGTGGAGACCGGCGTCCAGACACCAAAGCCATCCACTTGTCCGTTCAGCCAATTATTAATAAAGATTAAGTTTAAAATAAGCCTAGCAACTAGGAGGAAGAAAGGGTTTTTGCTAGCTCTAACCATGAAATGGGAAATAATTAAACATATATGTAATCGTGTAACCACAATGATACTTAACGACAGCCATATCAAACCTGCATGAATAAAGTAATTTCTTAAAAAAATGTTTCAATCGAGTTTCAAAACATGGGATTTAATAATTCAAAAATATATTGAGAAGTAGTGTTGTTTGGAATTTCTTGTCAACTTGAAGATGAGGCTTAAAAGATATCATAAATCCAGCAACCAGTTCAAAACATATGGTAATTTTTCAGTTTGGAAACAGTTATTAATAGATAGGAGGATGGGCAGAGAGAGTGATGGACTGCAAGCTGATTTTGAGGCGTATAGGGTTGTAATTGTAAAACAAGCATGGACAAGAGGGTGTGAAGATTGGAGGCAATCATTTTTTTTATCTGATGGTGCACATTATGGTTGTTTGGACTGCAAAGTAGATCCATTCGATGCTTTGTCAAGTTTGTCGAGCAATACTAGATGGAGTACTACTCTAATGTCATGTTTGGCTAGTAGCAGCAGCGATCTTACTTTTTCCCGATAAAAGTAGGCTCTGCAGCAATTCAATGTAGCAAGAACTGCTATCTAACTACCTTCACTTGTTCATTTGTTCTGTTTTCCTTCCCATGCACCATGAATATCCATGGTTTTGACTAACGCAGCATCGTTGCAGAGGGAGGCTACAGAGCAGTACTTTCTGTTTGAAAATGCGAGAATTTTGCGGCAAGCAGATTCAGGCTGGTTGAAACAGAGCTGGCATGCAGCGCAACAAGGAACTCACTTTTGCAGAATATCATCAGCAGTTTGGGCCTTCCCTTATTGAAATCTTGCATAGCTCTGCAAGAAAAGAAGCGGCACTTGAGTAGCCCGCTAAGGTGCAGTAGTGTGAGAAAATGAAGGTGATACGCGGACTTGACAGAGTGAACTCTTCATGGTTTGTCCATGTCCCAGCAATTTTCTTCGGGGCGCAATCTCTTGGCATGGTTCTTTTAGCTAGGCAATGAGAATCTCTCTCTTACAATCTCTCCATGGAGTATATATGTCAAATATTAGGTTCTGAATCTACGGATACCACGTGCTTTGAGGCCATCATCGACTGCATGGGCTTGTTCGAGGTGCAGCAAGTGGTTCATGTGTTGTACTGCGCCTATTCCTGATACCCTCTATTCCTAAACCAAGTTGCATATACCGGTGAGATGCAAACAGATACTACTAGTGTGTTAGAGCGAGGGCAAGCTGAGCTATCTATTCCTACATTGGGCACAAGAGCTAGCAAAAGGTCCATTCGTTACTTTATATACATAGACCGATGCAGGTACAGTTAAGTGATCTTGATGTACCCAGCCAAGCAGTACTTTTAGTACTCTCACACAACACATGAGTCGTTCTGTAATTCATTCAGGCATGGTACTGGTTTGATTTTCAGCCGATTTACCTGCAGCTGATCTTCTGTGGACAGTGACCGCTGAAGTTTCCGTCTCTGGTGGTCTTGGACTCTGCCGGCTAAAGGGTTCATGTCTTTATTTAGCTTATTTTTCGGTGATTTTTAGAATGGTGAGGCGTTTGCTACATCCTAAAGACAGAATAATTTCCTATCCATCCTATTTTCACTTTGGTGGTGCATCTAGCGTCGGTGGAAGGCCGTGGAGTCACATGTCCAGGGGATCTCTAGGATATGGTCGGATTTCATATTCGTTGATGTGGAAAAGTATTTTTCGATGTAGGCGGCAATTCGGCTCATAGGTGCAAATGTACCCATTGTGAGAAAACATATTTTAATATGTGAAAAAATTCGAAAAAAAATTCTACATATAAATTCAAACATTTTATGTTGGTTTACAAGTTTTCAGGATAAAAGAACATTTTATGTGTTATGTATAAAAAAGACTAAAAAATGGCATGTGAATAGTCGTATTCCTGTGACACATTTTGTATTTTTTATATATGACATATAAAATGTTCTTTCATCCCGAAAACTTGTGAACCAACATAAAATGTTCCAATGTATATACAGATTTTTTTTTGTATTTTTTGATATTTCAAAATATGTTTTCTATCCGTCTTTCGATCTACTATTGTTATCATTGGCGATGATTGTGTGTTGGTCCTTTTGAATCGTAGCCACAATTAAAAAAATCCGTACTTGACCGACAGCCCGATCAGAGAAAGACTGACCGGCACATCGCTCGGTATTTTAAGCAAGGAAAGAAATAGCGCTATTTCTTTTAGCGTGGCCCTTCTCCAAACGCTATGCAAGTTATGGCGTACTAATAGCGCGCTATTTTTTAAATAGCATGTGTAAAAAAGTTAAAAAAACAAGGTCTAGCATGTATTACTAGGGATTTCAGTAGCTATTTTTAAAGTAATACATGCATAACCAATTAACTAGTAGTGGCCAAATGACAAAGTTTCCTTGACATCAGATGCAGGACAAGTTAGAGGACAAGACCTACGTTAGGTCAGCTCACTAGTCAAGAACTTGAGATGCACGTCCTCTGATGCTTCACTGTGTTTGGTGGACGTGCCAAGTAGAGAGGCGACCGACCGGCTGGACCTAAAGGAGACCGGCTGGACCTAAAGAAGACAGGCGTTGCAGTCTGTCAGCAGCCGCCACCTCATGTGGGAAGGGAGAACCAGGGAATAGGATTGAGTTGACATAGATTTAGATGTAGAGTGTTGGGCGTGTGGAGTCGTGGACTCAGTGGGCGTATGTGGTGACGCTATATTCATAGATTTTTTTTAGCGACGCTATTGCGTTGTGACGTTACAGCGTATTTAGCATCGCTAAAACGTAATTAGCGTCATAGCGAGAAGATTTTGCATATAGCGTTCACGTCCCAAATATGCTATAGCGCCGCTATAGTGAAGAAATAGCGCGCTATTTTTTTCTATGATTTTAAAAGGCACCCGTCGGAATAGTAAAAAAAAAAGGTAAAACATAATGGAAAATAGGTGCTTTTTGATCGATTGGAACCTGCATAGCGTAAGCAAGCGAACCGCACGTGTTCAGGCCCAATAACAGTTGTGATGTGTTTGTCTTCTGTTGACTATTGTGTTCAGGCCCAATAACAGGCCCAATAATTATATATATATATATGATTTTGACTCATTTTTTTCCAAAAAATTGGTAACTAATTAAGTCTTTTGTCGCTCTTGAACATGATGAACCGGCGGTCGTACAGACAACCCGGTGAAACAATAGCTTGACTGGTTCACTGACTTGTCGTTTTTTAATATATGGCTTTAGCGCGATAACTTTTAATCTGTCTACTAAAGTAAGCTCTATTATGACAAGGTTTACCCTGCTCCCGTGCTAGAGGATCGAGGATGACCGTGTGCCTTTAGACCGCTCTAGTGTTCATAGTTGTCGCTAGGTGGTTCAAATATTTCTTTATAATTTTTTATTACTTTTGAAGTATTTTGTGCTATTGATGATAATTATTAATAGGTTGGTGAAAATTTTAAAAAAAGTAAAATAAGTTCCCTCATTAGTCCATGGAATGAGTGAAGAATTTTCCGGTGCAGATGATTCATGTTAGTACATGTTAGAATCGTCAAGCGTGAAATTAAATAACCTTTGTGGGGTAAGAAATTGGAGCCCTTGAGGTTCCGTTTACCAAACTGTGCAACTTGATTTTTGGATCTTGCGCCGGTCGGCCTACATATCCTGGCCCATATAGTCATATTAGGGCTGACCCATTTGCATAGCAATGTTGGGTCAAAAAAGTCCGCATGATAAGAATTACTAGTATATTAGAAATTCATCCTCATTTGCATGAAAAACATCGTGCAGATAGAGAGCATCGTTTTTGAGAGGAGGATTTTATTTATTTTTTGAAAATATTAAATTTAAATATTAAAAATACAAAAAATTACCTAGATGTAGATAATAATTTGTAATACGTGCCTGCAAAAGATCATGTCAAAATACCTTGTATGTTAACCTCAACAAAAAAGAGAAAAGTGCAGATCTAGACATAAACAGCGTAATTTTAAATGGACCTCCATATTACCCTAGTTTGTCATATTTATCTTTTTTGCGCCAAAAAAAATGTGCAGACTTGTATTTCGTATTGTTATCTACAATATGTATCTTTTGAAATTATTTAATACTTTTTAAAAAATTCAATATGCGCTCAGTGGAGCCCGTGCTCTGAAAGCATTTTCCGGGTAGATACGCATACGCCTTACATCATTCTAGAGAAAGCTATAAAAAAAGTTTGCCTTGTTTTTCCAAAAAGTTATTTACTCCTGACAGAAACACGCTTCACGAATTTTAGTGTCTGCATTACCACATATATAGACATGGATGATGCGTCATTGTGATTGATTTTTTTATCTAGATATGTGTTTGCAAGTGCCTACGTGTATGTGTGTCATCCAATCTAAACTTTAGGACGTGTGTAGATATACATGAGAACAACTCTAGAACACACGAGCAAAACTATCCAAATATATTGTTATGCACAATTCAAAAACCAGTTGTCATTTAGTGGTGTCATGAAAAAACGACCAAGAAGAATCACAAATACCACTGATCGCATAGTACAAACTACAAAAGATTGTAAGAAAACTCAAGCCACAAAACTACTTAACTTATCATAATAGGAAAAGGTGGTAGAACAAGTTTTACATACTTCTTTGAGAAGCTTTGAGTATACGTGAAAAAGTAACAGTTATCCAAGTGTGCACGAAAATCGTTTGAAAACAAAGACAAATGAGGTTTTCAACCAGAACTCGGACTTGTTAGATCATTTATGGGTATGCTTGCAATCATGCTTATCCATTTGTTTTCTCTATTACGTCCAAATTTTCATGTCATCACACATCTATCTTAACAAACCATGCCTTTACATAAGGTGTATGCCACTTTTCTTAGCTATAAAATACCCATTACATCCCACAACACCTTCATCAACCAACCTTCTCAATCTCTTACAACAAGAATGGCAACTACTAGTTTCCCATCGCTCTTATCTTGCCTTTGCATTTTCCTCTTGTTCCATGGATCCATGGCTCAGGTATTTGGCCAGAGTCAACCATGGCAAAGCTCTCGACAAGGAAGTGCTAGGGGATGCACATTCGATAGGCTACAAGCATTTGAACCACTTCGACAAGTGAGGTCCGAAGCGGGCCTCACTGAGTATTTTGAGGAGCAAAATGACCAATTCCGTTGGTCTATCTATCTCATTAAATCAGGGCGGATCCAGGCCAGGCAACCAGGCCATGGCCCGGTCGGAGAAAAATCCCTTACTCTCTATGGAAAAAAGTTGGTCTGGGCATAGCCCAACTCGCCCAATTGGCCTCTCTACCGCCTCGCTCGATCGTGAGTCCGTGACCGTGAAAACCTTCTCCTCGCGTGTTCGCCAAGACACAGTCCGCCGTCGCTGGCTCCCAAGCGCCCACGCCGCTCCATCTTTGGCAGGCTACTTTTTGTCCGTCCGCCGACCTCCTCCGCTCCCCGGACACCGACTCTCCCTGGGCGGCCGTGCGCCTGCCTGTCTATCGACGCGACGCCGCTGCCTGGCCGCTGCCGGTTCGGTGGTTCTTCCTCCAGTCCTCATCTGCGCGACCGCCTAAGCGCCGCCGATTGCTCGGGCCAGCTCTGCCTCCTCTCGTCATCTATTGTCTGCTCGGCTTCTCTCACAGGACTAATTACACAACTAGGTAAATTTTCCCTGATTTCATCCCTTCAAATGGATACACTCGGTGATTTCATTCATTTGTAATTGAACCGATTTGTTGATTTCACAGTTATTTGTTATCAATTCAATGTTGCAGGAACACTTGATGAAGAGATTTGCATTCTGTTATCAAATATTTGTTTCTTTCTAGAAAGTATTGATTCTTCTAGTGACTATGAAGTCATGGAAGACTCGGTGAACTGGACCATTGATTTGGCAATATCTTGGAACACTCAGACGAGGTAAATCATTGATTTGGCCCTATCTTTTTTTATCTCCACAATATCTTTTTAGTTTTTATAGTCATCTCTTATGTGCATTCTTGAACTGTTGACAATGAATCTGGATATATATATATTTGTTCACCTTTGCGATTATACTAAAATTTTGTGCTACTCCCTCCGATCCATATTAATTGATTTTGATTTGCAAAATTTGAATGAATCTATATACTAAATAGTGTCTAGATTCATTTAAATTTAGACAAATTTGAGTCAATTAATATGAGACGGAGGAAGTATTAAAAGAGGAAGTATTAAAAAAGTTTTTTTAGATGTTTCTAGCAATTTTTTTGCCCTTAGTTTTTGGCCCGGGGCTTGCTTTAATACTGGATCCGCCACTGTTCATCGTGTCATCGAGCCTCAAGGCCTTTTGTTACCTCGATACCACAACGCTCCCGCCTTGGTATACATCCTACAAGGTTGGTTTATGAACTTAATAGAGTGGTTATAGCTTTAGATTATATACTTTAAATTTCTATGTGAAAAATGTTACAAAAGTATCAGGAATATTTAATATTGAATTATTTTCTTGTAGGCACGGGTACTGCAGGGCTGACATTCCCTGGTTGCCCAGAGACCTTCCAACAACAGTTCGGACAATTTGATCAAGAGCAATCTAAGGGTCAGAGCCAAAGCCAAAAGTTTAGAGATGAGCACCAGAAAGTTCATCACATTAAACAAGGAGATGTTGTTGCGTTGCCAGCTGGCATTGCACATTGGTTCTATAATCATGGCCAAGTGCCGATTGTAGCTCTCTATGTTTTTGACATAAACAACAATGCCAACCAGCTTGAACCTAGACAAAAGGTAAATTGAGAGTATCTAAAACAATCTCTAGGATTGATAGTCTTTTCGACTAATCTACTAGGTTTAGCCTTTTTGACCAATATCTAAGATTGTTTGATATATTTATTACTTGATCAAATTGCAGGAATTTTTGTTGGCTGGAGGTAGTAGGACACTACAACAATATGTGAGTCAAAACATATTCCATGGATTCAATTTACAGTTGTTTGGTGAAGCCCTTGGTATAAGTGAACAGACATCTCAAAGACTTCAGAATCAAAATGACCAAAGAGGTGAGATAATCCGTGTGAATCGTGCGCTTCAAATTCTGCAACCAATTGTGATGCCACAACAAGAGCAACCGTCGTATCAAGAAGAGCAATCTCAAGCAACACAACCTCAGGTTGGTCAGTCTCAAATAGAGTCGTCTCAGACATGGCAATCTCAGGTAGAGCAATCAACTAGTGGCCGTTGGAATGGTTTGGAGGAGAACTTTTGTGATCATAAGCCAACAATGAACATTGAAAATCCTACACGTGCTGACACATACAACCCATGTGCTGGTAGGATAACGCAAGTCAACAGCCAAAAGTTCCCCATTCTTAACACTGTGCAAATGAGTGCTACAAGAGTAAACCTCTATCAGGTACTTACGATGTTACATTTCAACACATTCTTATCTATATATCTTGTAAGCTTAATAATAGAAGTCTAATTCTATTTCCTTTTACTTACTCAATTTGATTAATTGCAGAACGCCATTCTTTCGCCTTTCAGGAACATTAATGCTCATAGTGTGATGTACGTGATCCAAGGCCACACACGGGTTCAAGTTGTTAACAATCATGGCCAAAATGTGTTCAACAACATTCTTCGCCCGAGACAACTATTAGTCATACCACAAAACTATGTTGTTCTAAAGAAGGCACAACGCGAAGGATGCCAATACATTTCATTCAAGACCAACGCAAACTCCATGGTTAGCCACATCGCCGGGAAAAACTTAATTCTCCGTGCCCTTACTATTGATGTCATCGCTAATGCATACCACATATCCAAGCAAGAAGCCCGAAACCTCAAATACAACAGAGGAGAGGAGTTTGGTGTATTCACTCCTAAGTTTTCTCAAAGTGGCTTAACAAGAGCTCAAACGGGATTGGTGAACTAGTGTAATGGGAGGACAATCTAGTAAAGTATAATAAAGACATCAGTAAAAGTGTGTAGCACTTGGATGTTGCCTGCATGTCCGCCTCATCATGATATGAAGACAATAAAAGCTTGCATATGTTCTGTGTGCTTCGTTGTTGGAAATTTTTACACATTTCCGATTTGCAAAATTCGCTAGCCAATTTTTATGCTCCACATTTTCCATGTCATTGGCACATCAACGTAATAAACATCATAGACAATGTCAACTATCCCCGTATATCTTCTGAGAATGTGAGGGCTTGACGTATTTTACTGCTATAGTATACAAGGAGTCAAGGACACGTTGACACAATCACACAAACATGTGGGCCTCGCTTTGCAGCCAAGGCCTAGTGAACCTGTGTCGATGATATTTGTGCTTGTATGTTATCTAGGGATGTCACACCATGTTCTCTCTTTTAGATTAGACTTTGACGGTCTAGGTTCAAATAAAATTATCCACCCATACCATACCACTAAGCAAAATATGTCTTCTCTCGCCGTTGTTTAATTGCACACCAGATCACCGTAGGCGTGGAACTAAATCTTTTGGCTGAACAATGATTAAGATGCATGACACCTGAACATGTCGCAAGAATCAAGTGAGTGCCACGTCCTCGCGTGTGCTTGGCAAACAAGCGATGCAAATTGATAATAATTAACGGGCTAATGATACCAAAGCATTGTGTGTCTCGCAAGACGCCAAGAAGATGGAGCATGTTGATTCCCAGCACCATATTATCTTAAAAGGATAAACCTAACACGACATAGTACTGGCTTCCGTTATGTTGTTTCTCTGCTGCAGATAAGAATATATACTAGCCTTGCATGTATGATATTCTATTATTCTAACGCCGGCGGCTGGCTTTTCGAATTGTCGTCATGTTTATATTCATGGGCAAAGTTAAACAGTTCAAAACTAATTAGCGGTGAACGTGTGACACTGCACGCAGTTTGTGCTCCAGCCTGAGCATGCCAACAAAAAGAAAAAAGAAAAAAATAAAGAGCAGCACTCACATGGGTGGGCCCACCTCAAGTCCCCAAGATATTTTGGCAAAATACTAATATGTGATATTATATATATATATATATATATACTAAAAGGTAACTATCTTAAATTACAACAGAGGGTTGAGTGGCTCAATTGGTTTGGAACCTTTTGGTTTGGGGTTCAAACCCCTTGGATAGATTATTTTGTTAATTTTTATAATAAAAATTGTATACACTATATTTCGAATACCCGTTCTTAAAATGTTGGGAAGTTTTTTTTTTCTTGGGACAACTAACTTAATCGCCGACTTGCCCCGTGTTGTCGTTCCTCGAACAGAGCAAATAACGCCTGAAAGATAGTACGTACTCGCAGCGTTTCAAAATACTCCATCCGATCTCAAAATAGATGTCTCAAGTTTCACTACCGGAAAAAGGGTCTTCGGTTCGTTGTGAACAATGCCAACCGTCCCGGCCTGTCACAGCCCGCGACTAGTGCTAGCACTAGTCCCGGGCCGTGAGGCCTCTAACGGTTAGAAATGGCCATACACACTAGTCCCGGGCCGGACCAGATCACTATAACCTGGAGCAGGACAGCTGGTCTTTTTGTGAACGGGTCGTATCACGGCTCGGGACTAGTTGTCCACCACTATATATTCTGCTTCTTGTCCAGCTGTCCTAAAGCATATGGTAGCCATTTTTCTCAAAGATGCAAGCGATTTCATGCCATTTTTTCTCAAGTTTTGTCATGATTTAGTTTGCAACCCCTAAATCCAAAGCTTTAAAAGGTTAGAACTTCATTCTTTCATCTCTTATTGCTACTTTAGCTCTATAATGCTCTAGAAGTATAGAGATATGGATCAATGCATGCATGCTCTAGAAGTAGAAGGATTTTGATTTATATGTGTAACAAATTTTGATTAGGCACGTAGTTACTGAAAATTGAAATGTGTAATTTTAGAGTTTCAGAGCTTAGAATGAAATGAGGTTTTCACTCATAGAACAATAATAAAAAACTCCATATTTATCATGTTAATTGTTTTCTCCAATTCATAAATTAGTGCATGTAAATTTTTCAAAATTCAAAATTAATTCCCTAGGAGCTCTCAATATAACTTATAATAATTTTATCATGTTGTGTAATGGTTTTTGATATACTTTTACTATAATGCAGATGGTCTGAGAATGGATGTACGGTACTGACCGACGCTCTGGCGAGTTTATTAATGGCGTGCCTGAATTCATATGTGTTGCTGATGCAAACAAATGCAATGGTTTTGTATTCTGTCCATGTAGTGGATGTAGGAATCAGAAGGATTACTCTGACTCAAAAACCCTTCACAGCCACCTGTTGAAGTCTGGCTTTATGCCCAGTTATAATTGTTGGACCAAGCACGGAGAGAGGGGTTATAATGGAAGACAATGAAGAAAAAGGAGGAGGATGACAACTATCATGGTTTTCCTGAGTACAGAGATACTTTGTCAAAATCTGAATAAATCTAGACACTATTTATTATATAGATTCATTCAAATTTTACAAAATCTAAGACATCTATTTTGAGACTGAGGGAGTATAAAATGTTTAAATTTTTTTCTAAAACGTATATGACAAACTGCGCGCGATGTCTCGACGAGGAGCCTTAGCCCAGCCATGCCCGAGTTCCCGCCGCCGCCTGATGCCCTTCGGCTTCCCGGCCCCCAGCCCGCCGTCGAGCAGCTGTGGGCGCCGCGCTGGAACTTGGAGCCCAGCCATGCTGGGCCTCGCCAACGGCGTCGCGCCAGGATACTGCCTCCCCGATGACTCCTCCGACGAGGAGGTCCGTGGCGGGAGCAGCTCCGGCCGTCGGTAAATCCCGCCCGCGCGGCGATGGCTCGTACTGCAGGAGTCGATGAGGAAGACACGCGTTTGGGAAAGTCATGCTTGAGTACAGCGCGTGGCTTGCGTGTGGACCGCGTGGCTCCAGTTTCGTTTATCTCGTTGAGTGAATAAAAAAATCAATTCCCTACTTTGCATGCGGCCAAGTACAACACATGCGAAGTGCAGCGCAGTACTAGTAGCTTTTGGATTGGTCTAGTTTGTCTAGTTTGTTATGCTAAGTATAGTTATATTTTAACAACTATCTTAGTAGTAAATATTTGTCTGCTATAAATTATGTTAAAATCAGTATATTGTACTGTTTATTTGTTGAGTACTATGTGTATTCTAAAAAATATTTGGTGTAATATATTTTTGTGTGTTTGCACATGTTGAGATTTATTACATTCATCGTTTGCAATTGAGACTTTCAATTTCTTGCAATAGATCAATTCATCGTCTTAATTGGGTCATTTTGACTTGATACGAGCACGAATTGGTATGCAAAATTTAAAGTGATTTCTTTAAATTGATGTTTTGAGAACACAAGGTAGTTGCCAGATCTACTGCACTGCAGATTATCACCACTACTGTTTAAAGCCTACATTTTGTCATATTTGACACTATGATTGCTTAACAATGTGCTCTCCCAAACATTTTATTAAGTCATGACATAAGGCATTAGAAGTATGAGTATCTACTGTTTTCATCAGATTATACTCTCTAATGCTGCGAGACGGACTCCGAATATACTTTGGAGATTATCTATAATATGTCATACTTAACAATTTGAAGTTCACACTAATAATTTCGAGCCCACTTCTTTAAGTCATCATTAATTTTGCATGGTTCATTACAACATGACCATGATGGATTTTAATTTACCGAATGTAGATTAATATTCTCTGGTTTGGTTGGAAGAGAGTTCGATTCACTCGAGCTTAATGGCCACGACCAATGTTAAGGATATCGCTTATCGGTAATTTATCGGTCGGCTAAAAATTGGCGATTTTTCAGCGTATTGACCGATTTATTGGGTGATAAATCGGAAAATCAGACGATAAATCAAAAAATCGGCATATCGGCCACCCTCGAGTAGCGATAAATCGGACGATTAATCGGCATATTGGACAATTTTTAGAACAGTGGCCACAACTACCCTACATGGGCCATGGATATCAAGATCGCTCTTGCATCCCGTGGGATAGTGCGTGCCATCCAGAACCCGGAAGACCCCCTTCCGACTGGAGCCGCACCGCTGAGAGAAGAGCAGAAATATGTTGCCTTGTACATTATAAGGCACCATATTCACCCGGATCTTAAGTCCGAGTATTTGGAGGAGGAATTCCCATTTACTTTGTTTCAGGCGAAAAAGCATGATGAGCTTCTTGCTAAGAATGGCTCTCAGCGCTCGGTTGGTTCCCAACCTTTGCCGAAAGTTCATATGAATGTTGCAAACGGAAGAAAGTTTGGTGGTGCTTCAACGGTAACCAACCAAACTTCAAGGGTAAGCGTAGGCGCAACCGGAACAGGAAGCCTCGAAACTCGTACCGTGGGAACCGCAAAGCCAAAGTATGACAAAACTAGGTTTTATGACAAGTGTGGATGCTACACGCATCCTACTAACAAGTGCAAGACCCCAAAGCATCTGGCAATTCTCTACCAGCAATCCCAAGGACGCAAGGCACCTCAAGGGAAAAGGTTTGAAGCCAACTTCAACCTTCATCCAGATGGCACCAATGAAGCTGGTTGTTCGCAAGATGCTCCTCCTGGACCTAGCAACACCATGAACTCTCCAGCAGCCCGAGGACCCTATGAGCACGGAGAACATGATGAGTGAGTACGCCTCAAACGACGTGTTTGGAGACTTCGACTAGTCCCACTATCTTCTTAGTGATCACTTTATTTTATGTCCATTTGTGATGTTGTAATAAGAACATAAGTATTACTGTTGTCATGTATATTGTATCAGCACTTTGATATAATAAAGATTGTATTCTATGTATCTAAATAAGGTTTTCTTATTGAAAATTCTTCATTTTTTTAAAAAAAAAAAAAAATATAAAAGAAAATGAAACACAAAGAAAATTGGAATGGAACTTACGTAAGAAAAATAAAAAATATATTGACGTGGAGAAAGGCACGAGCGTATGTCTCTGATCGGTACAAGAGCAAACCATGCAGATATTTTTCGAGTGCATGTGTTCACGTGCTTCTCTCGGCTACTAGCTACAAGAGCAAACCAAGCAGAATCTCCAACGAGGACGGTCTAGGGCGCTAGGGAGGCGGCATCCTAGAGTTAGCGCCGCCATTTGTCTCCCCATGGCAGAATATAAGGTCGACGACGGAGAGTCACGGCCGACGTGAGGTACCCGGCAATTGTTATTAAGTTAATGTTATTTGAAAACTGTCTACAATGTTTGCTATCAAGTATTGCTGTAATAGTTTATATTTGATGGAAATTCCTCCAAAGGTACTATATTTTAGGGGTACTTGGGAAAATGCCTCTACCTTTAGGGGCACTTTGATGAGAATGTTTCTAAAGGTAGTAACTTTAGGGGCGCTTGGCAAAATACCTCCAAAGGTAGTATCTGTAGAGGCGCTTTGATGAAAATGCCTTTAAAGATAGTTTCTTTTGTGACACTTGGAAAAATGCCTCAGTATATTTAGGGCACAAGGCAAAATGTCTCTAAAGGTAGTATCTTCGGTGAAAATGCCTCTAAAGTTAGTACCTTTAGGGGAATTTGACAAAATGCCTCAGTACTTTTAGGGGCACAAGGCAAAATGCCTCTAAAGTTAGTATCTTTAGGGGCACTTTGATAAAAATGCTTCTAAAGATAGTACTTTTAGGGGCACTTTGATGAAAATGCTTCTAAAGATAGTATTTTAGAGACACTTCGATGTAAATGCCTCTAAATCTAGAATCTGTTGATGCTTTCCTTGCCACGCGCCAACCGGCCAGCTCACCTTTGCCCAGTCGCCCAAGCATGGCATTGCACACCAAACGAGCCAGCCATTCCTCTTAATCTAGAACCAGAATCTCTCTTTTTCCCTTGGTGTGGGTGTCAAAAAGGGTATATCCACCAAGACCACCAAGATCATATCAGTGTGCTACAATCAAGTTCATCAACTCACTACAGGAAATTTGTTCTTTGCCGTGTAACATATAATGCACGGCAAAGGCCTAAAAAGGCACGGCAAAGGCTTTGCCGTGAGAAGTTGCACGGCAAAGACCGCACGGCAAAGATAAGGCCGGCAAAGAGTTCTTTGCCGTGCACCTTACACGGCAAACTCTTGGCCGTGTGCTCGCCACCCCCGGACGGCACACAAAAGGTACTTAACGACGCCACCGCCGACGACGCCGTGATGGTGGGTCCCGTGAACCTTTGTCGTGCGCTTCCAGCGATGGACCCCACCTGTAAGTTTTGCCGTGCTTGTTTCTTTGCCGTGAGTATCTTATCTGCCGTGGACAGATCTTTGCCGTGCACCTCGCACGGCAAACATTTTGCTGTGATTTCACTTTTGCCATGCGCTCTTACTCTGCCGTGTTTCTACCTTTGCCGTGTGTTTTATGGCAAAGTCTTTGCCGTGTGTGTTTCACGGCAAATACCACCTTGAGCAGCCCGTCTGCCTGCCTTTGCCGTGCTTCTCTGTGCCGTGTGCGTTTGGGCGGAATATTTGCCGTGCGTTGTTGCACGGCAAAGTGACCCTATTTGTCCCAAATACTTCAAGTGCACAGTATGGCGACACGTGGCATCTTTGCCGTGCGCTTTTGCACGGCAAAGAACAATTTGCTAATTTGCCGTGTGTTTGTACACGGCAAAGTTCTAATGGTTTTTTTTGTTTTTCATTTTATTCCTTCAATTCAAATATAAAATATAGCCATAATAATCACAGATATAATCACAGATATGTCCATAATAATCACATACAAGCTCCATAACCACAAGTGTGTCTATAATAGTCACATACAAGTTCCATAACCACAAATATGTCTATAATAGTCACATACAAGCTCCATAACCACAAATATGTCCATAATAGTCGAATACAAGGTCCATAACCACAAATATGTTCATAATAGTTAAATAGAAGATCCATGACCACAAATATATCCATAATAGTGACATAAGCTCCATGACCACAAATATGTCCATAATAGTCACATACAAGCTCCATGACCACAAATATGTCCATAATAGTCACATACAAGATCCATGACCACAAATATGGCCATAATAGTCACATACAAGCTCCATGACCACAAATATGCCCATAATAGTCACATACAAGCTCCAACACTAGAAATAAGATCATACACAAGCTCCATGACCACAAATAGTGCATAACAAGTGCATACGATTTCATAATACAACTCCACATGTCAACACATCACCGGAGATCGACAAGTTCATTCTTCATGGACATCCTACAAGTGATTCACAAGTAAATTTTGACATAGGATAGAACATAACAAGTAAATTTTGACAAGTCATTTGGTAAGGATAATCACAATTTATATAGCAAGAATAATGACATGAGATTCACACAAGTCCTATGTTGGGAGTGATTCTACAAGTCATATGGTAAGAATAATCACAATTCATATAGCAAGAATAATGACATGAGATTCACACAAGTCCTATGTTGGGAGTGATTCTACAAGTCATATGGTAAGAATTTTACAATTTTGACAAGTCATATTTTCTACAAGTCCTATGTCCTATGTCGGGAGTGATTCTACGATGTGAAATTCTACTAGTCACTAGAACGAGAGTACAAACCTAAAAGAGTGAGCGATGGAGCGGGTTGTCAGGTCGTTGTCCCCCTGTAGGAGACGTCTGCATGGTCTCCTCCTGAGACGGTTGTCGCCCAAACTCCATATTGTTGGATCCACCTGAGGCATGTAGCTACAAGATAGAAAATATGAGCCATAGTCAATATGCACTACATATGTGGTATTTTGAGATTGGCACCTAATACACAAGACAACTTACCCATGTGTTGATTTCAAAAGGAGGTGGATCAACCGTAGGAAGAGTGGCGCCACTCGGCAGCAACGTCTACAAATCAAGCATGTGCGGGTAAGGTGTATGGAACTAGAATTCGTCTTAGGTCCTATGAGCAAGAACTTACCGCTATCTGGGACTCGCAGGCTGCCATCTTCTGTGCAAACCACGCCATCATCTGACTCTGCTGAGCAATGATAGCCTGAGCCTGCTCCCTCTGTCTCCTCTCGTTCTCCAAGTCCTCCTACGTTGTGTCATTGGAAGGTCATGGATATTACAAATGGAAAACATGGAATGAAATGTGGATGACCAAAGAAGAAGTGAATACCCGAATCTTATCGATGGCTCTAGACGACGCTGTCGGGCGGGACTGTATGGAAGACGAAGAGATTGAGTTGTCACGCCTAATCTCTCTCATAGACCGGACGGTCTTAGGATCGACGGCGCTGTCACACATCCACAAGCGGCCATTCTTCCGCCGCCTCCGCACACATGGCAACCTCAGGTCAAGGGCTCGGTATCGGGGTTCATGCCGGGATGTGTTGTGGCAAAGAACTTCCCAGACTCGTGTCCTTGAGCTCGGCGTTCGGGCTCACCCATGTAAGCGTCCCATCCTCCTTGTTCTTCTTCTTATGAAACTTACTCCAGACCGTGAATATCGAGGGCTCCGCGCCTAGCTCTTTTGCCTACAAGAGTGACCACGAAGATACATCAAGAGGGACGCATTTGCGGCATAAGAAACAACATGATGAGCAAGGTTAAGAGAAAGATTTTTCTCACCGCGTTCTGTATGCAGACGGCCATGGGTAAG
Organism: Avena longiglumis; assembly: GCA_030063025.1. Classification (NCBI taxonomy): domain Eukaryota; kingdom Viridiplantae; phylum Streptophyta; class Magnoliopsida; order Poales; family Poaceae; genus Avena; species Avena longiglumis. Next base: position 102,080,162 of record CP125974.1, read on the forward strand.
CTGCCTTGCGTGTGTGATCCACCTCCCATCTCGGCTCTCTTTAGCTTTCCTTCTTCGTTCCTCCTCTTGAACTCGGCGCTTGTCCACCAATGGACAATAGCCCGGTAGACTCCTGGTCTGGCGTGACCTATGAACGGAGGAGGTACCTGCATACACAAAATACACATATTAGTAAAAGCCGTACGGAGTAGGGCACCGCATAGACAAAATACATATATTACCTGCAAGTACTGCCATGGCTCCATAAAGATATTTCGGGATTGAGACTTGTTCTGCATTGGGAGTTTACGCTTCTCGGCATACCATCTTCGAACGCAACCCACACGTGCCTCGTGCATAGTGTCAGTAACTTGCTTTACAGCCGCCCTGCGAGACTGGGCAATGCACTCATCGCGGTTACAATCCGGGTCCATCTGAAAGTAAGTCTACAAGCAGGATAGACATAGATTAAAAGTGGCAGAAAGGCGTTAGTTCAAGTATTTTCAACCTCAAGGTTATCGAATGGTTAGTAGTCGAAGAAACTTACCCAGAACTCCGTGAGGACCCTCGCTTGGCAGTTCGCGAGGAACTTGTGCTTCATGCCCAAGGGATCTTTTGCTCGCTTGTATTTCCTCCAAGACGAAACTATCACCCAACGACCATTGGACATTTTTACAGCTCCAGGGTAGTACTTCTTGATGATGCATCCAAGGATGCTCGAGTATGTGCGCACATACCTCCCACCCTTATACACAAACGAACTGCATAGAGATAAGCCAAAAAGGGTATTAGCAAAAGGTGATAAAAGTCCATTACTACAATATCAAAATCTAAAAAAAGTTTTAAAAAAAGTTGTAAAAAAAGTTGAGTGCTCACCTTTTTCCTCTCGGTGTGAGCTCAACAATCCCACCTTTTTTCACCCAAGTTTCCATACTAGGTAGTTCCGCCTGTCCTCGCATGTACGGCACCCTCGTCCCAGGCTCCTGAGGCATCCCTGTGTACTCTGGCTCAACGTACTCGTCTGGTTCCTCCCACACCCTCGCCTCCCCCTCCTTGTCCTCCAAGTCAAAAACAGGCAACTCCTCCTCCTCCTCCTCTCCCTCCTCAGAGTCCTCACCTGTAACACCCTCAGAATCGGACCTATGCAAGTTTTAGCGAAACCCGCCAAACCCACATAGAAACGATTCAAAGGTGCCCACCAGGCACTTTCGTGCGGGTGGAAAACGAAGTAATAACATTACACAACAGTCCTCGATGGGACCCACAGAACAGATATATAACAGCGACTCCATGAGTCAAGAATACAGATATAATATACAAAGATCCAAATCACCTTGAAAACGATAGAGCGTCCAGCTACGGACAAGATGCAAATGGGGCTAAGAGCCCTGAAGAATAACCAATGGCGTCCATAACCCTGCCCAGGCCAAGCCGGAAGGGTAACCCTGCTAACGACGTCGATCTCAAACCTGCTTAAACAAAGGGGTGCCGACAAAGGGCAAAGGAAAAAGAAGGAGCGTCGATCTTGAGGCCAGTACACGGCGAGGCTAGAATTCGGCGGTCCTCGCCTACATAGGTATGGTGGACTGAAGCGGCAGCGGCAGCATGCACTAAACAACCTATAGAGACTCGATACAACTGGCGGCAATCAGAGGGGGTAAGAAAGACCTATCCGGATCCAACCTGAGGCTAACACCAAACAAACCCATCCTGGTGTTTCCCCCTCGAGACCAAACGAGGAAGTCAACCGAGGAACTCACACCGTTGGCAGTTTTACTTATTTGGTTATCGTTGCAGCAATTACTAGTCAGGTATAGATAATCGTCCTGATAAAGTAAGCAGTGGGCCCTTTTAGTTAATCATTCCATTGTAGTTGCAGCAATTACTATTCAGATACAGATAGCATGATGTAAACCCAAAACCCAGCAGTTGTTGGTACTTTTAATCAGCCAATTCCGTTGTAGTTGCCATACTTACTAGTCAGGTACAATGGTCGCAAGCGACACGCCAAACGAGCAGTTGTGGGCAGTATTAATTAGCCATTCCATTATAGTGAAGCTGATTACTAGTCATTATAAAGTCAAATTATAGCAATAAACTTTAGTTATGCTTGTCTATGATCGAGATACTGTGCTCCAAGTCGTCCATATCCGCGGACACGGCTTTCGAAAGTTTTACCCGCCGGGTGCACCAATAGCAACACACGCTCGATCAACCTCGAAAACCAAATCAAAACCCAACGAGGCTTTCACGATTGAACAATCACAGATTCGAAATATTTCAGGCCACCCTTGTAGTCTACCCGCAACGGGTAAGCTAGCTCGAGACGGACTCAAGGTTTGGGTGGACGGCCGTGAGCGATCGGGAACCCAAAATCGGGCTTGTCGACACCGCGTAAACGTGTCCCGATCCTAACAAGATAAGGTGCTCCTCGCACAATCGTAAATACATAAGTAGCATGGCATAAGTACAGGATCGTAAATAAAACCTCAAACTAGTTTGTGGCCCCAAGAAATAAGACCTGAATCAAGCTCGCTCGGGGGTCCCATATACCTCCGGATGTGGATAGCGCGATAAATCAAGGAACAGTATCAAGTACTCGGGTCTTACGGACACAAGTGGGCTCGAAACCAAATATTTTCTATCACCCACCGATGCCTCTGCTTATTTCAATTTTAGTTGTTAAACAGAAATTAAAGTGAGCAGTAAGTAAAACTAGAATCATCTCCAACATCAACATGCGGCAATACATCAAGAATGTGGCATATGACGACACACATCAGCACTTGAGCAAGCAACTACGACGCGCAAGTCCAACTATCTACCAAACAACAGGTAATAGGATGTGTCCAAGGCAATATAAGGCTGCAAGGGATATCACGGGTACGAAAACTAGAGCAACGCAACACAGATAGCAATAGATAAACAGGAGGGAATAAAGACTATAAAAGTAAGATAGGTAGAAAGAGGGAGATGCTCGCCTGAAAACAGTGCTGAAGGTTCGACCGAAGATCGGGGCGACACTCGCATCAACTCAACGGCCTTATCCGCGAAGAAGCAAAACACTAGAAGGAACACCGGATGCAGTATTTAATACAACGACAGAAGATCGGCATGATGCATGTATGATGTATGGCATGGCAAGGTGCGATGCAATTAGGCCAGATTAAGCGGAACCGGGGTCCCGACAATTAATTAGGTGACTCATGTTATTTAGAACCCCCGCAATTTAAATGTTTTTTAACATGGTAGAAGATAGCACCGGGTTCGCTACACAAATTTAAATGAGGCCAATATGAGACTAGATTTGCCCGCATATGGGCCCCATATTTAATTATTAGGTGAATCGGCATAAGGCCCCCAAACCACATGATATGCGTGCGAGATGAATGATTTGATGTGCAACAATTGTATTATATTATGAAATTAGGGTTTGGGAGGGGAATAACACATTAGGGTCTCGACGATCTTGAGGTTCCGAGGGTTCCGGGGTTCGACAGGGTCCGGGGCCCGGTCTCGGGGTTCAGGGTTCGACGGGGTCGGTCTCGGATAACGGAGGTAGGTCTTGGCGCATCCGGGGAGCAGGACTTGGGTCGGTGTCGGGGCGCGTCGGATTCTTCCGGGATGATGCCTTTCTTATCCGATGGGGATCTGGGTGCTACGTCATCGCGGTCTTCGGTTCCGGGAGGTAGACCTTGGCGTTCAGGGGATGTTTCCGGGGTCCCGAGAAGATCTTGGCGTCCGAGGGTTTCTCCGCGTCCGTGACGAAGATCATGGCGTCCGGGAGGGAGAACATGGCATGTCGATTCCGGTCTTCGGGGTCTTGCGGGAGAGCTTGCTCGCGGTCTTCGGCCAGCGTGGCGGATCTTGTGGACCCGAGGTGGAGGCCTCGGCGTGTCGCCGACCATCAGTTCGAGATTCTTCAAGAACACACACACATGCCAACAACACGGTAGCTCGAGATCTCTAACACATGCATGTAACCAACACTAGGATAACTTGGTCTTTGTCTTCACCTGAGCAGCCACAAAGATGTCGACGGCAGACACCGACGGTGCGTGTTCAAACAACGAGGACGAGACGCGACCACGGGCGATGAGACACCTGAAGGACGCCGAGGATGGGGTCGACGCGCAGACGGTCTCTCTGAAGGGGCGACGAGGAGGGGCCCATGGCGCGAGAGGACGGACAATGGACGGGCGACGGAGTCGAGCGGGCGGCGCTGGCGCTGCGCCGGACGGGAGGAGGACGCCGGGCGGCGGGAAGCGCCGCGGCAAGGGAGCGCAGGCGACGCCAAGGAGGAGGCAGATGGGCCCGGCGGCGAGCTTCGCCTGCGCCGAGGCAGCGGGCTTGGGCGAGAGCGGGCGACCGGCTGAGGGGATGAAGACGGCGGGCGCGGCCGAGCACGCGAGGCGCGGCCGGCCAGAGGCAGAGGGCGACGGTGAGGGCGGGCCTGGGCGGTGGCGGATGCGGCCGGAGGCGAGGGGCCTGCTGGGGAGGTGGAGGAGCGGCGGTGGTGCGGGGCAGGGGGAACCGGAGGGGCGCCGGCGGAGAGAGGTGAGCCGAGGTGAGGCGGGCAGAAGGCGTCTGCGAGGAGAACTAGCCGTGGAGCAGTGAGCTCAAGTGGCAGACGCTGCTGGGAGGAAAGAGAGCAGGCGGGTGGAGGTCCCATGGCGAGGAAGGGCCGGGCGGGTCGAGCGACAGGGGTCGCCGGGCGAGGGAGAGGGAAGGCGCCAGAGAGAGAACAGGGAAGGGAGGCGCCGGAAGAGAGGAGAAGGGGCTGCGCAGGAGGAAGAAGACAGGAGAGGGGCGCTGGCGCTGTGGGAGCGTGTGTCGGTGGGAGGTGGGGCCAGGCAGGTGGGGATCGGTGGGGAGGGTTGGTGTGTGGTGTGCGCAGGAGTCTTTGTGTGGTGGGGAGAGAGAGGAGTGGGGGAGAGAGAGAGGGAGGGGTGAGTTGGCAGATTTTGATTGGCTAGGGGGAGGGGAGAGGGTGAGGTGGCACAAGGGGGTTGGTTGGGGTGATGTGGAGGGGGGGTGTGGGTAGATAGATGGGTAGGTTTAGGATTTGGAAGGGCTGGTGTAGTTGGACCGTTTTAATTTCTGGGGCGGTCGTTCGGGTCAATCGGCCCGTTCGACTGCCCCGCTAAAATAATAAATATTTTTTATTTATTTCAAACAAGGCTTTTGCAAACCGATACCGGCAAAACAAAATATTCCGGCGACCCAGATTTTTGGCGTTTGAATAAAGACGAGGCGTTTGGAAAACAAATCGGGCTTTGCAAAAAATAGTTTTAAGCAAACAATGCATGATGATGACGATGCAATGCACAAATTCAACGCGATTTTCTAGTAGTGGTTTTGCGGGATGCCACAATTCGACACCACTAACAATGGATCTCGCCCTCGAGATCCGCCTCATGGTACCGGAAGGAAGGTCGGCGGTCTGCGTCTCCTCGCTTTGCGTAGATCCTCGCGACACCACTAACAAGAGGTCGTTGTCCGTGATCGTCGAGAGAACACTCCGGATAACAACGGACGAAGTTAAAGGTAAGGCCACCTCTAACTTCCATTAGAAGAGGAGAAGTTACATTGATTCACCAGTTCGATGTACCGAGCGACAGTAAGAGTCGAGTAGGGTGATCAGTCCATCCCGTACCCAAACTATCAACCCTATACATGAGCAGGAGAATCAGGCAACTCAACTCTCGAGATTTAGACTGAAGATCTTCATAGGCGGTTTCCGGAACAAAGGGATGCTGCCAGCAGAAATCGTATGAAAGACACACTGATTAGGTTCCGCGATGGTTCCATTGGCATGAACAACACATGCTCAAGGTATACTCCAACTTCACCAATGCTCGTCCTTCTCATATGTTTTTCAACGACACAGATATCCGGCAAGGAACACATATGGATAAAGAGCTCAAAAACAGAAGATTGGAGGAAGGGTACAATGCAAGTTGCGATTGATGATCGTAGCACCTCCGTTACAAAAGGAGAAAGCGAAACCTCAAGGTACGATGAAACCCAACCACGAGAAATCCGGACTCAAGAGAGATAAGAGCAGATTCAAAACACGCCGAGATAAGAGGAGAACAGCAGAGGGTAAGAAGTAAAATCAGACCTAATCGTAACTATCCAACCGATTTTGCAAAAATAGTTTTGACACTCTACTGCCGTTAGCTAGGTTATCCTACATTTGACTTGTGGGTATCGCAACCGCCGAGCTCGATACCACTGTAACACCCTCGAATCGGACCTATGCAAGTTTTAGCGAACCCGCCAAACCCGCATAGAAACGATTCAAAGGTGCTCACCAGCACTTTCGGGTGGAAAACGAAGTAATAACATTACACAACAGTCCTCGATGGGACCCACGAGCAGATATATAACAATGACTCCATGAGTCAAGAATACGTATATAATATACAAAGATCCAAATCACCTTGAAAACGATAGAGCGCCCACTACGGACAAGATGCAAATGGGGCTAAGAGCCTCAAGAATAACCAATGGCCCATAACCCCGCCTGTGCCAAGCCGGAAGGGTAACCTCGCTAACGACGCCGATCTCAAAACCCGCTTAAACAAAAGGGGTGCCGAAAGGGCAAAGGAAAAGAAGGAGCATCGATCGAGGCCAGTACACGGCGAGGCTAGAATTCGGCGGTCCTCGCCTACATAGGTATGGTGGACTGAGCGGCAGCGGCAGCATGCACTAAACAACCTATAGAGACTCAATACAACTGGCGGCAATCAGAGAGGGGTAATAAAGACCTATCCGGATCCAACCTGAGGCTAACACCAAACAAACCCATCCTGGTGTTTCCCCCTCGAGACCAAACGAGGAAGTCAACCGAGGAACTCACACCGTTGGCAGTTTTACTTATTTGGTTATCGTTGCAGCAATTACTAGTCAGGTATAGATAATCGTCCTGATAAAGTAAGCAGTGGGCCCTTTTAGTTAATCATTCTGCTAGTTGCAGCAATTACTATTCGACATGTATAGCATGATGTAAACCCAAAACCCAAAGCAGTTGTTGGTACTTTTAATCACCAATTCGTTGTAGTTGCCATACTTACTAGTCAGTACAATGGTCGCAAGCGACACGCCAAACGAAAGCAGTTGTGGGCGTATTAATTAGCCATTCCATTATAGTGAAGCTGATTACTAGTCATTATAAAGTCAAATTATAGCAATAAACTTTAGTTATGCTTGTCTATGATCGAGATATGCTCCAAGTCGTCCATATCCGCGACACGGCTTTGAAAAGTTTTACCCCGGGTGCACCAATAGCAACACACGCCGATCAACCTCGAAAACCAAATCAAAACCCAACGAGGCTTTCACGATCGAACAATCACAGATTCAAATATTTCAGGGGCCACCTTGTAGTCTACCCGCAACGTAAGCTAGCTCGAGATGGACTCAAGGTTTGGGTGGACGGCCAGAGCGATCGGGAACCCAAAACTGGGCTTGTCGACACCGCGTAAACGTGTCCCGATCCTAAATAAGATAAAGTGCTCTCGCACAATCGTAAATACATAAGTAGCATGGCATAAGTACAGGATCGTAAATAAAACCTCAAACTAGTTTGTGGCCCCAAGAAATAAGATGAATCAAGCTCGCCTGGGGTCCCATATACCTCCGGATGTGGATAGCGATAAATCAAGGAACAGTATCAAGTACTCGGGTCTTACGGACACAAGTGGGCTCGAAACCAAATATTTTCTATCACCCACCGATGCCTCTCGCTTATTTCAATTTTAGTTGTTAAACAGAAATTAAAGTGACGGTAAGTAAAACTAGAATCATCTCCAACATCAACATGCGGCAATACATCAAGAATCGTGGCATACGACGACACATCAAGACTTGAGCAAGCAACTACGACGCCATAAGTCCAACTATCTACCAAACAACAGGTAATAGGATGTGTCCAAGGCAATATAAGGCTGCAAGGGATATCACGGGTACGAAAACTAGAGCAACGCAACACAGATAGCAATAGATCAACAGGAGGGAATAAAGACTATAAAAGTAAGATAGGTAGAAAGAGGGAGATGCTCGCCTGAAAACAGTGCTGAAGGTTCGACCGAAGATCGGGGCGACACTCGCATAAACTCAACGGCCTTATCCGCGAAGAAGCAAAACACTAGAAGGAACACCGGATGCAGTATTTAATACAACGGCAGAAGATCGGCATGATGCATGTATGATGTATGGCATGGCAAGGTGCGATGCAATTAGGCCAGATTAAGCGGAACCGGGGTCCCGACAATTAATTAGGTGACTCATGTTATTTAGAACCCCCGCAATTTAAATGTTGTTTAACATGGTAGAAGATAGCACCGGGTTCGCTACACAAATTTAAATGAGGCCAATATGAGACTAGATTTGCCCGCATATGGGCCCCATATTTAATTATTAGGTGAATCGGCATAAGGCCCCCAAACCACATGATATGCATGCGAGATGAATGATTTGATGTGCAACAATTGTATTATATTATGAAATTAGGGTTCGGGAGGGGAATCACACATTAGGGTCTCGACGATCTTGAGGTTCCGAGGGTTCCGGGGTTCGACAGGGTCCGGGGTCTGGTCTCGGGGTTCAGGGTTCGACGGGGTCGGTCTCGGATAACGGAGGTAGGTCTTGGCGCATCCGGGGAGCAGGACTTGGGTCGGTGTCGGGGCGCGTCGGATTCTTCCGGGATGATGCCGTTCTTATCCGATGGGGATCTGGGTGCTACGTCATCGCGGTCTTCGGTTCCGGGAGGTAGACCTTGGCGTTCAGGGGATGTTTCCGGGGTCCCGAGAAGATCTTGGCGTCCGAGGGTTTCTCCGTCGTGGCGATTTAAGATCATGGCGTCCGGAGGGAGAACATGGCATGTCGATTCGGTCTTCGGGTCTTGCGGAGAGCTTGGCGTCATGGGTCTTCGGCTCCAAGGTGGCGGATCTTGTGGACCCGGTGGAGGCCTCTGCCCGCGGTCGCCGACCATCGGTTCGAGATTCTTCAGAACACACACACATGCCAACAACACGAGTAGCTCGAGATCTCTAACAGACATGCATGTAACCAACACTAGGATAACTTGGTCTTTGTCTTCACCGAAAGCACAAAGATGTCGACGGTGACACCGATGGTGCAGGTTCAAACAACGAGGACGAGACGCGACCACGGGCGATGAGACACAGAGACGCCGAGGATGGGGTCGACGCGTACTGGTCTCGGCAAGGGGCGAGAGGAGGGCCCATGGCGAGGCGAGGACGGATGCGGACGGGCGACGGCCGAGGCGGCGAAGGAGGCCGGCCGGACGGGAGGAGGACGGCTGGCGGGAAGCGCCGGGCAAGGGAGCGCAGGGCGCCGGGCGGAGGAGGCAGACGGGCAGCGGGCGCTGGGCGAAGCGCACGCTGCCGAGCAGGCTGGCTTGGGCGAGGCGGGCGACGCGAGGCGGGATGAAGACGGCGGGCGCGGCCGAGCACGCGAGGCGCGGGCCGGGCAGAGGCGAGGGGGCGACGGTGAGGGCGGGCCCGGGCGGTGGCGGATGGCCGAGGCGAGGGGCTCACGGGAGGTGGAGGAGCGGCGGAGTGGGTGGGGGAACGGCGCGGGCCGTCCGAGAGGTGAGCCGAGGCGAGGCGGCGAGACTGGGCGCCGAGGAGAACCAACAAGGAGCAAAGTGAGTCACATGGCTGGCAAGACGCTGCTGGAGGAAAGAGAAGCGGTGGAGGCAGTCCGGGCTGAGGAAGGGTCAGGGGTCGGCATTTATGAGGGGGTCGCCAGGGAGAGGGAAGGCATCGGGGCGCCAGAGAGAGCAGGGAAGGGAGGCGCAAGGAAAGAGAGGAGAAGGGGGCAGTGAGGAAGAAGACAGGGAGAGGGGCGTCAAGGCGTGGGGAGCGGTGTCGGTGGGAGGTGGGGGCCAGGCAGGTGGGGATCGGGTGTGGGAGGGTTGGTGTGTGGTGTGCGTGGTGAGTCTGTGTGGTGGGGAGAGAGGAGTGGGGGAGAGAGAGAGGGAGGGGTGAGTTGGAAGATTTTGATAGGCTAGGGGGAGGGGAGAGGGTGAGGTGGCACAAGGGGGTTGGTTGGGGTGATGTGGAGGGGGGGTGTGGGTAGATAGATGGGTAGGTTTAGGATTTGGAAGGGCTGGTGTAGTTGGACCGTTTTAATTTACAGGCGGTCGTCAATAATCGCCCATTCGACCGCTTCGCTAAAATAATAAATATTTTTATTTATTTCAAACAAGGCTTTTGCAAACCGACACCGGCAAAACAAAATATTCCGACCGGATTTTTGGCGTTTGAATAAAGACGAGGCGTTTGGAAAACAAATCGGGCTTTGCAAAAATAGTTTTAAGCAAACAATGCATGATGATGACGATGCAATGCACAAATTCAACGCGATTTTCTAGTAGTGGTTTTGCGGGATGCCACATCACCCTCCTCGTACTCCCTCTCATAGTCCTCCTCCTCCTCCTCCTCCTCATCCTCCGCCTCGTCAGCAGGTGGGGGAGAAGGACTAGGTTCTCGTCTACCCTTCCTCCTCATAATGGGTGGAGGACTAGGTGCCCGTCTACCCTTCCTCCTCATAGTGGGTGGAGGACTAGGCTTCGAGAGAAGGCTCGACACAGCCCTAACTTTCTTCGCAGCCTTCTTCGCTTGCTACCTCGTCCCTCCTCCTCCTCCGGCATGTTTGAATCACCTGCATTCACAACAAAAGTATCTATAAGATAGAGTTCTTAGAATAATTAGAATACAACATAGCATAGAGTAGTAAAGTAGAAAGTAATATATTAGAAAGTAATGATATAGATGAAAGAAGAAATTACACGGCAAATAACTAAAATACATAGAGTTCTTCCAAGACCATAGCATAGAGTTCTTACAATGCAACTAATTAAAATACATAGAGTCCTTAGAATAGGCTAGTTTTACATATCACTGTTACATAGAGGACTATGAATTTTAGAAGCTCGCTTGATCATCGCGAACAATCAATGGGCCAGAAGCTTCATCATCGCTATCCCGCTCCCCCCAATAATCAGGTATGTAACCTAGAGGTGGTTCCGTTGACTCATCGGTGTTAAGGCCTGCTTGGAACCGGTCAAGCAAAGTCAAGTCTTGTGCGTTCTCAACCTCGTCGACTACATCATGTGCATCGTCTTCATCCTCAACATCCTGCGCATTGTCTTCTTCCTGTATGACCATATCATCATCAGTCGGCAAGTTGATAGTGAAATTCCCTGGCAGCCCTTCTTCCTGGAAAAAGTTGCCATCATATGTCGAGGGGTCAAGGCGACGATAATCTTCTTCGTCTGGCTTAGGCGGCCTGTTGTGCGTCGGCACCGTGATCACAACATCCCAGCCCTGCAGATGTTTCTTGGGGTTCTTACATGGGTATGGGAGATAGAATACTTGAAAGGCCTGAGTAGCCAAAATATATACATCATCCCCCGAGTAAACGGAGCTTCTCTCAACTTCGACCAAGCCAATTTCAGGTTTCCGTCTAACCCGATGCGGGTCGAACCAATGACACTGGAATACAACAGGATCCAGCCCTTTGCCAAAACCATAAGGCAACTCGTATATCGCCTCGACTCTACCATAGTACTGGAGCTTATCTAAGCCTTCACACACGACCCCGCTATTTGTTGTCTTCCGGTTGGCCCGGCGTTGTGTGTACTCATGGGTATGGAAGCGATACCCATTTAAGTCATAAGCATCGAATGCATTGACAGGTGAGCTAAAGCCCTTGGCGATTTTTCTCAAGTCAGGATTCATCTCGCTGTCAGTTCGTGCCTACATGTTCGGTAGGAGAAGTTTAGTAGGAGAAATGGTCGAATAATGTATGCACCACGAGAAAATTTATATAGAAAGGTACCAAATTTGAGAACCAGTTAATGAAACCGTAATCACCACCCTTTTCAAAGAGATCATGATCTTCTAGGGCCGTACGACTCCTGCTTAGCTTCCAATATTTTTTATTGAATCGTCTGTGGCAATGAAAAAAGGGAATGTTAGCCACAAACTAACGAGTGAATGTTTGTGAAAAAACTAAGTGGTGAGCACTTACTCGATGTACGGTTTCACTTCATTCATGCTTTTCAAGACATACGAGTGGATTAAGCCCCATACGGGATTCGTTATCTTGTGCCTCTTCATGCCACTTGATTTGCCACCTAACCCTACGAAGATGCCAAGCTTGGGTACATGTTCATGGTTGGCGTCATTGTAACGAAGGATTGGATTGTGGCGAGTGGGAATGTTTTCATCATAGTACTTTGTCGTAAAGTTTGACACCTCCTTGTTAAGGGTTGCCTCGGCTATGGATGCTTCGATCTTGCATTTATTGCCACAGTCCTCACGAAGCTTCTTTGTTTCTCTCTCGGTGGATCGCCAACGGTCATAACATTGGCCCCCAGTAACGCCTCTCGAGGGAGATGCAAGATCATATGTTGCATCGGATTAAAAAAAACCTGGCGGGAGGAGCATATCTAGCTTGCAAAGGAGCACGGGTGCCTGTTTATCTAGCTTCTCGACCACTTTACTTGCCTAACTCCTTAGCACAAAGTCGGCGAAAGAAAAGCTCAACTCCGCCAACACTTCCCAAGTCTCGTCGTCGACATAGCCTCGAATCATGATCGGCATTATCCGCTGAAGCCACACATGATAGTCATGACTCTTGAGCCCATGCACCCGCAACGTCGCCAGGTTTGCTCCCCTCATCCAGTTAGCTGCATACCCATCAGGGAAGTACAAGCACTCGACGATCCACTGGAATATTTCCTTCCTTTTATGTGGTGCTAGGACACATGCATGTAGACCTAGGATACATGTAAAAGTGTTGTATAAGTCCCATATATGCAAGACATATCTCCCCGGTGTGAGGTTCTTCACATTCAGGCGATAACACTTAGTAGATTCCTCGACCTATAGGGGGAAATGTCCCACTGCGGGTATAACGGGGCCTATAATGCACCACAGGGTACCAAAGTTGGTTTTCCTTGTATCTATGGACTAAACAAACATTAACCAACAAAAAAGTACATTGGTGGAACCTCGAGCGGAGAAAGCTAGGGGATAGACCTTCCCGGGCCCCGCACATGGCTGTTTTCCATGGAGAATGACCCTCGGAGCCCCGGGAACCCACCCAAACTATCATGTGGTGCTAGGAAACATGCATGTAGACCTAGGATACATGTAAAAGTGTTTTAGAAGTCCCATATATGCAAGACATATCTCCCCGGTGTGAGGTTCTTCACATTCAGGCGATAACACTTAGTAGATTCCTCGACCTATAGGGGGAATATCCCATCATGTATACCGGGGGCTAGAATGTGCCATAGGGTACCAAAGTTGGTTTTCCTTGTATCTATGTCCTAAACAAACCTTAACCAACAAAAAATTACATTGGTGGAACCTCGTGCGGAGAAAGCTAGGGGTTAGACCTTCCCGGGGCCCGCACATGGTTGTTTTCGATGGAGAATGACCCCGGGAACCCACCCAAACTTTCATGTGGTGCTAGTAAACATGCATGTAGACCTCGGATACATGTAAATGTGTTGTATAAGTCCCATATATGCAAGACATATCTCCCCGGTGTGAGGTTCTTCACATTCAGGCGATAACACTTAGTAGATTCCTCGACCTATAGGGGGAAATGTCCCACTGCGGGTATAACGGGGCCTATAATGCGCCACAGGGTACCAAAGTTGGTTTTCCTTGTATCTATGGACTAAACAAACCTTAACCAACAAAAAAGTACATTGGTGGAACCTCGTGCGGAGAAAGCTAGGGGGTAGACCTTCCCGGTGCCCACACATGGTTGTTTTCGATGGAGAATGACCCCGGAACCCCGGGAACCCACCCAAACTTTCATGTGGTGCTAGTAAACATGCATGTAGACCTCGGATACATGTAAATGTGTTGTAGAAGTCCCATATATGCAAGACATATCTCCCCGGTGTGAGGTTCTTCACATTCAGGTGATAACACTTAGTAGAATCCTCGACCTATAGGGGGAAATGTCCCGCTGCGGGTATACCGGGGGCTAGAATGTGCCACAGGGTACCTGTTGCCTGCCAAAACTCACCGGCGAGCAGCGACGAGCAACACGAAGAGCCGGGAGGCTCCCAGAACTGCTGGTGTGTCCTGGTCCCTCGGGCAACGGCCCGCAAAACTCCGGCACACGCGTCTTGGTTCGAGGCGTGCCACCGACCTATACCAGTCGTGAAGGTGAAGGATTGCTCGATTGATTTCTGCATGGTAAACAAGTATCGTAAAATTCGAGCCGTGACCGGCTCCCAGTTTCCACAGCAATCGGCTCCTAGAGCCGATTATCCCATGGTTCTGCTCAATTAGATTTACGATAACATGGGGTCTTGCTTTATCATTACAAGTTAAATCGATCTGACGGTTTAACGTTTTCACCACGTAATCGAACGCCCTACACGTAATTGAGCCTGGTAGATACAAAAGATGATAGAAAACTAACCTAGAGGCCTAACAACCGACGTAAAGTCAATTACCGAACAACTTCTCTAGAACTAGTAAACCACGTCCTTACGTACTCTTTGGATCGCTCAACCCGTTTGCAAGGCCCGACTACGTAGATATCAAACTAAACCTTGGTGAACAAGGCATAACCATAACAGATCGAATCAGCTAAATAAAGATCAAGCAAGATGCTACCCTTGCACTTGGGAAAAGGTGCAAAGATAGCGAGGTAACTAGAGGTAGCATACCTTAAACAATTATAACGAACAGCACCGATGCTAGTCTCAACAAATCTATGATAGTAGTGTTACTCGCCATCAACAAGGCTTCAGTACGAGTAACACCAAATAACGCATAAGTAAAATCGCCTAGATCGCAAGATGCGATCTAGGCAAGATGACACTTACCCGAAGAAACCCTAGAAACAAGGGGTGGCGATGCCGAGATTATGTTTGTTGTGAACGTGATTGTCCTCCTTTTCTTGATAACCTTAGGTACATATTTATAGTCCGAGACTTTCTATCTTTGGAATAACTCTACAACTCTATCTTTACCTAAACTGAAACTAACCTACTATGATACAATATACACGGGCAATGTAGAAAAAATCCACGTACAAGGCCGATTCAACAACACGTTGAATATACGTATCTTCCAAGCCCATCTTGATCACGGCCCATCTCCTCCTTTTGCCAAAATATGGCGATAACACATGCCCCCCTGGTTTTGGCAATAATAATTCCGAAACCACTCTGCTGATGTTTTTTCTTCCCTCTCCCTTTTTTCTTCACATCGTTCTGGCGTCAGTAGAATCGTCACGCCACCTCCTCATCATGATGCCCTGTCTTCTCAACTCCTTCGCAGTGCATGATTTGACGATTTTGGCAGCAGATTCTGGGAAACCGCTATGGCATTGAACCGCCTCCCACTATTCCCCTTATTTAAATTCATCCGATTCAGTCCCCATCTTCCTCCAAAGACCAAAACCCTTCTTCCTCCTTGAAAAACCCTCTTTCTCTCGCCATGGCCTCTCTCGCTTCATCGCCTGTCCTCCCAAGCCTCCAACGCCATATGAAAACAAAGGGCCTCTCTGGAGAAAGAACATACACCTTTCTCAACTTCGGGCCGAGCATTTCATATTCGTGGCCTTCCCTTGCTCCAACCAAAACTATCTCTCCTTAGCCCACTTAACCGCCAAAGGTACTCAACTTGGCCTTGGCAAACTGCTCCTTGGAGAAGTCTATCGATATCTCCAGCTGATGTGTGTCAAGTTGTTCTCCGCATAGCAACAAAACAGTGGTCCTTGGTGGTTTATTCAGCTATGGGCTCAGTATTTTCAAAATCACATCCCAAACTTCCCCTTTGGCGAAGCACCTTTCCACATGTAAAAGGGAAGCGGATCCGATGCACCAGCTATGGCCAAGCTTTGTATAGATCGCCAGCAAGAAGTCAACCTCAGAGGCATCCAAGTGGTTCAAGATTTTCTTCCAAGGCTGGACAACCCTACCTTCTTCCTTACATGGAGGAATCGAACACTTTGAAAATCCACTCTCCTTCAGCCGACAATTTTACCGATGACACTAGCACTCGGCAGCTCTTTTTCCACCGTGATTCGTCCTGCTTCCTTCCAGTTGGCATGAGTACGTCCAATGAATAATCAAACCTGGTATGAATTCTACCAGCCAACGTAGTGGCTCGCCAATTTGGCCTTGGACAAGTACCTCCCATTTCTTTCTTCACCACCTTACGGAGAGTAGAGCCGACCGCCTGATCCTCTCACCACCAAAGGTGTTATTCCTTCTTTGATGCTCGACCATCCCAATTCCCAACGACCTCACCTTTGCCTCATCAACCGATGGCTTTGAAGACTGGTGGTCAATGTGGAAGACTCACGCCTTCAGAGAGCTCGGGACCTGTGAAATGATGATGCTGACTATGACATCCCCGTGGAACAGGTACCACCACTTGCAAATTTTCTTGATGCAGCTTACAAACGATTCTTCTATTAATCCATTATTTCTCTTTGCAGCAACAAGATGGCCCTGAACCTACGCATAGTGATGGCTCCCCCTTCGAGTTCTTTCCGCCAGCTCCTGTGGTTCTTTTCTGCAAAAACTCGCCACCTCTAAAAAAGTTCATAATGCAGAAACAGCCGATATCACCACAATCGGCTTCCAAGAACCCAACAACCTCTAAGCCAGATGCCCCTCGAGTTCCAACCAAAACAAGAACGACTACGAGGAAGGTAGCTGCCAGGAAGACCTTGAGGCGCCGGAGCCCTTCTCCAGAAAGCTCGCATGTAGGGTGATCTATGCCTTGGTCGATCCTTCTAATTCTTCCATCCTTGTAGACACGCTTTTGCTCACTGGTTCTCCTTTTTTACAGGCTTCCGTCGAAGACACCTCCAGCGAGAACACGCAGATCAATCGAGGAGAACCGGACCCAACAGATTCTGGCGGCTTCATCAGATATTCTTTGATCTCGTCGAAGGCTCGTTGTTGTTCTGCCCCCCAGCGAAATTCCTCGTCAGATTTAATTTTCACTAGTCCCATGAATGGCTCTATTCTTCCTGACAGATTGGAGATGAATCTTCTGACAAAGTTGATCTTGCCGATGAGAGACTGCAGTTCTTTCTTTGTGGTGGGTGGCTTCATTGTTCGCACTGCCTCCTGACTTTTCAGGCCGATCTCAATTCCGCGTTCATGGACCAAAAAACCCAAGAACTGACCGGCCGCCACCCCGAAGACACACTTCTTTGGATTCATCCGTAGCCCGAATTTTCTTGTTCGTCCAGACGCTGCAGATCGTCAAGTGTCTCGCACCAGCGACTTGACCACCATGTCATCGATGTAAATTTCCACCAGCTTGCCGATCGGTCATGGAAAATGTAATTCATGGCTCTTTGGTACGTGGCGCGCCGCATTCTTCATCCAAACGTCATGACTACATACTCAAACAACCCCACCGACTCGACTCAATGCAGTCTTGTGTATGTCTTACGGAGCCATAAAATTTGGTTGTAACCGCATTGCCATCCATGAAGCTCAAGATCTTATGACCAGCCGCGTTGATTAACGTCTCGCTACCTGGCATCGGATACTCATCCTTTGGAGTAGCTCATTGAGATCCCGAAAATCTATGGCAACACGCCACGTCATCCTTTTCTCTACAGTACGATAATAGAAATCCACTCAGCATACCGCATGGCGATTAACTTGGCTTGCAACATTTTCTCGACCTCTTCTTGACTTCTTCGAATTTGCCTCGCTCATCCGTGCTCGCCGGAATGGCCGAAATCCTTTTTGCGAGTCGATGCTCAATGATGCTCTGTCTAACCAGCATCTCTGTAGTCCCAGCGGCGATCGATATTTTTCAACAGGGCTATCATCGGACCCCGCAGACTCGGATCTAACTTCTTGTCGATAAATGTTGGTCGGCTTATCCCCGTGACCAATGTCGATTTCTTCTAGTTTATCGTGGATGTAAACCCATACCCTAGCTTTCACACTGTCAAATCGATGCTAAACACGGGCAAACAAGAGGTGAGGATAACAAAAATAATTTGGGCCGATTGTCAGAATCGCCCCTTTTGATTGCATTAGTCAAGGACGGTTTACACCTTATTGTTTTACAATGGCGGGGCATCTCGCTACGACTACGTGATCTGCGTGTCGATGATTGCTGCTTTTATTTTTGTGGCCGATCGCATGGATCGGCCGCACTACCATTCGATCGTGGACTTTACTCCGTGCCGTGGATAAGACCAGCCTCACCCCGTTTTGTAGCTTCAATGCGCCACAGCCGCTTAGACTGATTCCGAGATCGGCTCTTGGTCTTCGCTTCCAGACGTTCATGCCAGCTATGGAGATCTCGATAGAATCATCGCATGGATGACCTCCACTTCATCTCCATCCCATCATGAGGCATCGGTGCATCGTGACGGAATGCAGCAATTAGCGTGAATCAATCTCTCCCTAGCAAGACAACGTAGGTGCTTTGTCCACGAAAAAATGACGGGTATTGTTTTCCTGCCCACGGTCGGATCCACGCTCAGACGCCTTTGCTTCCAAGTCTGGCCGTTGAAGTCGCTTAACGTGACGTTGGTTTTGATCGGTGCGGAGCGTCCCAAACATCGTAGCATGGAGTATGGCATTATATTGATCGCCGCCCGGTGTCCACCAACATCTTGGCCGACAGGTTGCCTATTGATGTAACCTCGTAGGCAGTGGCTTTCGATGTTTGTAACCCTTCTCACGTGGCTTCAAAGATAACCGCCGGGCCGCGATCGAACTACCACCGGTAGCTCATTGGTTCTTGGCGCAGATTTCAGCGGAAGTATGAACACCATGTTTGTGCCCGATGTCTTTGCATCGGCTTTACCGGTTTGGGGCGCCACTCTTTCCTTTCGGTCTTCCGCTTCAAGGTCTCGCCTAATTTTAACGCCAGATCGGGCCGCTTTCTTTAAAGCGTGAGATCTGCGCCGGCTTCCTCCAAGTTACGCAGCCGCTGCACTCTACGCTTTTGGGTGTGTCTGAGTCCGTCGACACCACCTTGGACGGTGATATCTGCTTCTTCTTTGTCATCCCTTGGCTTCTCGAGGTCTTTTGCTCGAGCGGACTTCTATGAACGGCCCGAGGTGGGAGAGGCCCTAGACGCTTGAACACTGAAATCGCCCTGTCCTCCCTCTCGCTGTCCACATTCCGGCAGTTGTCGATCGTGGCAATCGGCTCATTCCGCATCCCAAAGCAATACTTGAAGAAAGGACAATCCCAATGTTTGTCCGCCTCCTTTTCTTTTAGCGGTCCCCCAGCGAGGTGCTCATATCCTTCATCGCTCCATTGCGCCCGACGTTGGTCATCTTGACGCCATACTTGTTAAGGAGATGCGTGGAATGTGGCTTGATATCGCACTCTCACCTGTTCTCGTTAGGTACCGCCTGTCATTGAGGCTGGGCCGGTCGCGTGGACCAGCCTCCTCTCTTTCTTTGCCCCGAGAGCGACCGCCCTCCTCCTTGTATGCGCCATGGTGGTACCCAGATCCTGCCATGTTAACATCAAACGAGAACTCCAGCTGACGCCTCGCGGAGTGACTGTGTTCTACCATGTTGACGCCAGGAAATGGGTTCGTGTCTACTTTCATGGCGAACTGCCCAAGGATCAGACGGCCTTGTTCTATCGCCGTTTGATCCGGGCGACGTAGCTCTTGCAATCATTGGTGGTGTGGGTGAACGAGTGATGCCACTTGCAGTATGGTCTCCGCTCATTTCGAGTCGTAGGGATTTTGTGGCCTTGGGTAACCTCACCGCTTCTCCTTCAGAAGAATCGAATATCCGCTCGCTTTGCTCACATCAGTCGAACCCTTTGCAGTGCCTTGTTTCACCCATTTGCAGATACGTGATCTGCCCGAGCCCATTCAGCACGGCCACCTCCTGGTCTTGCGAGGATCTTCTTCTTCTCAGACGACCAGGCCTATCGGACGCTTGAACTTGTCTTGGTACAACTCGTGGCGCCGCATTGTCACCGCCTTCCGCCATGCCCAATGAGTTGTACTCACTTGGAAATCCGGATCCTTGATGGGTGCTGAGAGACCAACATCGCTAGCTCGATCGCTTTCTCAGCTAAACGAGTGAGTAACATCGGTTCTTGACGGCAACGCTCGGATGTACTCGCCTGTTTCCCGCTTCGCCGCACTGTGCCAGTCCGCAATGCCAGCCTCGGAGCCTCTCGAATGATACCGATGTGGAATCGCTCTTCAGCTGTTTGCTTCCGAATCGAATCGTGGCGGCCGAGGTGTACCACCCAAAAGCGGGTCTGTCGATTGCGCAAAGAACCTTACGCCGAATCGATCCGCTGAAATCATGCCTAATCGCAGTATCGGCTCACGTGCTCGATTGTGCTCGACCCTTCTAATCCGCTAAACCTTGAGAACTCAGGGGGCCGATACTTGGGTGGCAGCGGAATCAGATCAAACTCGTTGGGATACGGCTTTGAATAGCCGACAGTTTCTTCGCACGACGGCCGAATCGGTCTCTCAAGATGGTACGGATTTGCTCATCGCTTGAGCCGCGGGCTAGATTATCATGACTCGTCCAACATACTTGGCCACGCCGTTTGCCACGGCGTCCATCCTGCATATCGCCGCCCAAACGCCTTTGGAACCCTCGCCCAGAACTCGCCAGAAATCGCGGTTGCAACCTGGTGCGTGTCGGGTTGTTGCAGCCCCAAGAAGTGCACACATATCCATGTGGGATTTCTTTAGGTGGTTCGACAGAACGGCATCGCTGGTCGCCCGACCTTGTAGACGACGACGCCTGCCCCGTGGCCCGGAGCTGCAAGTGTGAATGGCAGCGGTGGCCTGGCCTCGAGCGGTCTTTCCCCGTGAGTCTCAGAGTTCCCGACGGAGAATACTGATGTTTCATGATCTCTCGACTACGATCGCTGCGAAAGCTCGTGCCACCGTGCTCGTAATGGTGGTGAAGAGAATGAGCCACCATGTAGTCGACCGTCAGTAGCTCGTGCGCCTCCTCCTCAAAGATGATCCAGATCATCAAGAAACCCGAAGAGCTCGATTGCCCTCGTCACTCCGATTCAGCTCGTTCTTCAATCGGCCGATGTTGATCCCCAAATTGTTCACTGGCTCCTGCAGGTTGCACGTGAATCGGCTCCAGAGCCGACATATACGGTTCCCAGAGCGACAACATGGGAGGCCCTTTTAATCACGGTTACGTCTTCGATTTCACGTAACCGGAACGCCCCACGTAATTGAGCTCGGTAGATACAAAGATGATAGAAAACTAACCTAGAGGAGGCCTAACAACCGACGTAAAACACCACCCAACAACTCTCTAGAACTAGTAAACCAGGCCCGCATTACTCGATCGCTCAACCCGCTTGCAGCCGACTACGTGATATCAAACTAAACCTTGGTGAACAAGGCATAACCATAAGATCGAATCAGCTAAATAAAGATCAAGCAAGATGCTACCCTTGCACTTGGGAAAAGGTGCAAAGATAGCGAGGTAACTAGAGGTAGCATACCAAACAATTATAACGTAAAGACCGATGCTAGCCTCAACAAATCTATGATAGTAGTGTTACTCACATCAACAAGGCTTTAGCACGAGTAACACAAATAACGATAAGTAAATATCGCCTAGATCGCAAGATGCGATCTAGGCAGATGACACTACCCGAAGAAACCCTAGAAACAAGGTATGGCGCCGAGATTATGTTTGTTGTGAACGTGATTGTCCTCCTTTTCTTGATAACCTTAGGTACATATTTATAGTCCGGAGACTTTCTATCTTTGGAATAACTCTACAACTCTATCTTTACCTAAACTGAAACGGAACCTACTATGATACAAGTGTTATCACCGTATTTTGGCCAAAGACGGAGATGGGCCGTGATCAAGATGGGCTTGGAAGATACATTTATTCAACGTGTTGTTGGATCGGCCTAATGCATAGATTTGGGCTGAATTGCCCGTGTATCCTGTATCATAGTAGGATTCGTGTTTGTTTAGGTTCCGTTTATGTTTAGGTAAAGATAGAGTTGTAGAGTTATTCCAAAAGTAGAGAGTCTCCGGACTATAAATATGTACCTAGGGTTATTGAAAGACAAGGACAATCACGCTCACAACCAACAACAATCTCGGCGATCGCCACCCCTTGTTTCTAGGGTTTTTCTGTAGAAGATATGTCGCCTAGATCGCACCTTGATCTAGGCGAGATTACTATCTTATGCGATTATCCCAGTTACTCAGATCAAGCCTTGTTGATGGCGGTAACACCTTTACCACAGATTGTTAGAGCTAGCATCGATACTTTTACTACGATTGCTTATTCATGCTACCTCTAGCTATCTCGCCGCCTTTGCACCTTCTCCCGGTGTAAAGGTGGCATCTTGCTTGATTTCGCTAAGTCGATTTGATCTCGTTATAGTTGTGCCTTGTTCATCAAGGTTTAGTTTAATATCTACGTGGTTAGGCCTCACAAACGGGTTGAACGATCCTAATACGTAAGGTATGGTTTATTGATCTTAGGGATGTTTCCGGAATTGACGTTATGTTGGTTTTAGGCCTTCTAGGATCGGTTTTCACTATCTTTCGTATCTATTAGGCTCAACTACGCTGCGGACGCCCGTTATGCAGGTGAAAACGTTAAACCATCGTAGATCGATTTAACTTGTAGTAATTAAGCAAAACCCCATGTTATCATAGATCCAATGCGTAACCATGGGGACAATCGGCTCGAAGCCGATTTTGTGGAAACTCGGAGCCGATCACTCAATTTTACGATACTTGTTTACCGCAGGAAACCAATCTAACAATCCATCACCTTCCCGACAGGTATAGGTCGTGGCACGCCGAATCAAGACAGACACGGCGGCCGGAAGATTTCGGCGGGCTGACCGAGGGACTAGGGCCCACCAGCCGCCTGGAGCCTCCCGCCTTCGTGTTGTCACTGCTCACGGTGAGTTTTGACAGCAACACATTCGCACGCCCGGGACATTCAACAACGTTTACATCAATGTCCGACGCCGCGATGGAGAACAGGCCGGTCGCACGACGAGCTTCCTCACGAGCACAAAGCGGTATGACGAGATCAAGGAGCTCTTCGCCGACTCATCGGCTCTTTCGAGAGGACCCGTACGCTGGGCATCAAGTGGAAGGGATTCTCCCCGAGGGTGCTCTCGATGAAGTAGATCCGTCTGCTCTTCGGAGGAACGCCTGTGGCTCGCGACAGAAGTCAACTATATGGTGGCTCATTCTCTACACCGCCACTCGAGAGCCCGTGAATGCTTTCGAGCGATTGCAGTTCAGGGTCCGTGAGATCATGAAACATCGATTCTCCGTCGGGGCCCACTTTAGGAACCCACCAAGGAGAAAGACCGCCCACACCGCATCGCGAATCGCCGGTCACGCCAGGCTCCAGAGCCGCCAGATCAGCGGCATACATTGTCTACAAGGGCGGAGGCGATCCAAGTGATTGCCACCCTGTTCGAGCCACCCAAGGAGATTCCGCATGGGTACATATGTGCCTACGTGCCGACCGCAACAACTTGGCGCGCGCCACCAGATCGCAATCGCAGGAGTCTCCGCAGGGGTTCCCGCCGCGGATCTTCGTGAGCAGCGTTCGGGCAACGGTGTCCGGATGGACGCCGACAAACAGCGTATAGCCAAGTATGCCATCGAACTAGCCATGAGAATCCAGCCCCGCAGCTCAAACAAGGACCGATCACTACCATCTTGAGAGATCGGCTTGCGGCCGAAAAGGCGCGACGATCGGCTACTCAAAGCCGCACCCAACGAGTTTGACGATTCCACTACCGCCCAAATATAAGCTCCCGAGTTCTCAAGATTCAGCGGTCGAGGGGTCAAGCTCGATCGAGCACGTAAGATACCGCGCAGCTAGGTATGATTTCGCATCGGATCAAATGCGCGTGAGATTTTTCGCACAATCTCTAACAGACCAGCTTTTGGGTGGTACACCTCACGCCACCGATTCAATTCGCACCGAAGCAACTAGAAGAACAGTTCCACATCCAAGACTATTCGTGAGGCGACCGAGGCTGGCATTGCGCATCTAGCGCAAGCACGATGTAAGGGAGAAACTGTAGTCAATACATCCAGCTCGTAACCATCAAGAATGATGTTATTCGCCTGCTTAACCGAGAAGGAAGCAATCGACCGGCTGTGGTGGGGCTCTTAGCACCCGTCAAGGATCTGCTTTCGGTGGAGTACAACTCACTGCACACATGGCCTGTAAACGACGATGTATGAACAGCGCCACCCCGAGTTATACCAAGACAGTTCAAGCGGCCCGAAGCCGGTAGTTACGGAAGAAGATGATCCTACACAAGACCAGAGGTGGCCGTGGCCGAGTGGGCTCGGGGCGCACCTGTCCGCAAATGGGTGAAGCAAAGGAGCCTTTGAAAGGGTTTGACTTGACGTGAGCAAAGCCGAGCGTATATTCGATTTATCGAAAGAGAAACAGCTTGAGGTTACCCGAAGGCCACAAGATCCCCACCGCCAGAGATGAACGGAGACCATATCGCAAGTGGCATCATTCGCTCACTCACACCACCAATGATTGCAAAGAGCTGCGGAGCCAGATCCAAATGGCAATAGAACAAGGCCGCCGATCCTCGGCCACCGCCATGAAGGTGGACACGAACCCGCCCCTGTCAACATGATAGAGCTCAAGCTGCCCGCGAGACGCCAATCGACTTTTCGTTTGATGTCAACATGGGTCTGGGTACCACCATGACACGATAAGGAAGGAGGTGATCACTCGGAGCAAAGATGAGAGAAGGTCGTCTGACGCGACCGCCCAGCCACGATGGCGGGCGGTACTTAACAGAGGAACAAGTGAGGAGAGTGCGATATCGAAGCCACATCCCACGCACCTCCTTAACAAATATGAGCGCCAACTGACCAACGCCGCCAAAGACGATGAGACGATGAAAGACATGGGCACCTCGCCAAGGGACCACCCAAAGAGAAGGAAGGCGCAGACAAACATTGGGATTGCCCTTCTTCAAGCATTGCCGGACGTGGAATGAGCCGATTGCCTACCGACAACCGCCTGTAATGTGGACCACAAAAGAAGGGCACGAGGCCAAGATCGGTGTTCAAACGCCCTGACCTCTCCCACCTCGAGCCGCCCTAAGGAGTCCACTAGAGCGAAGGGCCTTGAGAGGACCAGGACGAAAGAAGAAGACAGGTTTCACCGCCCAAGGTGGTGCCCGATGGACTCAGACACACTCAAACGCAGAGTACAACGGCTGCGTAACTAGAAGAAGCCAAGCGCAGATTCCACGCTAAAGAAGGCACGGCCGATCCGCCGCCAAAGTAAGGCAGATTACGGAAACGGAGGGCCGCGACAAGGAAAGAGTGGCGCCTAAACTAATAAAAGTCGATGCACGCATCGCTGGCACAAACATGGTGTTCAGATTCCGGCAGTTCTCGCGCTACCACGAACCAATATGCTACCGGGCACAGCTTGATCGCGCCCACGGCCGCTATCTTTGAGAAGCCACGAGAGAAGGGTTACAAACATCCGAAAGCGCCAGACTGCGGGCTACATCAATGGACAACCCGCAAGAAGATGTTGGTGGACACCGAGCGCATTAACATCATGCCATACCCATGCTACGACGCTTGGGACGCCCACGGCGGACCGATCAAAACCAACGCCACGTTAAGCGACTTCAACGGCCTTCGTAAACGCAGGTGTTCTTAACGGATCCGACGGTGGCAGGAAAACTATACCCACGCTATTTTTCGCCGTGAACAGCAAAAGTACCTCGCCTTGCTAGGAAGGGATTGGATCCACGCTAATCGCCGCATTCCATCCACGATGCACCGCTCGATACAGGGGACGGAGATGAAGTGGAGGTCGCCCATGCGATTCTATCGAGGTTTCCATTGCTGGCACGAACATCCGGGAAGCGAAGACCAAGAGCCGATCTCCGAATCAGTTTGACGGCCGCGAGATTGAAGCTTCAAAAACGGGTGAGGCTGGTCTTATCCACCGCCCGACAGAATAGAAAGGTCCACGATCATGGTACGGCCGATCATCACGATCGCCACAAAATAAAAAGCAACGACCATACGACAAGCGATCATGTAGTCGTAGCAGGAGACGCCCGCCATTGTAAAACCGTGAGGTGTAAACCGCCTTGACGAGCACAATCAAGAAGGGGCCGATTCAGCAATCGCCCAAATTATTTTTGTTGTCCTCACCTACGCTGCCCTGTGTTTAGCATCGATCCGACAGTGTGACGGCAAGCTAGGTATGGGTTTACATCCGCCGATGAGCTAGAAGAGATTGACATTGGCCCCGGGATAAGCCACGACCAACATTTATCAAAGAAGAAATTAGATCCAGATCTGCGAGGCCCAATGATCGCCTGTTGAAACAATACCCATCGCATCGCCCGCTCGGACTACACACATGAAATGCCTCGGGGACAGAGCATCATTGAGCATCGGCCCCATCGAAAAAGGATTCCGCCATTTCAGATGAAAGCACGGCAAATGAAGGCCAAATTCGTAGAAGTCAAGAAGGAGGTTGAGAAAATGTTGATACCAAGTTAATCGTGCCATGCGGTATGCTGAATGGATTTCTAGTATAGTGCTGGGAGAAGAAGGATGGCCAATGGGTCGCCATAGATTTTCGGGATCTCAACAGGCGACCCCAGGATGAGTATCCGATGCCGGTAGTAGACGTTAATAAACGCAGCGGCTGGTCACAAGATCTTAAGTTTCATGGATGGCAATGCTGGTTACAACCAAATTTTTATGGCTCCGTAAGACATACACAAAACCGCATTCGTAGTACCAGTTCGTGGGTCTCTTCGAGTATGTGGTCATGACGTTTGATCAAGAATGCCGCGCCACATACCGTAGGGCCATGAATTATATTTTCCACGACCTGATCGCCGCTTGGTGGAAATCTACATTGACGACGGTGGTCAAATCTGCTTGCCGCAAGGGCACTTGGGCGATCTAACGCGTCCGGACCGAACAAGAAAGTTCGCCGCGGATGAATCCAAAGAAGTGTGCTTGAGTGACGGCCGTCGCCTCGGGTTTCTTGGTCCATGAACGCTGGATTGAGATCGGCCTGAAAAGTAAGGAGGCAAGGCGAACAATGAAGCCACCCACTACAAAGAAAGAGCTGCAGCTCTCATCGGCAAGATCAACTTCGACGATTCATCTCTAACCTGTCAGAAGGATAGAGCCGCTCATGGGCTCGTAAAATTAAAGTCGACGAGGAATTCACGGGGGCGAGCAACAACGGGCCTTCGACGAGATCAAAGAATATCCGACAAAGCCGCCAGTGTTAGTTCCACCCCAAATGCACAAACCATTCTACATTTACTTGTCGCTATCGACACGCCCATCGCCTCGGTGGTACAAGTGCATGATGGGTTAGAGCGAGTCGTATTCTACATAAGCGTGAGGATGCTAGCAGAGACAAGGTATCCAGATATCGACAAGTTGTGCCTCTGCTTGTTCTTTACATGTACCAAGTCGCCACATTTTGTCACGGCAGAGGTCATCATCATATGCAAGTCGGACGTCATAAAGCACATGCTATCGGCTCCTATGTTAAAAGGCCGATTGGGCAAATGGATGTTTGCATTATCGAGTTTGACATCCGTATCAACCCGCAAAGCTGTTAAGGACGGCTGGCTGATCTTATTGCCGAGAGGATCAACACTAACATAGCAACACTATCCATAAAAGCATGGGCTATGTTTTTCGACGGATCGCTTTGTGACGATGGCTGCGGCATCGGCATTTTGCTCGTGTCGCCTGGGGCAACATTTTCCTTCTCCATCGGTTGTCTACCCTTTGCACCAACAATGTAGCCGAGCACGAGGCAATACGCAAGGAATGGAGTTACTCCTCGCCGGAGCCGAGGCAAAGGAAATTTTGGTGACTCAAAGTTGGTACTTTCCCAACTCACGGAGGAGTACAAGTGCGAGAGCGAGTCCCTCTTCCCATTATGGTTGCACCGCCGTGAGTTGATGGCACACCCGATACATGAACTTCACTGGATCCCGCGGTCGCAGAACATAGAGGCAAATGATCTTGCAGATGGCTTCGTGCTATAAAGAGGCAATGGAAGGAGCCGAGGTTCGTGCATGCTCTTGGAAGTCGACGACGGAGAGCCGATATCTTCAATTACTTGAAGGATTCGCCGGGGCACCTAAAAGGATAAGGTACAGAGCCATGAAGTATGTGCTAATTGGGGACGAAATGTTTTACAGACCTGGAAGGATTATTGCTCAAATGTTTGGGAACATGAGGCTAATCGGCCTACACGAGGTACATGAAGGCGCCTGGGGACTCATCACCTCACAAGATGAAGTGGTTGATCAGAGATCGGGTTTTATTGGCCCACCATGCTCGAGGACTGTTTTAAGTACTACAAAGGGTGTCAAGCATGTCGATATTTGGAAAAATCCAGATGGTACCCAGATCGATGAATCCCATCATCAAGCCTTGGCCATTCCGAGGTTGGGGCATGGACATGATCGGCAAGATCAATCCTCCGTCAAGCAAAGGCCACATGTGGATCTTGGCCATCATGCATTATTTTACCAAGTGGGTGGAAGTCCCTATGAAGTCAAGAAGTTCAAAAGATGTCATCAATTTCGTGAAAGAGCACGTCATTCATAGGTTTGGGATTCCCCCACTATCACAACCGATGGAGGTTCGGTTTTGTTTCTCAAGTTCGTAAAGTTCTCGTGAATACACAGGATTAAACCGATATGGTCATCTCCGCATACGCCAAGCAAATGGGCAAGCTGAGGCGTCCAACCAGAGCCTTATCAAGCTGATCAAGAGGAAAATCGATGAACACCCGAGGCATTGGCATGAGGTTTTATCAGAGGCTTTATGGGCTTATCGCATGTCGTGCCATGGGGCGATAAAAACCTCTCCGTACCATCTGGTCTATGGACAAGAAGCCGTATTGCCTTGGGAAATTACGGCTGGATCGAGGCGCGTCACTTTCGTAACGATCTAACAATCAAGAGTATGCAACTTTGATGAGTGACAGATTGAAGATGTGACCGAGCTTAGGCTGGTCGCCGGAGAAAATAAAAGAGAACAAGGCTAAGGTATCTCGTGCCTACAACAAGAAGGTGAAGCCAAAGGAGTTCCACGTTGGAGATTTGGTATGGGAAGTCGTGTTGCCCTTTGGGTACTAAGGACGCAGATATGGTAAATGGTCTCCAAATTGGCACGGCCGCATAAGGTCGACCAAGTTTTAAAAGGGAACGATACATGCTTGAGCTTGGATGGAGTAAAGTTCCCAGTGAGCCAATGGACAACATCTCAAGAAATATTTCCCAAGCATGTGGGATGTTGGACAGTAAAACTGGAGGAGCTGTTACATGAAATCGGCTAGGTAAGATTACGAGAAGTAATGGACGGGTAAGATATGGGGGCCGATGTTGGAAATCGGCCGAGTAAAAAAAAAATATAAATTTTATATATATATAGCCGATGCATGGTCATCGATGCTAGAAGATCACACATGTTACAGAAAGGGCCACCTCGACGGTCTGAGCCTTGTCATCTTCATCCTTGCTTGTCACTAGTAGTCTGGGCGGGGCACGTTTTTCGGTGGGCAATTGGAGATTTGGGTCGTTTGTGTTTTAATCCACCGTGTTGAGGAAGGTCGCAGGAGGAGCCGATGGGTGGTCATCGGCTTTGTGCAATTTAACTTGTTTGACTGTATGCATGCAGCATGGTGAAAGCCGATACAGTGTCATCGGCTTCTGGAACATCGACTTGTTTCGGATTATCGCGAAATTGAAGCAGAAAAGGAGCAATATTTTGGGAACAAAGTTTCATTCATTCAAAGGATCATTGCTTACGTATGATCGACATAAAAAGGGGCCTGCTATTGCTACGCCATTACTACTAATTCTAATCTAAGCCGAGGTCGCTGCCGCCGTTGCCGCCGCCCCTTCATCGCCGCTTCTCGCTGCTCGCTCCGCCTCTTTGAAGAAGCCAGCAGGACCTTCTCTCGTCGTCATCTTTCAAGATCCTCGCCGACCCATAGCGGAAGCGCTTCGGCGGATACCCATCGGAGGAGGTGTCCTCCTCCGATTCTCCTCCTCACGGAAGAGTCGACGCCCCACCACCGTTGTCGTTGCCGCCGCTTCCAGCCTCGCCCACGAGGAATCAGAGGTCTTCGCCGTCGTGGACGATCGTCCTCGACCAGACGGCGAAATCCCTTTCGCCCCACCATCGGGGCGAAGTATCTTATGTCGTCAGGGGCGGGTGCTCGAGTTGGTTCTCGCCGCTAATCGAGTTGGAGGCATGGGAGGATGCATCGGAGGAAGCAGAGGAGGCCATGGCGAAAGAGGGTTTTTCCGGGAGAAAGAGGGTTTTTGGCTCGGAGGAAGATGGGACTGGAACTGCTCAGCGGATTTAAATAAAGAGGAATAGTGAAGAAACGGTTCAATGCCATAGCAGCTTTCCCAGATTGCGCCAAAATCGTCAAATCATGCAATCGCGAGGAGTTGAGAAGACAGGCATCATGATGAAGGGGTGGCGATTTATCTCTGTTCGCCAGCTCGACATACGCCAGAGTCGATAAAAAAAACATGGAGAAGGAAAAACGATGAGTGGTTTTGGAATTATCATTGCCAAAACCAGGGGGGCATGTGTTATCACCGTATTTTGGCCAAAGACGGAGATGGGCCGTGATCAAGATGGGCTTGGAAGATACATTTATTCAACGTGTTGTTGGATCGGCCTAATGCATAGATTTGGGCTGAATTGCCCGTGTATCCTGTATCATAGTAGGATTCGTGTTTGTTTAGGTTCCGTTTATGTTTAGGTAAAGATAGAGTTGTAGAGTTATTCCAAAAGTAGAGAGTCTCCGGACTATAAATATGTACCTAGGGTTATTGAAAGACAAGGACAATCACGTTCACAACCAACAACAATCTCGGCAAGATCGCCACCCCTTGTTTCTAGGGTTTTTCTGTAGAAGAGGTCGCCTAGATCGCACCTTGCGATCTAGGCAGTATTTACTTATGCGATTATCCGGTGTTACTCGTACTGAAGCCTTGTTGATGGCGAGTAACACCTTTACCACAGATTGTTAGAGCTAGCATCGATACTTTTACTACGATTGCTTATTCATGCTACCTCTAGCTATCTCGCCGTCTTTGCACCTTCTCCCGGGTGTAAAGGTGGCATCTTGCTTGATTTCTGCTTAAGTCGATTTGATCTGTTATAGTTGTGCCTTGTTCATCAAGGTTTAGTTTAATATCTACGTGGTTAGGCCTCACAAACGGGTTGAACGATCCGGTAATACGTAAGGTATGGTTTATTGATCTTAGAGGGGATGTTTCCGGGAATTGACGTTATGTTGGTTTTAGGCCTTCTAGGATCGGTTTTCCACTATCTTCGTATCTATTAGGCTCAACTACGCTGGGGACGCTCCGTTATGGTGAAAACGTTAAACTATCGTAGATCGATTTAACTTGTAGTAATTAAGCAAAACCCCATGTTATCATAGATCCAATGCAGATAGACAATCGGCTCAAAGCCGATTTACTGGAAACCTGGAGCCGATCACGGCTCAATTTTACGATACTTGTTTACCGTGCAGGAAACCAATCGGAACAATCCATCACCTTCCTGACCAGGTATAGGTCAGGTGGCACGCCCTCGAACCAAGACAGGACGCGTGCGTGCTGGAAGATTTGCGGGCCGTTGACCGAGGGACTAGGGCCCACCAGCCGCTCTGGGAGCCTCCCGGCTCTTCGTGTTGCTAGTCACTGCCCGCCGGTGAGTTTTGACAGGCAACAACAAGATACACGGGCAATTTAGCCCAAATCCACGTACAAGGCCGATTCAACAACACGTTGAATATACGTATCTTCCAAGCCCATCTTGATCACGGCCCATCTCCTCCTTTGGCCAAAATATGGCGATAACAGTACCAGAGTTGGTTTTCCTTGTATTTATGTCCTAAACAAACCTTAACCAACAAAAAATTACATTGGTGGAACCTCGTGCGGAGAAATCTAGGGGTAGACCTTCCCGGGGCCCGCACATGGCTGTTTTCGATGGAGAATGACCCCCGGAGCCCACCCAAACTTTCATGTGGTGCTAGGAAACATGCATTAGCCCTAGGAAACATGTAAAAGTGTTGTATAACTCACATATATGCAAGACATATCTCCCCGGTGTGAGGTTCTTCACATTCAGGCGATAACACTTAGTAGATTCCTCGACCTATAGGGGGAAATGTCCCGTTGCGGGTATACCGAGGGCTAGAATGCGCCACAGAGTACCAAAGTTGGTTTTCCTTGTATCTATGGCCTAAAAAACCCTTAACCAACCAAAAAGTACATTCATGGAACCTCGTATGAGAAAGCTAGGTGGACCTTCCTGGCCCGCACATGGTCAAGCTTCGATGGAGAATGACTTCAAGGAACCCACCCAAACTTTCATGTGGTGCTAGGAAACATGCATGTAGACCTAGGATACATGTAAAAGTGTTGTAGAAGTCCCATATATGCAAGACATATCTCCCCGGTGTGAGGTTCTTCACATTCAGGCGATAACACTTAGCAGATTCCTCGACTTATAGGGGGAATATCCCGCTGCGGGTATACCGGGGCCTAGAATGCGCCACAGGGTACCAAAGTTGGTTTTCCTTGTATCTATGGACTAAACAAACCTTAACCAACAAAAAAGTACATTGGTGGAACCTCGTGTGGAGAAAGCTAGGGGGTAGACCTTCCCAGGGCCCACAACGGGTGTTTTCGATGGAGAATGACCCCCGGAGCCCACCCAAACTTTCATGTAGTGCTAGGAAACATGCATGTAGACCTAGGATACATGTAAAAGTGTTGTATAAGTCCCATATATGCAAGACATATCTCCCCGGTTTGAGGTTCTTCACATTCAGGCGATAATACTTAGTAGATTCCTCGACCTATAGGGGAAATATCCCGCTGCGGGTATACCGAGGGCTAGAATGTGCCACAGGGTACCAAAGTTGGTTTTTCTTGTATGTATGTACTAAACAAACCTTAACCAACAAAAAGTACATTGGTGGAACCTCGTGCAGAGAAAGCTAGGGTAGACCTTCCTGGCTCGCAGATGGCTGTTTTTGATGGAGAATGACCCTCGGAGCCCACCCAAACTTTCATGTGGTGCTAGGAAACATACATGTAGACCTAGGATACATGTAAAAGTGTTGTATAACTCACATATATGCAAGACATATCTCCCCGGTGTGAGGTTCTTCACATTCAGGCAATAACACTTAGTAGATTCCTCGACCTATAGGGGAAAATGTCCCAACAAGGGTATACCGAGGGCTAGAATGTGCCACAGGATACCAAAGTTGGTTTTCCTTGTATATATGGCCTAAAAAACCCTTAACCAACAAAAAGTACATTGGTGGAACCGCGTGCAGAGAAAGCTAGGGTGTAGACCTTCCCGGGGCTCGCAGATGGCTGTTTTCGATGGAGAATGACCCTCGGAGCCCCGGGAACCCACCCAAACTATCATGTGGTGCTAGGAAACATGCATGTATACCTAGGATACATGTAAAAGTGTTGTAGAAGTCCCATATATGCAAGACATATCTCCCCGGTGTGAGGTTCTTCACATTCAGGCGATAACACTTAGTAGATTCCTCAACCTATAGGGGGGATGTCCCGCTGCGGGTATACCGGGGGTTAGAATATGCCACAGGGTACCAAAGTTGGTTTTCCTTGTATCTATGTTCTAAACAAACCTTTACCAACAAAAAAGTACATTGGTGGAACCTCGTGCGGAGAAAGCTAGGGTGTAGACCTTCCCGGGGCTCGCACATGGTTGTTTTCGATGGAGAATGACCCCCACATGCGATAATACTTAGAGAAGTGGTGGGCGTGTCGTTGAAACTCCCACGGGTCCAACGGGGGGAAATCGGTGGAATATTGGGCCCAACCTTGGTATTCTATGTAGATATTGTCTAAACAAACAAAAAATTACATTGCACAACCCTCGTACGAAGAGAGAGCTAGGGGTAGATAGGAATTAAAGTGTCCATAGATGCAATATGGGTTATATTTGAAATAAAATATGCGCTAAATGAAAACGAAGGCAAAGAAGGGATGGAAATGGCAATAAACAGCTCTTTGCCGTGGAAGATGCACGGCAAAGACACCTTTGTCGTGTAGAGTACACGGCAAAGAGCCTCGCTCGTTGAACAAAACTCGCGGAAATATTTCGCGCTTTGAATAAAATAAATGGCGCGAATGTTTCGCGCGTTGAACAAAATAAATAGCGGGAATATTTCGCGTAGTAATACGAATTTGCAATTCAAAACTTTGCTGTGTCTGACGGTGAGGCACACGGCAAAGCCCTGCCGTCACCCCGAGCCGTGGACTACTGCATGGTGGACCCAACAAAGGCAATGTGCCGTGTGATTTCTTTGCCGTGAGCAATATTTGGGCTTTGCCGTGAATTTATTCTTTGCCGTGTGTCTACGCTGAGGTTTGCCGTGAGGTTATCAGATGTCGTGTATCGTCTAGGGTGCCGCCCGTGCGATTCTTTTTTGCCGTGCGTTTTGTTGTGGGTACGCACGCGCACGGCAAAGACTAAGGGCACGGCAGCGCCCAATTTTCCCGTAGTGACTGATCTATCCAAAAAGAACATGATTATATAAGAAAAAAAAAGGGAAACTAAAAACAAGAGAATGTGCAACCAGAAACCTGAATTATTACCACAAAGAGAGTATTAAGTTATTTGGACTTCATTTCGAGCCCAATGCTGCTAATCTATGTACTCGTCATCGGTCATCAATACATACGTCAATGGATCTTGCTCGCGTTGATCAGGAGGGGAAAATTCAGGTGTCCGGACGATGGATCACCGGGGGTCGCCGCCGGTGCTGCTGGACCCGATGTCGTGGCCGCCCTTGCGGAGCGTGCTGGTCAGCGACGACGAGCTCATCGAGTCCGACGACGACTCGTCCGAGAGGTTCAGCCCCAGCGCGTTGTAGTCGGACACGCTGTCCTGGAGGCTGAGCAGGAGCTGGTGGTTGGCGCTGAAGCTCATGGACGGCCTGGACGCCGGCACGGACGGCGGGTCGGCCTCCCCGCCGAGCATCTGCACCACGGCGCGCATCCCGGGCCGGCGCTCCGGCTCCGGGCTGGAGCAGGCCAGCCCGACCAGCAGCACCCTCCGCATCTCCCCCTCCTCGAACTCGCCCCCCAGCCGCGGGTCTACCGCGTCCAGCACCCGGCCTTCGCCGTGCAGGCTCCACACCCATTCCACCAGGTTGTTGCACCTGCGCGCCGTCCGCGTTCGCGTTGGTGCAGCGCTTCACGGCCACCATGGCGCCCGTGTCGGGGACGATGCCCTTGTACACCACGCCGAACGCGCCGTTGCCGATGACGCGGGCAATACGTAGCTACTAAGTACGTTGAAACGGGCAGGATCGATCCAGCCTCCTGGCGACCTCTTTTCTTTCGGTTTGCATGACCCAGCAGCCAGCCTCATCAGATCTCACAAAGACCACCCTACGTCGATCCCGCACAACAAATAATGAGATTGAAGCAAAACAGAAATAAATAAATAAATAAAAAGAAACCTTCCGCGGCTTGGATGGATCTATATATGGAACTGACCAGATGAGATGTAATATGCACGGAAATCCTCCTCCTCTCAAACTCAGCGCTCGCCTCCCTCCCGCTCCACGCCGGCTTCAGCTCCATCATTCTCCGCAACCACTGCCACCATAAACAAAGAAAATAAGGATCTAAAATCAGATCGAATCAAATGGCGAATTTATATTTTAGGAAAAAAATAGTGAAATCTCCTCCGACAGACCGATGATGGATCAAGGCGTACAACAAGAACTCGATCGGCCATGACGGCGGGGATGGAGTACTCCGCTCGCTCGCCGAATCGGCCTGCCTCTCCTCTCCTCGACAAAGTCAAAGTCACACGCGATACCCGCACGCGGTGTGTGAAGGTGGACTCCTACTTATAGAGGAAGGTTTGGAGGGAAACAGACGGGAAGCTTATGGGGGATCATATTTCGAGCTCTCTCTCACAACTGTTCGATATGCTTCTTTCGAGATGGACCGCCTGGATGCACAAGTCCCACGGATCGAGGACATGGCAGTGCGGCGCGGAAACACAAACAGCCAGCCCGTAGCTAGTCAATGCTTTGCCCCAAGTAACTGCAAATGGAATCCTATTAATTGTGTGCGTTTCTAGTTTCCTGAAACTACTCGTTGACTTGTTCCGCTTTGACTGGAAGAGGCTGCATGTTTGACTCCCACCCACCAATCTCTTGAGGACATGCACGCCTCTTCGTAACTGAATCCAACTAATTCTAGGATTCTCTGATACTAGAATATCTGGAAAATCCACTAGGATCCTGCCAGACACGCAAAATTTGGTATGAAATGAACTAGAATAAGCACTAAGATCCTCTAATTAAAATATCTGGATCCCCTACCTCCATGCTATGCACTAAAATCCTCTAGATAACTCCAGGGTAGGCCTCGCTGGAACTCCAAGTTGATGCTCACAGGCTTGAAGAAACAGCAACGAGTAGGACGATGCTAGGCTTGAAGAAACCGGCCGGTAGGGGTAAGTCGTTCGACAACTTCAGAATCACGATCACGGAAAGCAGGATCATAGATCAATCCCGAACCACCGCAATATAAACGATCACATCATTCATATCTATCTGCATATCACCATATGCAAACATCCCGAACCTATAACTGAACAACATCGGCTCTGATACCACTGAAGGTATACGGGTAGACTACACTAGCGCAAATCAAAAATTTCTACCACGTAAACCAGGAATACTGTTGTCATAAATCACGGGATTACCACTAGACGCGCAGTTGCGGAATTGATGAAGCGCGTCGAGGCAGTGCAGACGATCTACGTCTCCTCCTTGTTCTCGTCCCACGAGCAGCTCCCCTTGCGCGGCTCGTCCAAACGCTACAGATGCAGCGCCTTCGAGGTATCCACACGTACAGGATGGAAGCGTCAGACGCCGGACTGCTAGGTCCGCGTGCACGACACAGGCGTGAGGAGTAGCGGCTGGGTGGAATGATCTGAGGTCTCACCCTGGCCACCTCGCTCCACCCTCTCTTATATAGGCATCCCTAGTGGGCTTCTACATTAGCAGCCCATTAGTAGCCTAAACCTGGTCTAATTCGGATCCAGTCCTCATTAGGCTTCCAGCCCCTTAAGTGTGTGACCCTATAGGTTCATATGCGTATAGACATGACACGAATACACTTATTCTGTCAATAGTTAGTAGCGGCCTCTAGCAAGACGTGCCAACTCCTAAATGCATACAAAGATCATATCGAACGAACCATCACAAGGTTTAGTACATGTCTTTCCTTTTGCCTCACGATATTTGGTCTAGCTCCAAGCCGACCTCCCTTTCTCGATACCGTAACTCGGAATCCCTTTACTAGGTTAACTATTAACCTTATGTAGCATGGCCATGCATTTCTGTATCCGATCACTCGAGGGGCTCAGAGATATCTCTCTCAAGTAGAAAGGGGCAAATCCCATCTTGATTGACCATGCCTTGCAGCATGCTTCGGGACAAACCCGAAAGCTACCTTTATAACTACCCTGTTACGATGCAGCGTTTGATAGCCCCAAAGTAGGTGGATTCACATCTCAAGTACATGCGACAATCTCAGGTATAAGGACAAAACGTACACAATGTGTAGAGAGAGAGCTGCAACTAATTGCCAGTCTCAAGTTGGGTTAGTCCAACCCCATGTTTATAACACGTGCCCACATCATTGGTTTGACATCTCTATGTCTATGACTTGCGAAACATAGTCATCAACCAATCGATGTGCTAGTCTAATATTCACGTGTGTCCTCACATGAACTCCGACTAGGGACAACTCTTAAATAACCATACAAGTAAAGAGTTTCACAAACAATTCACATAATTGTCAATCAATACAAGTTGCCTGATATGGATATTCAAGGAACATTACAATAACTCATGGATACATATGAAATATAATCATTTCTATGATTGCCTCTAGGGCATATTTCCTTCACCTCTCGGCATCGCAAGCGACTTCTCCAACTAGAGATTTCATGGTGCTTTGGAGAAATCTCCACCTTCCATTTTCTAGACCCGAAAAACTGGCGTTTTCCCAAAGGAGGTGCAAGATTAGGGCATGCCCATGGGCCCGAGGCAATTTCCACGCATGCTACACCATGGTGCATAGCCATTCCCGGGAGGTGGGCATTTATCTCGTGGTGCGGGCATGTATTGTATTTTTTTTGAGTTAGGGCCTGGTAAATGCGGTTTCAAACTGTATGTACCCTATAAGACACTCTCAATTTTCGGGGAAAAATGGTTTGGGGTGCCCCATGGGGTACCTAGGCTGGATGCATGCCTGGGTCCAAGGTTGCACCGACCGCCGCGTTGCCGCGCCCGCCGACGGGTTTCGCCGTTTTCTTGGGAAGCACCAAACATAATCTAAAAAAACTAAAAAAACACGTGAAAATGGCTCTTGGAGCCCTTGCATGTGACCCACTGCCCTCAAAAAATCATAGGCAGGGCATACCAGGTCATTTGGAACCCAAGGCACCACCAGGATGTCTATAGTGTGAGTAAATATGGCTTCCAACCCTACATCCCCCCTCATTCGCTGCCCAGAACATGGAACCACTCCATGGATTGAGCCCAAACCCAGCACCTAGCTCCCTCTCGGCATCGCAAGCGACTTCTCCAACTAGAGATTCCATGCTGCTTTGGAGAAATCTCCACCTTCCATTTTTTGGACCCGAAAAACCGGCGTTTTCCCAAAGGAGGTGCAAGATTAGGGCGCGCTCATGGGCCCGGGGAATTTTCCACGCATGCTACACCATGATGCATGGCCATTCCCAGGAGTAAGGCATTTATCTCGTGGTGCGGGCATGTACTGTATGTTTTCCGAGTTACAGCCCGGTAAATGCGGTTTCTAAATGTATGTACCCTATAAGACACTCTCAATTTTTGGGGAAAAAGGGTTCGGGGTGCCCCATGGGGTACCTAGGCTGGATGCATGTTGGGTCCAAGATTGCACCAACCACCGCGTTTCCATTCCCGCCGACGGGTTTCGCCTTTTTCTTGGGCAGCACCAAACAAAATCTAAAAAGAATAAAAAAAAGTTAAAACGGCTCCTGGATCCCTTGCATGTGACCCACTGCCCTCATAAAATCATAGGCATGGCATACCAGGTCATTTGGCACCCAAGGCACCACCAGGATGTCTATCGAGTGTGAGTAAACATGGGTTCCAACCCTATATCCCCCCCCACGCTGCCCAGAACATGGAACCACTCCATGGATTGAGCCCAACGTCACCTAGCTCTCTCTCGCATCACGTTTACTTCTCCAACTAGAGATTTCGTGGTGCTTTGGAGAAACCTCCACCTTCCATTTTCTGGACCCGCAAAACCGGCGTTTTCCCAAAGCAGGTGCAAGATTAGGACGCGCCATGGGTCCGAGGCAATTTCCACGCATGCTACACCATGGTGCATGGCCATTCCCGGGAGGTGGGCATTTATCTCGTGGTGTAGGCATGTACTGTATTTTTTCCGAGTTACGGCTTGGTAAATGCGGTTTCCAACTGTATGTACTATATAAGACACTCTCAATTTTCAGGGAAAAATGGTTTGGGGTGCCCCATGGGGTACCTAGGCTGGATGCATGTTGGGTCCAATATTGCACCGATCGCCGCATTGCCGCGCCCGTCGGCGGGTTTTGCCGTTTTCTTGGGCAGCACCAAACAAAATCTAAAAAGAACAAAAAAACGTGAAAACGGCTCCTAGAGCCCTTGCATGTGACCCATTGCCCTCATAAAATCATAGGCAGGGCATACCAGGTCATTTGGCACCAAGGCACCACCAGGATGTCTATCGAGTGTGAGTAAACATGGCTTCCAACCCTATATCCCCCCACGCTGCCCAGAACATGGAACCACTCCATGGATTGAGCCTAATCCTGGCACCTAGCTCCCTCTCGGCATCACAAGCGACTAGAGATTTCGTGGTGATTTGGAGAAACCTCCACTTTCCATTTTCTGGACCCGAAAAACCGGCATTTTACCAAAGGAGGTGCAAGATTAGGGCGTGCCCATGGGCCCGAGGCAATTTCCACGCATGCTACACCATGGTGCATGGCCATTCCCGAGAGGTGGGCATTTATCTCGTGGTGCGAGCATGTACTGTATTTTTTTCCGAGTTACGGCCTAGTAAATGCGGTTTTTAACTGTATGTATCCTATAAGACACTCTCAATTTTCGGGAAAAATGGTTTGGGGTGCCCCATGGGGTACCTAGGTTGGATGCATGCTGGGTCCAAGATTGCACCGATCGCCGTGTTGCTGCGCCCGTCGACGGGTTTTGCCGTTTTCTTGGGCAGCACTAAAAAAATCTAAAAAGAACAAAAAAACGTGAAAACGACTCCTAGAGCCCTTGCATGTGACCCACTGCCCTCATAAAATCATAGGCAGGGCATACCAGGTCATTTGGCACCCAAGGCACCACCAGGATGTCTATCGAGTGTGAGTAAACATGGCTTCCAACCCTATGTGTTCATCTCTCTCTCTATGCGTGGACATATTGTGGTCATGAGCTTTCTAATCAAGTAGATCTACTCTATTACTCAAGTTATTTAATAGATCTATGCTTTCCCCCACGTGCGTGCACGCTGTGGTGGCACTTAGGCTATAGTTCATAAATATTTATCATGAGTTATATTTGGAGGTTGATGTATTTATGAAATTGTGGTGTTTGTTGGAACCATCTAGCACTCAAGGTGACAGTGTGGGGTTATCTACATGGGGAAGGCGGACTTTGAGGTGTGCTGTTATAGCCCTACCATGGATTAGAGTGTCCAACCGGAGAGTAGTTCAGGGTAGTATCATGAAGAGAAGATATTTATATGAGAGTGTTCACTAGTGAAAGTATGATCCCTAAGCCTTGTTTCTAAACATTGAAACACCGTTTGCATCTAGATCTATTGCATGTTTGCTTGCTTCCATCTTTATTTCAGTTTTCCTTTTGTCGCTCCCACGTCAACAACAAGTCAGAAGCTCTTTTCTGACACCGTTACCACTTGTATTTCACTATCTCTTTGCCGAACTAGTGCACCTATACACCTGAAAAGTGTATTGGGTGTGTTGGGGACACAAGAGACTTCTTGTATCTTGATTGAAGGGTTGCTTCAGAGGGTTACCTTTGACCACTTCCTCCCCGAGTTTGATAAACCTTGGGTAATCCACTTAAGGGAAACTTGCTACTGTTCTACAAACCTTTGCACTTGGAGGCCCAACAACTGTCTTTAAGAATAGAAGTGCGTAGACATCAGAGTGCTCCAATAAAGACATAGATATTTATAATAACACCTTCCGGTTTTACATTAGTTCTATATGACAATTTAAT
Organism: Avena longiglumis; assembly: GCA_030063025.1. Classification (NCBI taxonomy): domain Eukaryota; kingdom Viridiplantae; phylum Streptophyta; class Magnoliopsida; order Poales; family Poaceae; genus Avena; species Avena longiglumis. The sequence continues at coordinate 102,121,616 of CP125974.1, forward strand.
AGTGGTGTCTACCGGTTCCACATATGGATTATTTAAATTGTAGCGAAGTTCATCATAAAGTGATGAAGGCATAATATTTATAGTGGAGATCGGCTCACAAATTCCGTATAAGAAATTTTCTCCACAATATATAGGAGTCATAGGCTTAGAAATTTCATTACCTCGTACCTTACCTTCGATGAATTCTGAGTTTCAAGGTCTAGCGTAATCACTTCATTATCTATGGTTCGTGCTTCCATAAGATCCTTCAATATAGCAATATTTGCATTGGTAGCATCGGGGTTCTTTTCTAGTTTGTTTCATCTTCTCTTTATGTGTTCTTCATCTCTGCACCTTTTCTTGATATGCTCTTGAATAGGTTCAGAGGAAAACTCTACCATTGGTGCACTTTCTATTGCACGCTTCTTTTCTTCGAGGGGTTTATAGGGTTTCCTTTATATAGGTACCTGTAGATGCCCTGCATAATTCTCAACAATTTTCTTTACTGGGTAAGAATCAATACCGAGAGTTTTAATCATCACACAAGTCCTTTGCTCTGCAAGAAAATCGTTAAGACAAGCATATTTAGAAGAAATATTCATAATGCTCTCCTCATTTTTAAGATTTTCCGTTGTCTCCCTCATTTTCATTATTAATTTCCAGGCTTCATCATAGGTATAAGATAGAAAACTACCATTAGAAGCGGTATCTAGGATTGTTCTATTTTTATTATTAAGCCCTCCATAAAAAGTGTTGAGTGATTAACCAATCAGGCAAACGATGATGGGGGCAATTATCTAGATAGCTTTTATACCTTAGATAGCCTTCATATAAACTCTCATCAGGACTATTTTTAAAACTTATAATAGTACCTCTCATCCTGTGAGCTTTGCTTTCTGAGTAATATTTTGATAGGAAATTGGTTGTCAATTCCGTCCAAGTCCTTGGTGCTTCTGCACAGAAATATCTATATCAGTTGCAAACATTATTTGAGAGTGTTTGTTTAAACAACTGGATTTTAACCATATCAAGATTACAGTTATCAAACATAAAGGAACCAAAAACATCTTAAAAGAATTGTAAGTGCCCATATGGAATCTCTTCATCGATTCCTGCAAATTTCTTAGAGTGTAGTAGTTCAAATAGTAAAGGATGGATCTCAATACCATCAGGGTTTATGCTTTTGTTGACAGTTATAAAAGCATCCATGGGCGAAGCCATTTTCCTTACTGCCTCAAGCTGGATTAAATGCTAAGTGTTGTCCATTGTAATGGTCCTGCAACTTAAATAAAAAATCAGTACAACAAAAGTAAATAACTAAAAGTAAAGTGACTTATAGAACTAAGCTTCCCGGCAACGGTGCCAGAAACTAGCTCGATGACTGCAAGTGCACAGATAGTTTGTAGCTAGTTTCGAAATAAAGATATCGATCCCACGGGGAGCAGTAGGCGAAATACTAAAATGCTTTTAATTAAAACTAAATAAAGTACTTAAGAAATAATTTTAAGATACAAGAAAAGTAAAATTGTTTTGGGATTTTTGATTGAGCGAAGCAATTAAAGTAAAGTAAAATTTAATGCAGAAAATAAGAATCACGTATGTAAAAGAGCATGGAACTACAATAGGGGAAAATGCATTCTTGGGGAGTGGTGGATACACCGCTAGCAATTTAGACTGAGCAATCAAGATTATTATAACAAATATTCTGATGACATGTATTTATGTGGGAGGAGCTCTATATATGAACGAATAGACAGCAACCACTGCTCACATCATCCTTTATAACCACAGATGACAGATAAACAACATCAATCATATTATCTCGCTATTAGGGGATTTCTCCTGTGGCATGGACATGACTTAATGAGTTCTCTTTGCTTCCCCAAGTTAGTACATAATAAATGACAACGGCTTTATAGTCACAATAAGTGCTATCATCCCTCCGTCTACCAACAAGTAATCCCCTTCATCAAGTCCCCATAAGAGGCAAATATTAAAGAGGTACACAACTCTCAACATCAAGATGAAGACAACTAACACATACACATAATGATGTATAACATAATAATCTCTATCTTATCTCAATCACATACTAGGGTTTCTCTATCTCCCTAAGAACTAATGATCTACTCATACATGGAGGCAATCAACAACATGGCAATGATAATGGAAATAAACATAGATGAATAATTCTTGTATAAATTCACAACTAGTACGAGAATTACAACAAGATCTAGATGGGGTGAAGATGGGATGGATCGAGATGATGGTGATGGAGTGGTTGATGAAGATGAAGATCGATGCCTTGGACTCTCAAATCTGCTTAGGGCGAAGATGGATCCCTTGGACAAGTTCCCCCTCCAGATCCCTTCCAGAGGTGAAGTTTTCGATGATTTCTGGGTGTTCTGTATGTCGTATCTCCAATCCAGTTGCACGGGGTGAAACTACTTGAGGAGGCGGTGGCGGCGCCAACTATACGGAGGGAACTATACGGCCGGGAAAGTTTCCCGTTGTATAGTTGGTCATTAAACCTTCTGTATGCTTCAATCGCTTCGGGTTTTCTTATGGTATTCTTGATATTTCCCAAATTAGCGAGTTACTCTATTTTTGACTCCTTTTCGCTCCAATACAACTGGTCCAAGAATTATGTCCATCTTATCCATCGTCTGTCCTAATCCTGGTGAAAATAGACATAAAAGATGCGCGCGAGCGCCGTAAAACACTAATATGCTACCACTATAGTGCAAAATAATAATATAAAACATGATGCAAATATGCACTCATCAGTTAAGTACCTTGCTGAGTTGTTCGCCATGCTTCAAACTGCTGAGGTGGAAATCAAGAAGGAGCACACGATGTTGATGGTCATTAAGACCACCAACTTTAAGAAGTCGGCACATAAGAAGGCCAAGAGGCCTAATAAGTATGGCAAGCCAGTTTCCAGTTCTCCTAAGGCTCCGAGGCCCAAGCCCAGCATTATGTGCTACTACTACAAGGGAGACGGGCACTGGAAGCGCAACTCCCCAAGTACCTCGAGGACAAGAAAGCCAGAAAGTTTGCCGCAAAAGACAAAGGTATATGTGATATACATGTTATTGATGTGTTCCTTACAAGCACCAGGAGACTGAAGGATATATGCCCTAGAGGCAAATAATAAAATGTTTTTATTTGATGTATCTCTTGTATGTTCATAATATGTTTCTTACCATGCTATAACTGTATTAATACAAAACATTGATATACGTGTGGTATGTAAACAACCAGGTATCTAGTTACCTTTAGCAAACTAGCTCATTGGGCAAGTGATGATCTTATGGTTTCGAGATCATGGTGATAGTGCCGATTGACAATGAGGTCACATTATTGGAGAATAATGTGATAGAAAAACACCCAAAGTTAATCACAATTAGATCTAGTTACTTAACATTCGTCATTGATGGTAACTTAGAAACATCGTGGCCTATATCCTCCGACTGTGAGATAATGCATAATCACCATTTTGGAAGGAGACTTCGATAATATCAAGTATCAAGCTGTGAAAGGATGATCATAAAGGTATTGTTGGGTTTCCGAAGAGACGGGCTGAGGAGTTTTTTTCAAGACCAGGATTTGCCAATCTAGGTAACATATAGATAGACGTGGCCAACTCGACGACGATGCATTAACGAAGCTTGCAAGCGTATGACTAGGTTATGGAATCCAACGATACGGGAATGAGTAAACGAGCTCATCGGAAACGAGATCGAACACAAGTATGGATATACTTGAGATCAAATGTTGGATGACCTAGGTGTCGTATGGCAAAGGGAATATGACTACACAGTTAAGGTTCGAGCGATGAGATTCGTGAATGCACGGGTTGTCATTATGGGCATCCAGGTCCTGTTGTTGATCATTGATGCAAGAGGGGTCTTAGTCATGTCCGGAGCATCTCTGAGCCAAAGGGTGGCACACTTAAGGGTGGGGACGCATTGGGACCAAACCGACACCGCGGGAGAAATAAGAGAGAGAAACCAGAAAGGTTTCGGGTAACATCCGATGTTGATCGGAGGGGTCTGGAAGGAGTTCTAGAGAATGAAATATAATAATATATATGTTTTGAATTAATATTAAAATATATTTTATTATGCATTTTATGAGCAGCTATTTCCTATTTGGCCACTTCCGGGTGGAAGGGCCCATAGGGCTAGCGCCAAAGGAGAAGGGAGAGGGCCCAGCCGACCAAAACCTTGGGGTTTCCCTGAAGGGAATATGCCCTGAGAGGCAATAATAAAGTGTTTATTATGTGTATTCCAAGTATATGATAGATGTTTATTTTGCATGCTATAATTGTATTAATACGGAAACGTTAATACATGTGTGTTTAATAAACAAACAGAAAGTTCCTAGTTATGCCTCTCTCATAAACTAGCTCGTTGATTAACAAGATGATCAAGGTTTCCTGATCATGGACATTGGATGTTGTTAATAACGGGATCACAACATTAGTGTAATGGTGTGATGAACATTCATCCGAAGTATAGCATTACGATCAAAGGCATTGAGTTTATATTGCTATAACAACTTACAAAGTGATCCTAATCCTTAGACCATGAGATCATGTCAATCACTAACACCGGAAGAGTTTCTTGATAACATCAAACGTCACACCGTAATGTGGTGATTATAAAGATGGATTCAACTAATAAAGTGTTATGTTGAGGCTCATGGATCGAGAGTGGAATTTGTTCATCCCGATGACGGATAGATATACTGGCCCTCTCGGTGATATCACATTGATTAGCTTGCAAGCAAGTGATTTGATCACTAGAATGTTATATCACAGAACGAGAAAGAGTGCATGTCGAATCTAGATCAAACTAGGTATGGAGATACCGATGATCGAATCTCGGACATGTAATATATCGTGAAACAAAGGGATTAAGATACTAGCGTAAAGGTTCGACGATCACAAGAAAGTCATCGTTGAATGTGTGGGAGTGATGGGTCTCCAGATCCCGCTTCTGATTATTGATCCGAGAGGGGTCTCGATCATGTCCGCATTATTCACGAACCGTAGGGTGACACACTTAAGAGACACCGACATCCAATTGGAGCAAATGTTTCATGCCTAAAGAATGAACAAGCGCAGGAATTTATTTCACTAGATATCGAAACAGGTTTTCGGGTGAAATTGCATAAAGTGTTTATGCATGTGAAATAGAATTCTAGCAAGGGGTTATTTGTGAATGTTTATCATTAAAGTAATTGACAAAATTCTGAATAAAATAAAAGATTTTTATTTAATGAGAGTTTGCATTAAATTTGGGGGAAATTTAATGGGAATTTGAGTGGACTTTTGAGTGGAGGGATTTTAAAGGGCATTTTGTGAGTGGAGTGTCCACCCACATGAATGAAGGAGGGGAGGGGGCAGCCCCCATGGCCGGCGGACAACCCCTTGGGTGCCCCCCTCCTCCTATAAAAGGAGCCCCCCTCCTCACTTGTCTCTCACACCTCCTCGTGAAGGATCTCTCTCCCCCTCTAGAATTTATCCCCCATGGTCTCGGACTAGCGAGATACATGTTCACGGTGGCTATTCGGCAAGAAAGAGTTGTTCTTCCGGCATCGCTGAGCGAGGAGGCGGAGGTTGCTCGGTGCCTCGAACGTGTGTGCGAGCACGCCGCTGATTTGGGCGCTAGGACTTCCTCTCGATCTTGAGATCGGCAAGAGATCGCCTACATCAACCACGAGTTGAATTCAAGCTTTTTGTCTTCAAGGGTATGTTCTCTACGGATATACATCCGCCGTTGTTTGTATCTAGTAGATAGATCTTGGTATATAGTTCACATCGAGGAATTTTTTTTGTTTTCTATGCGAACCCTACAAAGGGTATCGAGCCGGATCTATGCGTAGATACTTTACACGTAGTACATATGAGTATGTGGGCGATGATCATGTTGTTGCTCCTTTGTTGTAATTTTGGATATTGGTGGCATAGTGGGATGAAGCGGCCCGGACAAACTTTACATGTCCTCGCACATGAGACCTGTTTCCACGCTTGACATGCAACTAGTTTGCATAAGTGGCTAGCGTGTCTCTCCTACTATAGTCAATATCTATTTTGCAAGCGAGTTGTCAACAATTTGATTATCCTCGTGTGGTTCATGTTCGTAGGTAAGAACGGTTCTATCTCGAAGCCCTAAGCCACGTAAAACTTGCAATGGATAAATTAGAGGCGCCTAGTTTAGATTGTTGTCGGGCTAGTGTTATGATATGGTAGTGTTGTAAGTAGAAGTATGAGATGATACTTACAACACACATAGCGTAAAATCCATAGACCTTGGATTTACACATATAGGTATGATAGTGATCATACCACGATGCACATGATAGAGATCATCTCATGGGAACCATATCATTTCACTAATAAACATATGATGTTTGATAGCATCTTATATTGCTTGTTTAGCTTTGTTAGCATAATAAGATGATCCTCATTTAAATATCAAGATAAGAATGTGTTCTTCCTTTAGTATGCACCGATTATGTTTTCCGCTCCAAGACATCACGTGATGATCGGGTGTTCTTGGATCCACGACCATATTTCGGTGTAAAACAGCTACACACGAATACTAAGGTTCTAACTTGGCGAGCCTAGCATGTACGCACATGGCCTCTAACACGGACCGAAGGTTAAGCATGAGTCATATAGTTGATATGATGCCCATTTGATGCTCGCTTTTGAAGCTATAACGACTCACGTGATGATCGGACTTGGTGTAGTGGATTTGGTTCATGTAATCACCAAAAGGCACGAGGGATGTCGTTTTGAGTGGGAGTTCATTCGTAATATAGATTAGTTGAACTCAATCTATCATACACTTAGTCTAAACTTTACAAATTCTGTTGTAGATGGCACCACCTGCTTTTAATTTCAATGTGTTCATGGAGAAAGAGAAACTAGCAACGAACGGTAGCAACTTTACCGAATGGGCCATGAATTTGAGGATTCTCCTCTCTGCTGCACAAAAGCAATATGTGCTAGAAGCGCCGTTAGGCCCCCCACCTTTCGATGATGCCCCTGACGAGGAGAAGAATGTCTATCAGACTCGTCATGAGGACCACAACTTAGTTCATTGCGGCATCCCTAGTGGGCTTCTACATTAGCAGCCCATTAGTAGCCTAAACCTGGTCTAATTCGGATCCAGTCCTCATTAGGCTTCCAGCCCCTTAAGTGTGTGACCCTATAGGTTCATATGCGTATAGACATGACACGAATACACTTATTCTGTCAATAGTTAGTAGCGGCCTCTAGCAAGACGTGCCAACTCCTAAATGCATACAAAGATCATATCGGACGAACCATCACAAGGTTTAGTACATGTCTTTCCTTTTGCCTCACGATATTTGGTCTAGCTCCAAGCCGACCTCCCTTTCTCGATACCGTAACTCGGAATCCCTTTACTAGGTTAACTATTAACCTTATGTAGCATGGCCATGCATTTCAGATCCGATCACCGAGGGGCTCGTAGATATCTCTCGAGTAGAGAGGGCAAATCCCATCTTGATTGACCATGCCTTGCAGATGCTTTGTGACAAACCCGAAGCTACCTTTATAACTACCTCATTTACGATGCGTTTGATAGCCCCAAAGTAGGTGGATTCACATCTCAAGTACATGCGACAATCTCAGGTATAAGGACAAAACGTACACGATGTGTAGAGAGAGAGCTGCAACTAATTGCCAGTCTCAAGTTGGGTTAGTCCAACCCCATGTTTATAACATGTGCCCACATCAGGTTTGACATCTCTATGTCTATGACTTGCGAAACATAGTCATCAACCAATCGATGTGCTAGTCTAATATTCACGTGTGTCCTCACATGAACTTCGACTAGGGACAACTCTTAAATAACCATACAAGTAAAGAGTTTCACAAATAATTCACATAATTGTCAATCAATACAAGTTGCCTGATATGGATATTCAAGGAACATTACAATAACTCATGGATACATATGAAATATAATCATTTCTATGATTGCCTCTAGGGCATATTTCCTTCACCTCTCGGCATCGCAAGCGACTTCTCCAACTAGAGATTTCATGGTGCTTTGGAGAAATCTCCACCTTCCATTTTCTAGACCCGAAAAAACGGCGTTTTCCCAAAGGAGGTGCAAGATTAGGGCATGCCCATGGGCCCGAGGCAATTTCCACGCATGCTACACCATGGTGCATAGCCATTCCCGGGAGGTGGGCATTTATCTCGTGGTGCGGGCATGTATTGTATTTTTTTTGAGTTAGGGCCTGGTAAATGCGGTTTCAAACTGTATGTACCCTATAAGACACTCTCAATTTTCGGGGAAAAATGGTTTGGGGTGCCCCATGGGGTACCTAGGCTGGATGCATGCCTGGGTCCAAGGTTGCACCGACCGCCGCGTTGCCGCGCCCGCCGACGGGTTTCGCCGTTTTCTTGGGCAGCACCAAACATAATCTAAACAAACTAAAAAAACACATGAAAATGGCTCCTGGAGCCCTTGCATGTGACCCACTGCCCTCAAAAAATCATAGGCAGGGCATACCAGGTCATTTGGCACCCAAGGCACCACCAGGATGTCTATAGTGTGAGTAAATATGGCTTCCAACCCTAGATCCCCCCTCATTCGCTGCCCAGAACATGGAACCACTCCATGGATTGAGCCCAAACCCAGCACCTAGCTCCCTCTCGGCATCGCAAGCGACTTCTCCAACTAGAGATTTCATGGTGCTTTGGAGAAATCTCCACCTTCCATTTTTTGGACCCGAAAAACCGGCGTTTTCCCAAAGGAGGTGCAAGATTAGGGCGCGCCCATGGGCCCAGGGAATTTTCCACGCATGCTACACCATGGTGCATGGCCATTCCCAGGAGTAAGGAATTTATCTCGTGGTGCGGGCATGTACTGTATGTTTTCCGAGTTACAGCCCGGTAAATGCGGTTTCTAACTGTATGTACCCTATAAGACACTCTCAATTTTTGGGGAAAAAGGGTTCGGGGTGCCCCATTGGGTACCTAGGCTGGATGCATGTTGGGTCCAAGATTTCACCAACCACCGCGTTTCCATTCCCGCCGACGGGTTTCGCCTTTTTCTTGGGCAGCACCAAACAAAATCTAAAAAGAATAAAAAAACGTTAAAACGGCTCCTGGATCCCTTGCATGTGACCCACTGCCCTCATAAAATCATAGGCATGGCATACCAGGTCATTTGGCACCCAAGGCACCACCAGGATGCCTATCGAGTGTGAGTAAACATGGGTTCCAACCCTATATCCCCCCCCCCCACGCTGCCCAGAACATGGAACCACTCCATGGATTGAGCCCAACGTCACCTAGCTCTCTCTCGGCATCACAAGCGACTTCTCCAACTAGAGATTTCGTGGTGCTTTGGAGAAACCTCCACCTTCCATTTTCTGGACCCGCAAAACCGGCGTTTTCCCAAAGCAGGTGCAAGATTAGGGCGCGCCCATGGGACCGAGGAAATTTCCACGCATGCTACACCATGGTGCATGGCCACTCCCGGGAGGTGGGCATTTATCTCGTGTTGCGGGCATATACTGTATTTTTCTGAGTTATGGCCCGGTAAATGCGGTTTCTAACTGTATGTACCCTATAAGACACTCTCAATTTCCGGGGAAAATGGTTTGGGGTGCCCACATGGGGTACGTAGGCTGGATGCATGCCTGGGTACAATATTGCACCGACCGCCGCGTTACCGCGCCTGCCGGCGGGTTTTGCCGTTTTCTTGGGCAGCACCAAACAAAATCTAAAAAAACAAAAAAATGTGAAAACGGCTCCTAGAGCTCTTGCATGTGACCCATTGCCCTCATAAAATCATAGGCAGTGCATACCAGGTTATTTGGCACCCAAGGGACCACCAAGATGTCTATCGAGTGTGAGTAAACATGGCTTCCCACCATAGATCCCCCCCTCGCTGCCCAGATAATGGAACCACTCCATGGATTGAGCCTAACCACAGCACCTAGCTCCCTCTCGGCATCGCAAGCGACTTCTCCAACTAGAGATTTCGTGGTGCTTTGGAGAAATCTCCACCTTCCATTTTCTGGACCCGAAAAACCGGTGTTTTCCCAAAGGAGGTGCAAGATTAGGGTGTGCCCATGGGCCCGAGGCAATTTCCACGCATGCTACACCATGGTGCATGGCCATTCCCGGGAGGTGGGCATTTATCTCGTGGTGCGGGCATGTACTGTATTTTTTTCCGAGTTACGGCCTAGTAAATGCGGTTTTTAACTGTATGTATCCTATAAGACACTCTCAATTTTCGGGAAAAATGGTTTGGGGTGCCCCATGGGGTACCTAGGTTGGATGCATGCTGGGTCCAAGATTGCACCGATCGCCGTGTTGCTGCGCCCGTCGACGGGTTTTGCCGTTTCCTTGGGCAGCACTAAAAAAATCTAAAAAGAACAAAAAACATGAAAACGACTCCTAGAGCCCTTGCATGTGACCCACTGCCCTCATAAAATCATAGGCAGGGCATACCAGGTCATTTGGCACCCAAGGCACCACCAGGATGTCTATCGAATGTGAGTAAACATGGCTTCCAACCCTATGTGTTCATCTCTCTCTATGCGTGGACATATTGTGGTCATGAGCTTTCTAATCAAGTAGATCTACTCTATTACTCAAGTTATTTAATAGATCTATGCTTTCCCCCACGTGCGTGCACGCTGTGGTGGCACTTAGGCTATAGTTCATAAATATTTATCATGAGTTATATTTGGAGGTTGATGTATTTATGAAATTGTGGTGTTTGTTGGAACCATCTAGCGCTCAAGGTGACAGTGTGGGGTTATCTACATGGGGAAGGCGGACTTTGAGGTGTGCTGTTATAGCCCTACCATGGATTAGAGTGTCCAACCGGAGAGTAGTTCAGGGTAGTATCATGAAGAGAAGATATTTATATGAGAGTGTTAACTAGTGAAAGTATGATCCCTAAGCCTTGTTTCTAAACATTGAAACACCGTTTGCATCTAGATCTATTGCATGTTTGCTTGCTTCCATCTTTATTTCAATTTACCTTTTGTCGCTCCCACGTCAACAACAAGTCAGAAGCTCTTTTCTGACACCGTTACCACTTGTATTTCACTATCTCTTTGCCGAAATAGTGTACCTATACACCTGAAAAGTGTATTGGGTGTGTTGGGGACACAAGATACTTCTTGTATCTTGATTGAAGGGTTGCTTCAGAGGGTTACCTTTGACCACTTCCTCCCCGAGTTTGATAAACCTTGGGTAATCCACTTAAGGGAAACTTGCTACTGTTCTACAAACCTTTGCACTTGGAGGCCCAACAACTGTCTATAAGAATAGAAGTGCGTAGACATCAGAGTGCTCCAATAAAGACATAGATATTTATAATAACACCTTCCGGTTTTACATTAGTTCTATATGACAATTTAATAGTGGTGTCTACCGGTTCCACATATGGATTATTTAAATTGTAGCGAAGTTCATCATAAAGTGATGAAGGCATAATATTTATAGTGGAGATCGGCTCACAAATTCCGTATAAGAAATTTTCTCCACAATATGTAGGAGTCATAGGCTTAGAAATTTCATTACCTCGTACCTTACCTTCGATGAATTCTGAGTTTCAAGGTCTAGCGTAATCACTTCATTATCTATGGTTCGTGCTTCCATAAGATCCTTCAATATAACAATATTTGCATTGGTAGCATCGGGGTTCTTTTCTAGTTTCTTTCATCTTCTCTTTATGTGTTCTTCATCTCTGCACCTTTTCTTGATATGCTCTTGAATAGGTTCAGAGGAAAACTCTACCATTGGTGCACTTTCTATTGCACGCTTCTTTCCTTCGAGGGGTTTATAGGGTTTCCTTTATATAGGTACCTGTAGATGCCCTGCATAATTCTCAACAATTTTCTTTACTGGGTAAGAATCAATACCGAGAGTTTTAATCATCACACAAGTCCTTTGCTCTGCAAGAAAATCGTTAACACAAGCATATTTAGAAGAAATATTCATAATGCTCTCCTCATTTTTAAGATTTTCCGTTGTCTCCCTCATTTTCATTATTAATTTCCAGGCTTCATCATAGGTATAAGATAGAAAACTACCATTAGAAGCGGTATCTAGGCTCGTTCTATTTTTATTATTAAGCCCTCCATAAAAAGTGTTGAGTGATTAACCAATCAGGCAAACGATGATGGGGGCAATTATCTAGATAGCTTTTATACCTTAGATAGCCTTCATATAAACTCTCATCAGGACTATTTTTAAAACTGATAATAGTACCTCTCATCCTGTGAGCTTTGCTTTCTGAGTAATATTTTGATAGGAAATTGGTTGTCAATTCCGTCCAAGTCCTTGGTGCTTCTGCACAAAAATATCTATATCAGTTGCAAACATTATTTGAGAGTGTTTGTTTAAACAACTGGATTTTAACCATATCAAGATTACAGTTATCAAACATAAAGGAACCAAAAACATCTTAAAAGAATTGTAAGTGCCCATATGGAATCTCTTCATCGATTCCTGCAAATTTCTTAGAGTGTAGTAGTTCAAATAATAAAGGATGGATCTCAATACCATCAGGGTTTATGCTTTTGTTGACAGTTATAAAAGCATCCATGGGCGAACCCATTTTCCTTACTGCCTTAAGCTGGATTAAATGCTAAGTGTTGTCCATTGTAATGGTCCTGCAACTTAAATAAAAAATCAGTACAACAAAAGTAAATAACTAAAAGTAACGTGACTTATAGCACTAAGCTTCCCGGCAACGGTGCCAGAAACCAGCTCGATGACTGCAAGTGCACAGATAGTTTGTAGCTAGTTTCGAAATAAAGATATCGATCCCACGGGGAGCAGTAGGCGAAATACTAAAATGCTTTTAACTAAAACTAAATAAAGTACTTAAGAAATAATTTTAAGATGCAAGAAAAGTAGAATTGTTTTGGGATTTTTGATTGAGCGAAGCAATTAAAGTAAAGTAAAATTTAATGCAGAAAATAAGAATCACGTATGTAAAAGAGCATGGAACTACAATAGGGGAAAATGCATTCTTGGGGAGTGGTGGATACACCGCTAGCAATTTAGACTGAGCAATCAAGATTATTATAACAAATATTCTCGTGACATGTATTTATGTGGGAGGAGCTCTATATATGAACGAATAGACAGCAACCACTGCTCACATCATCCTTTATAACCACAGATGACAGATAAACAACATCAATCATATTATCTCGCTATTAGGGGATTTCTCCTATGGCATGGACATGACTTAATGAGTTCTCTTTGCTTCCCCAAGTTAGTACATAATAAATGACAACGGATTTATAGTCACAATAAGTGCTATCATCCCTCCGTCTACCAACAAGTAATCCCCTTCATCAAGTCCCCATAAGAGGCAAATATTAAAGAGGTACACAACTCTCAACATCAAGATGAAGACAACTAACACATACACATAATGATGTATAACATAATAATCTCTATCTTATCTCAATCACATACTAGGGTTTCTCTATCTCCCTAAGAACTAATGATCTACTCATACATGGAGGCAATCAACAACATGGCAATGATAATGGAAATAATCATAGATGAATAATTCTTGTATAAATTCACAACTAGTACGAGAATTACAACAAGATCTAGATGGGGTGAAGATGGGATGGATCGAGATGACGGTGATGGAGCGGTTGATGAAGATGAAGGTCGATGCCTTGGACTCTCAAATCTGCTTAGGGCGGAGATGGATCCCTTGGACAAGTTCCCCCTCCAGATCCCTTCTAGAGGTGAAGTTTTCGATGATTTCTGGGTGTTCTGTATGTCGTATCTCCAATCCAGTTGCACGGGGTGAAACTACTTGAGGAGGCGGTGGCGGCGCCAACTATACGGAGGGAACTATACGGCCGGGAAAGTTTCCCGTTGTATAGTTGGTCATTAAACCTTCTGTATGCTTCAATCGCTTTGGGTTTTCTTATGGTATTCTTGATATTTCCCAAATTAGCGAGTTACGCTATTTTTGACTCCTTTTCGCTCCAATACAACTGGTCCAAGAATTATGTCCATTTTATCCATCGTCTGTCCTAATCCTGGTGAAAATAGACATAAAAGATGCGCGCGAGCGCCGTAAAACACTAAGATGCTACCACTATAGTGCAAAATAATAATATAAAACATGATGCAAATATGCACTCATCGCTATACCTTTTGAGTTGTTCGCCATGCTTCAAACTGCTGAGGTGGAAATCAAGAAGGAGCACACGATGTTGATGGTCATTAAGACCACCAACTTTAAGAAGTCGACACATAAGAAGGCCAAGAGGCCTAATAAGTATGGCAAGCCAGTTTCCAGTTCTCCTAAGGCTCCGAGGCCCAAGCCCAGCGTTATGTGCTACTACTACAAGGGAGACGGGCACTGGAAGCGCAACTCCCCAAGTACCTCGAGGACAAGAAAGCCAGAAAGTTTGCCGGAAAAGACAAAGGTATATGTGATATACATGTTATTGATGTGTTCCTTACAAGCACCAGGAGACTGAAGGATATATGCCCTAGAGGCAAATAATAAAATGTTTTTATTTGATGTATCTCTTGTATGTTCATAATATGTTTCTTACCATGCTATAACTGTATTAATACAAAACATTGATATACGTGTGGTATGTAAACAACCAGGTATCTAGTTACCTTTAGCAAACTAGCTCATTGGGAAAGTGATGATCTTATGGTTTCGAGATCATGGTGATAGTGCCGATTGACAATGAGGTCACATTATTGGAGAATAATGTGATAGAAAAACACCCAAAGTTAATCACAGTTAGATCTAGTTACTTAACATTCGTCATTGATGGTAACTTAGAAACATCGTGGCCTATATCCTCCGACTGTGAGATAATGCATAATCACCATTTTGGAAGGAGACTTCGATAGTATCAAGTATCAAGCTGTGAAAGGATGATCATAAAGGTATTGTTGGGTTTCTGAAGAGACGGGCTGAGGAGTTTTTTTCAAGACCAGGATTTGCCAATCTAGGTAACATATAGATAGACGTGGCCAACTCGACGACGATGCATTAACGAAGCTTGCAAGCGTATGACTAGGTTATGGAATCCAACGATACGGGAATGAGTAAACGAGCTCATCGGAAACGAGATCGAACACAAGTATGGATATACTTGAGATCAAATGTCGGATGACCTAGGTGTCGTATGGCAAAGGGAATATGACTACACAGTTAAGGTTCAAGCGATGAGATTCGTGAATGCACGGGTTGTCATTATGGGCATCCAGGTCCTGTTGTTGATCATTGATGCAAGAGGGGTCTTAGTCATGTCCGGAGCATCTCTGAGCCAAAGGGTGGCACACTTAAGGGTGGGGACGCATTGGGACCAAACCGACACCGCGGGAGAAATAAGAGAGAGAAACCAGAAAGGTTTCGGGTAACATCCGATGTTGATCGGAGGGGTCTGGAAGGAGTTCTAGAGAATGAAATATAATAATATATATGTTTTATATTAATTATTTGAATTAATATTAAAATATATTTTATTATGCATTTTATGAGCAGCTATTTCCTATTTGGCCACTTCCGGGTGGAAGGGCCCATAGGGCTAGGCGCCAAAGGAGAAGGGAGAGGGCCCAGCCGACCAAAACCTTGGGGTTTCCCTGAAGGGAATATGCCCTGAGAGGCAATAATAAAGTGTTTATTATGTGTATTCCAAGTATATGATAGATGTTTATTTTGCATGCTATAATTGTATTAATACGGAAACGTTAATACATGTGTGTTTAATAAACAAGCGAGAAAGTTCCTAGTTATGCCTCTCTCATAAACTAGCTCGTTGATTAACAAGATGATCAAGGTTTCACGATCATGGACATTGGATGTTGTTAATAACGGGATCACAACATTAGTGTAATGGTGTGATGAACATTCATCCAAGTATAGCATTACGATCAAAGGCATTGAGTTTATATTGCTATAACAACTTACAAAGTGATCCTAATCCTTAGACCATGAGATCATGTCAATCACTAACACCGAAGAGTTTCTTGATAACATCAAACGTCACACCGTAATGGGTGATTATAAAGATGGATTCGAACTAATAAAGTGTTATGTTGAGGCTCATGGATCGAGAGTGTAATTTGTTCATCCGGCGGATAGATATACTCGGGGCCCTCTCGGTGATATCACATTGATTAGCTTGCAAGCAAGTGATTTGATCACTAGAATGTTATATCGCAGAACGAGAAAAGAGTGCATGTCGAACGAGATCAAACTAGGTATGGAGATACCGATGATCGAATCTCGGACATGTAATATATCGTGAAACAAAGGAATTAAGATACTAGCGTAAAGGTTCCGACGATCACAAGAAAGTCATCGTTGAATGTGTGGGAGTCGATGGGTCTCCGATCCCGCTCGATTATTGATCCGAGAGGGGTCTCGATCATGTCCGCATTATTCACGAACCGTAGGGTGACACACTTAAGAGACACCGACATCCAATTGGAGCAAATGTTTCATGCCGAAAGAATGAACAAGCGCAGGAATTTATTTCACTAGATACCAAAACAGGTTTTCGGGTGAAATTGCATAAAGTGGTTATGCATGTGAAATAGAATTCTAGCAAGGGGTTATTTGTGAATGTTTATCATTAAAGTAATTGACAAAATTCTGAATAAAATAAAAGAGTTTTATTTAATGTGAGTTTGCATTAAATTTGGTGGAAATTTAATGGGAATTTGAGTGGACTTTTGAGTGGAGGGATTTTAAAGGGCATTTTGTGAGTGGAGTGTCCACCCACATGAATGAACGAGGGGAGGGGGCAGCCCCCATGGCCAGCGGCCAACCCCTTGGGTGCCCCCTCCTCCTATAAAAGGAGCCCCCCTCCTCACTTATCTCTTACACCTCCTCGTGAAGGATCTCTCTCCCCTCTAGAATTTATTCCCCATGGTCTCGGACTAGCGAGATACATGTTCCCGGTGGCTATTCGGCAAGAAAGAGTTGTGCTTCATTGCATCGCTGGAGCGAGGAGGCGGAGGTTGCTCGGTGCCTCGGACGTGTGTGCGAGCACGGATGCGCTGCTGATTTGCGGCGCTAGGACTTCCTCTCGATCTTGAGATCGGCAAGAGATCGTCTACATAAACCACGAGTTGAATTCGTTAAGCTTTGTCGGTCTTCAAGGGTATGTTCTCTACGGATATACATCCGTCCGTTGTTTGTATCTAGTAGATAGATCTTGGTATATAGTTCACATCGTAGGAAATTTTTTGTTTTCTATGCTGCGAACCCTATAGTGGTATCAGAGCCGGATCTATGCGTAGATACTTTACACGGGTAGTACACATATGAGTATGTGGGCGATGATGATCATGTTGTTGCTCCTTTGTAGTAATTTTGGATATTGGTGGCATAGTGGGATGAAGCGGCCCGGACAAACTTTACATGTCCTCGCATGAGACCTGCTTGACATGCAACTAGTTTGCATAAGTGGCTAGCGGGTGTCTGTCTCTCCTACTATAGTCAATATCTATTTTGCAAGCGAGTTGTCAACAATTTGATTATCCTAGGTGTGGTTCATGTTCGTAGGTAAGAACGGTTCTATCTCGAAAGCCCTAAGCCACGTAAAACTTGCAATGGATAAATTAGAGGCGTCTAGTTTAGATTGTTGCTGGGCTAGTGTTATGATATGGTAGTGTTGTAAGTAGAAGTATGAGATGATACTCTTACAACACACATAGCGTAAAATCCATAGACCTTGGATTTACACATAGGTATGATAGTGATCATACCACGATGCACATGATAGAGATCATCTGCGGAACCATATCATTTCACTAATAAACATATGATGTTTGATAGCATCTTATATTGCTTGTTTAGCGCTTTGTTAGCATAATAAGATGATCCCTCATTTAAATATCAAGATAAGAATGTGTTCTTCCTTTAGTATGCACCGATTATGTTTTCGCCGCCCAAGACATCACGTGATGATCGGGTGTTCTTGGATCCACGACCATATTTCGGTGTAAAACAGTTACACACGAATACTAAGGTTCTAACTTGGCGAGCCTAGCATGTACGCATGGCCTCGAACACGGACCGAAAGGTTAAGCATGAGTCATATAGTTGATATGATGCCCATTTGATGCTCGCTTTGAAGCTATACCGACTCACGTGATGATCGGACTTGGTGTAGTGGATTTGGTTCATGTAATCACCAAAAGGCACGAGGGATGTCGCTTTTGAGTGGGAGTTCATTCGTAATATAGATTAGTTGAACTCAATCTATCATACACTTAGTCTAAACTTTACAAATTCTGTTGTAGATGGCACCACCGCTTTTAATTTCAATGTGTTCATGGAGAAAGAGAAACTAGCAACGAACGGTAGCAACTTTACCGAATGGGCCATGAATTTGAGGATTCTCCTCTCACGCACAAAAGCAATATGTGCTAGAAGCGCCGTTAGGCCCCCACCTTTGATGATGCCCCCGACGGAGAAGAATGTCTATCGGACTCGTCAGAGGACCACAACTTAGTTCATTGCGGCATATTGTATGGGCTAGAGCCGAACTTCAAAGCGTTTCAAAACGGCAATGCATTTGATACAATGGGTGAGTTGAAAATGATTTTCGACACACATGTCTTTAGAGAGCTACAACGCTTGAAAAGTTCTTTAGTCGCATGATGGAAGAGCACAACTCTAGTGAGCATGTACTCAAGATGTCGGGTTACGCCGATAAGCTTGTGTCCTTGGGAATATCGATTCCCATTGACTTAGGCATCCATCGTGTTCTCGTAGTCTCTACCACCTAGCTATAAGAGCTTCGTGATGAACTATAATATGCAAGGCATGAAGAAGTCTTCCCCGAGCTTCACAATGCTTAAAACTGCGAAGTGGAGATCAAAAGGAACATCAAGTGTTGATGATCAATAGGAACACTGGTTTCAAGAAAGATAAGAAGGGAAAACGGAAGGGAAGTAAGGCGGCAAGCCTGTTGCCGCGCCTGAAAAGAAACCCCGAGTTGGACCTAAGTCTGATTCCGAGTGCTACTATTGTAAGGGGATCGCCATCGAAGCGAATCGCCCAAGTATCCGCGCATAAGAAGGCCGGCAAGGCAAACAAAGGTATATATCATATACATGTTATTGATGTGTACTTGACTAGTGCTCGCAGAGCACCGGTATTTGATACCGGTTCGTTGCTAATATTTGTAACTCGAATCGTGGGTGCGGAACAAGCGACCGCTAGCAAGGGTGAGGTCAAGATGCGGTTTCGGCAATGGATCAGCGTTGATGTGATCGCCATCGAACGCTGCCTCTCCACTTGCCGTCGGGATTAGTTATAAACTTGAATAAATGTTATCCGGTGCCCGTGACCGAGCATGAACATTGTATCTGGATCGTGTTTGATGCAGTGGTTATTCATTTAAACCGAGAACAATGGTTGTTCCATTTATATGAATGAAATCTTTTATGGTCATGCACCGATGATGAATGGTTTATTTCTATTAGATCTCGATGATAATGTTACACATATTCATAATGTTGATGCTAAAAGGATTAAACTTAATGATGATATATCCGCATATATGTAAATCGCCGTCTAGGTCATATTGGCGTTAAACGCATGAAGAAGCTCCATTCGGATGGACTTTTGGAATCACTTGATTATGAATCATTTGATACATGTGAGCCATGCCTTATGGGCAAGATGACTAGAACGCCGTTTTCGGTTCAATGGAGCAGGCGATGATTTATTGGAAATCATACATTCGATGTATGTGGTCCAATGAGTGTGTCGGCCGAGGTGGATATCGTTTTTTTACTTTCACGGATGATTTGAGTAGATACGGTTATATCTACTTGATGAAACACAAGTCTGAAACCTTTGAAAAGTTCAAGGAATTTCAGAATGAAGTGGAAAATCATCGTAATAGAAATATCAAATTTCTACGGTCCGACCGTGGAGGTGAGTATCTAAGTTACGAGTTTAGCACTCACATGAAAGAGTGTGGAATTGTTTCACAACTCACACCTGCCGGAACACCACAGCAAAATGGTGTGTCGGAACGTCATAATCGTACTTTATTAGATATGGTTCGATCTATGATGTCTCTGACGGACTTGCCGTTGTCATTTTGGGGTTATGCACTAGAAATTGCTGCATTCACTTTAATCGGGCACCATCTAAATCCGTTGAAAAGACACCGTATGAATTGTGGTTTGGAAACAAACCTAAGCTATCATTTCTTAAAGTTTGGGGATGTGATGTTTATGTGAAGAAACTTCAACCGGATAAACTCGAACCCAAAGCGGAAAAATGCGTCTTCATAGGATACCCTAAAGAAACTATTGGGTATTCCTTCTATCACAGATCCGAGGGCAAGGTTTTGTTGCCAGAATGGATCCTTTCTAGAGAAAGAGTTTCGCGAAAGGTGTGAGTAGTCGGAAGGTAGAACTCGAAGAGGTTGTGGAACCTTCTCTTCAAAGTATGGCGAGTAGCCTGGCTTAGGAAGTTGTTCCGGAGTTGGCTCCACCTGAAGAGGGAACTAATGATAATGATCATGAAACTCGAAGAGAGTACTCCGAACCTCGCAGTCAAACAGACGCGGCCTCCCGAGTCAGATGGAAATCCTGTCATGAATTTCATGGTTGATGAAAATGATGACCTGCGACGTATGAAGAAGCGATGATGAGCCCGGATTCCAACAAATGGTTAGAAGCCATGAACCGAGATGGAATCCATGTATGAAAATCAAGTTTGGAACTTGGTGGAATTACCTCACCGAAAGGTCATGGAGAACAAATGGATTTTCAAAAGGAAAACTGGTCTTGATGGTAATGTGACCGTCTATAAAGCTCGACTTGTCGCAAAGGGGTTTCGACAAATTCAAGGAGTTGACTACGATGAGACTTTCTCTCCGTAGCGATGCTAAAGTCGATTAGGATTATGTTAGCAATTGCTGCATATTTCGATTATGAGATATGGCGATGGATGTCAAAACCGTTTCTCAATGGTAATATTGAAGAAGAGTTGTATATGATACAACCAAAGGGTTTTGTCGATCCTAAGGATGCTAACAAGGTGTGCAAGC
The DNA here is from genome assembly GCA_030063025.1 of Avena longiglumis. Lineage (NCBI taxonomy): Eukaryota > Viridiplantae > Streptophyta > Magnoliopsida > Poales > Poaceae > Avena > Avena longiglumis. The sequence continues at coordinate 102,142,700 of CP125974.1, forward strand.
TTCAGCGATCCATCTATGGATTGAAGCAAGCATCACGGTTGGAATCTCCGCTTTGATGAGGTGATCAAAGAGTTTGGATTTGTCCAAACTTATGGAGAAGCTTGTATTTACAAGAAAGTGAGTGGGAGCAATGTGGCATTTCGATATTATATGTGGATGACATATTATTGATCGAATGATATAGATCTTTAAACAGTGTTAAAAGTTATCTAAACAAAGAAATTTTCAATGAAGGACCTAGGTGAGCGTCATACATATTAGGCATAAAGATCTATAGAGATAGATCTAGGCGCCTAATAGGGCTATCGCAAAGTACATACCTTGATAATATTTTAAAGAAGTTTAAAATGGACGGAAGTAAGAAGGGGTTCTTACCTATGTTGCAAGGCAAGACATTGAGTAAGACTCAAAGTACGGCTTCGGCGGAAGAAAGAGAGATAATGGACAAAGTCCCCTATGCTTCAGCCATAGGCTCTATAATGTACGCCATGCTATGTACAAGACCGGATGTGGCACATGCTATTAGTTTGACTAGTAGGTACCAATCGGATCCAGGTTCGAAACACTGGATAGCGGTCAAGAATATCCTTAAGTACTTACGAAGAACTAAGGATATGTTTCTTGTATACGGAGGTGAAGAAGAGCTCGTCGCTAAGTGTTATGTCGACGCTAGCTTTGACACCGATCCGGATGACTCTAAGTCTCAATCCGGATACGTATTTCTCATGAATGGTGGAGCGGTTAGTTGGAGGAGCTCCAAACAACCTGTGGTAGCGGGATCAACAACGGAGGCCGAATATGTTGCTGTTTCAGAAGCGGCTCAGGAAGCAGTTTGGATGAAGGAGTTCATATCCGAAATAGGAGTGGTGGCAAACGCGTTGGACCCAATGGTGATCTATTGTGACAACAATGGTGCCATTGCCAATGCCAAAGAGCCAAGGTCTCACAAGCATTCCAAGCATATTAAGCGCCGGTTTCACTCCATCTGCGAGCATGTCAAGGATGGAGATATAAAGATTTAGAAGTACATACGGATCTCAATGTAGCCGATCCGTTGACTAAAACTCTCCCTAGAGCAAAACATGATCAACACCAGAACTCAATGGGTGTTAGATTTATCACTATGTAACTAGATTATTGTCTCTAGTGCAAGTGGGAGACTGAAGGGAATATGCCCTGAGAGGCAATAATAAAGTGTTTATTATGTGTATTCCAAGTATATGATAGATGTTTATTTTGCATGCTATAATTGTATTAATACGGAAACGTTAATACATGTGTGTTTAATAAACAAACAGAAAGTTCCTAGTTATGCCTCTCTCATAAACTAGCTCGTTGATTAACAAGATGATCAAGGTTTCCTAATCATGGACATTGGATGTTGTTAATAACGGGATCACAACATTAGTGTAATGGTGTGATGAACATTCATCCGAAGTATAGCATTACGATCAAAGTCATTGAGTTTATATTGCTATAACAACTTACGAAGTGATCCTAATCCTTAGACCATGAGATCATCTCAATCACTAACACCTAAGAGTTGCTTGATAACATCAAACGTCACACCGTAACAGGGTGATTATAAAGATGGATTCAGAACTAATAAAGTGTTATGTTGAGGCTCATGGATCGAGAGTGGAATTTGTTCATCCCGATGACGGATAGATATACTGGGCCCTCTCGGTGATATCACATTGATTAGCTTGCAAGCAAGTGATTTGATCACTAGAATGTTATATCACAGAACGAGAAAAGAGTGCATGTCGAACGAGATCAAACTAGGTATGGAGATACCGATGATCGAATCTCGACATGTAATATATCGTGAAACAAAGGGATTAAGATACTAGCATAAAAGGTTCGACGATCACAAGAAAGTCATCGTTGAATGTGTGGGAGTCAAGATGGGTCTCCGATCCCGCTTCGATTATTGATCCGAGAGGGGTCTCGATCATGTCCGCATTATTCATGAACCGTAGGGTGACACACTTAAGAGACACCGACATCCAATTGGAGCAAATGTTTCATGCCGAAAAGAATGAATAAGCGCGAGAATTTATTTCACTAGATACCAAACAAGTTTTCGGTGAAATTGCATAAAGTGGTTATGCATGTGAAATAGAATTCTAGCAAGGTTATTTGTGAATGTTTGTCATTAAAGTAATTGACAAAATTCTGAATAAAATAAAAGAGTTTTATTTAATGAGAGTTTGCATTAAATTTGGTGGAAATTTAATGGGAATTTGAGTGGACTTTGAGTGGAGGGATTTTAAAGGGCATTTTGTGAGTGGAGTGCACCCACATGAATGAAGGAGGGGCAGCAGCCATGGCGTGGCCAACCCCTTGGGTGCCCTCCTCCTATAAAAGGAGCCCTCCTCACTTGTCTCTCACACCTCCTCGTGAAGGATCTCTCCCCTCTAGAATTTATCCCCATGGTCTCGACTAGCGAGATACATGTTCCCGTGGCTATTCGCAAGAAAGAGTTGTGCTCACCGCATCATTTGGAGCGAGGAGGCGGAGGTTGCTCGGTGCCTCGAGCGTGTGCGAGCACGGATGCGCTGATTGGCGGCTAGGACTTCCTCTCGATCTTGAGATCGGCAAGAGATCGTCTACATCAACCACGAGTTGAACTCGTTAAGCTTTGTCGGTCTTCAAGGGTATGTTCTCTACGGATATACATCCGCCCGTTGTTTGTATCTAGTAGATAGATCTTGGTATATAGTTCACATCGTAGAAATTTTTTTGTTTTCTATGCTGCGAACCCTACATTCCCACCATACGGGTGGGGCCTAGGTCCGGCGGCGGTGTCTTTGGGATTCCACCCCCTTAGCCCTGGGGTTTGACCCTCCCCCTCCTTCCTGTAAATAGAGGAGCCCCCTCCCCTATATTTGCAGCACAACAAGTTCTCTCCTATCCCTCTATTCCCTAGAGCTCTCTCCACCAGATTGGATCTAGATTTTGGGATTACATCTCCACCTCCGCACTACCGTCGTGCGCAGGACGGTCCGACTTCCATCTTCTTCCGCTGCTCTACTGGATCGGAGTCCGAGAGACGTCCCTACACCGGACGTGTGTAGAGCTTCGAGGCGCAACACTTGGGGCGCTTGTCTTCATTGCTATACGCCTTCTTGCGTAAGGCATGCCACGGTCTTCAAGGGTATGAACTCCGTCCTCCTTCTTCGTTACTTATGTATATATAGAATAGATCTTGGTTGTCGTGTTTGTGTAGCTAGAATTTTTTTGTTTCCTGCTGCGAAGCCCTACGGAGAGCCCCTCTTGATAGTACAACTATCTATCCTAAACCCGGTCTCTCAACTAACAACATGAGACTGGCAAAAGAGAAAAACCTATCAATATCATACCTTTGCCTTGGGCATTCCACTTGAGCTTGATGTAGATAGTCTTGTCCTCCTAAAGATGGAACATCTTTCTTGATTGCTCTTGCTCTCTATTGCTTGATAAAGATTTGTGAATTTCTCCCCATACACCATAGGGATACCTCTTCCTTGAACTTGTCTTCATCAAACCATGAACTCCGAGGATGGCGAGCTTCAAGCATGTGATCTACTAGAGATGTCGCATCTTTAGCTTGCAATCTTCATTCCTTCTTGAGTGTTGATCCATCTTGATTCAACTCTTTGCACTTGTCTTGATTAATCTCCAATCTTCGTCTTTCTTCAACAAAATACCAATAGGCCCAAAGCCCTTGGACATTTCTCTTTCTTCTTCAAATCTTCATCTTTCAACCTTGAAGCTAGCACATGTCCCAAGAGATGCTAATGAACAAATCCTACAAGTGAAACTCAATTCAAACATTAGTTCATAGAGATTGTCATTAATTACGAAAACCACACATGGGGGCATACATGCCCTTTCAGCGATGGTGTTTTTTTAATCTGCCAATGGTGGAGGCTCTGGCCCCTTCCCAAGGTGAGTCTTGGCGAGTTGAGTTGGACACGGCCAAGTGGTTGCACGAAACCCTGGGGATCATTTTGCATTTCTCGATTTCTTACAATTTTATCTGCAAAGTTTCAGGATACTCATTTTATCCTGGTTTGTATTTTAGTTTTCACGTGTGTTGCTTCTTGTAACTTGATTTTTCATTAATAAAATATATGGTTTGCTCTAAAAAAAGGTTTAATTCACATGTTCTACCATTTCCCATTTGATGGAAATTTTCCAGTCTCAAAATCACTTAAACTACATTGTCTAGAGCCGCTTTAGTGAAACGTACGTACAAGTCTTTATCTCATTTTAGCGAGTGGACTAATGGTTTTAGAATAATGGAGTGAGGTTCCTTTTTTTTTTTCGAGGGGTACATAATGGAGTGAGGTTCCTTTTGCCTCGCCTACTCTCCACGCCGCCGATGTGCCCCATCCGCCCCCGTCTCCGCCGCCACTACTCCTCCTCATCCCCGATGTTCGGCCTCCGCCTCCGCCTCCGCCGTCGCGACTACTCCTCCTCCACCTCGCCAATTCCCCGCATGCGTCATTTCTCAACCTTGCCGATGCCCCGCCTCCGTCGCTCCTCCTCCACCACGCCGATGTCCCGCCGGCGCTCCTCCTCTTCCTCCACCTCGCCGACCTCGCCCTCCTGGTCTCCTGATGCCGCCTTTGCCGCAGCCACAAAGCGCATCTGTGCTGGCACGCTCAGCCGGAAAGATGCACACCACCTGTTCGACGGATTGCTGGGGCAGGCCATCCCGGTCAAGGCGCCCTCTCTGAACGGCTTCCTCGCCGCCCTCGCCCGTGCGCCGGACTCCGAATCCTGCAGAGACGTCCCTGCCCTCGCCATCTCCCTCTTCAACCGTGTGTGCCGAGAAGGATCTGGTCCGCGGATGGCGCCTCTCACAGTACACACCTACGGCATCCTCATGGGCTGCTGCTTCCGCGCGGGCTGCCAGGACCTAGGGCTTGCCTTCTTTGGCCGCATCATCAAGACGGGCCTGGAGACAAACGTGATCGTCGCCAACACCCTCCTCAAGTGCCTCTGCTCTGCAAAACGCACAGACGAGGCTGTGAGCGTGCTGCTTCATAGGATATCCGAGCTCGGCTGTGTGCCTAATGCCTCCTCATACTGCATTGTCCTGAAGAGCTTATGTGATGATAACAGGAGCCAGCAAGCGCTCGACCTGCTCCAGAGGATGCCGGAAGAAGGAGGTGCCTGCCCCCCTCGCGTGGTAGCATATACTACGGTCATCCACGGGTTCTTTAAGGAAGGCGAAACAGGAAAGGCATGCAAGCTATTCAATGAAATGATGCAGCTAGGGATCAAGGCAGATGTGGTGACATATAGCATGATTATTGATGCACTGTGCAAGGCCAGAGCAATGGACAAGGCGGAGTTTTACCTCCGGCAGATGCTTGCGAATGGTATTCAACCAGATAAAGTGACATATACTAGCATGATCCATGGATATTCCACTTTGGGCCGGTGGAATGAGGCTACTAATATGTTAAAAAAAATGATAAGCCGCGGTCTTATACCTAATGTTGTCACTTGGACCTCGTTCATGTCCTCCCTTTGCAAGCATCGAAGAACCAAAGAAGCTGCACAGATTTTTAATTCCATGGTTGCGAAGGGCCACGACAAACCAGATATCATCTCGTACTCCATTCTTCTTCACGGGTATGCCTCTGAAGGATGCTTTGCTGATATGATTAATCTCTTCAATTCAATGACAAGCAATGGCATTGTAGCCAACTGCCATGTTTTCACCATATTGGTTGATGCATATGCTAAACGTGGAATGATGGATGAAGCTATGCTCATATTTACTCAAATGCGTGACCAAGGAGTGAGTCCGGATGTATTCACCTATTCAAGTGTAATAGCTGCATTTGGTAGAATGGGTAAGCTGGATGATGCTATTGACAACTTCAATCAAATGATTGCTATGGGAGTACAGCCGAACTCAGTTATTTATCGATCGCTGATTCAGGGTTTCTGTACACATGGTGATCTGGTGAAAGCAAAGGAACTGGTTTCTGAAATGATGAAAAAGGCATTCCTCGTCCTAACATTGTATTTTTCAGTTCAATAATGAACAGCCTATGCAAAGAAGGAAGGGTTAATAATGCATTGATATCTTGAACTTGGTTATAGACATAGGCGAGAGGCCTGATGTTATAACATTTAGTTCACTGATTGACGGATATTGCTTAGTCGGCAAGATGGAGGAAGCATGCAGAGTACTGGACACCATGGTATCAGTTGGCATTGAGCCTGATGTGATTACATATACTGCACTTGTTAATGGATATTGTAGAAGTGGACGGATTGATGATGGATTAATTCTGTTCAGAGAAATGCTGGGTAACAGAATTAAACCGACAACTGCTACATATGATGTCGTACTGGATGGGTTATTTCGTGCTGAGAGACCTGTTTCTGCGAAAAACATGTTCCGCGAGATGGTCAGAAGTGGAACAGCAGTGAACACTTCCACATACAGTATAGTCCTTGGAGGACTTTGTAGAAATAATTGCACCGACGAGGCAATTGTCTTGTTCCAGAAATTAGGTGCAATGGATCTGAAGTTCAATATTACAATACTCAATACCATGATTAATGCAATGTACAAGGTTAGGAGAAGAGAAGAAGCTAAAGAGTTGTTTGCTGCGATTTCAGACAGTGAGTTGGTACCTAATGCTTCTACTTATGCCACAATGATAGATAATCTTCTAAAAGAAGGATCAGTGCAAGAAGCTGAAAATATGTTCTCATCAATGGAGAAGAGTGGTTGTTCTCCTAGCTCTCGTCTTCTAAATAATATCATCAGATCATTATTGGAAAAGGGAGAGATAGTCAAGGCTGGATTTTATATGTCTAAAGTTGATGGGAAGATCATCTCATTTGAAGCTTCAACTATTTCGTTATTGATGCCTCTTTTCAAGTAAAGGGTGTATCGGGAAGATATAAAATTGCTTCCTGCAAAGTACCACTTTTTCGGTGGAGTTGGTTGATGCACTGGACTCAGCAGATAATTGTTGGTGTAGTTCAGGGATCCCTCTTAATGATGCCTACATGTGTTCTATTTTGTGTGCTGACCAAGACAGAGCTGGGTGGTGGTGCCAAAACTACATCTTCATCAAATTATATAAAATCTTTTGACGAGGAAAGTGTTAAACAATGATGGTATACTGTTATCTGGATTTTTATAAGATATTTAGGACAAACGTGATGTGTTTGGATGCAGATATGTTTCTGTTAGTTTATGATAACATAAATCTAGGTTTTTATCGTAGATTAAGTGTGATGCTGTTAAGTGAGCACTGGAGAACTTGAATATAACAGAAATAAAAGGGTCTAGCACTTACCAAGCAGGTGGATGTATTCATACTGTAGTAGCTTTTGATGCCGTTCTGCTCAATATCCTACTAAGCTTACCAGGTTTGGATGGTGCCAGAGACTGAGCATCAAGACCTCAACTAGGAACTCTCCGTTGCCTTGAAATCCGTTCATGAATCATGAGAATTAAAGCAGTGAGCAATTTGTTACAAGCCAGCAAGATTGTTTCTGAAGAATGTTCATCACTAAGTTGGTTTTAATCCATGTTTACTTGTAAGTCATTGTTGTATATACCCGTCTATTTTCAAGATGTCCCTTTCAGATCCTGGTAAGGCTCCCCTCCCACGGAAGACAGTCGAAGCGAAATCTTGGTGGCTGTCGCTACCTCCTGGAATGTGAATGCATTCGCAGTTTTTGCCATGATAAAACTTTCGGAAGGTTCACCATTTGCTGTCATTTTTCAGATGATTGCTCGTGTTTTGGATGCACAGATGGTGGTGGATTTTTTTCACCTAAGCAAGGTGAGTTTTAGCATCTGTGGAGAGTTCTATTCTGTGCTTACATGGTGAATCTAGATGCTGCTCTCAATAAATTCCAAACCAATTCTACTGCAATAGGTTGCAGTCATCCATGTTGTGTCGTTTATTATTGTTTTGATCGCTCATGAATAATGTTCAGAATTAAGCTTGAGCTACAGGGATAAGTATGTCGATAAAATGCATGTGACACTGGTATAAAACAGATGATGTATACTAGTTTCTGGGTAGATTCGATTTAGACAAATATACTCTGATATCCAGAAGGGATTAAGAGATATACAGTCAAGACTGAACAGTATGTATGTAGAGGTTTAAAAGGAATCTACCGAGAAACCTGTTGAACAGTTTGATGGATTACTTTACTAAATGTCAGATTTCCTCGGTCCATATTAATGGCCTTAACATTGTCTAGATACTAAAACATCTAGACCAAATAATTAACAAGATACATACGAAATCTAGATAAAGTTGAGACCATTAATATGGATGGGAGGAAGTACAAAAGTTCATTGCATGGATGAAGACAGCATGGTGAGGATTGCAAATCATGGAGCTTTGGTAGACCATTGTTTTATCAACTCATGGCTGGCTGATTGTGTTCTGGCATTGCTGCCAATCAGACTTGCTTATGCTAACAGTTCAAATTCCTAACACATGGATTTCCTCTTTGTACCTAGCAGTTGGCAGTGGCAGGAGCATCTCTCCAAATCGCCGAGGGCGCTCCAAATCGTTGAGACGGCGTCCGCCAACCATGACCTCCCCTGGCTTCATCGTTGCTCGCTGGAAGCATGAAAAGCACTTCATATGTCACCACTGTATAAATCCTCCAGTCCCTGTATCCGTCTTGCCTTACAATTCATAGATATTTTCATGTCCGATACGAGATCTCCAACCACGGTGCATCGCTGCTCTTAGGTGGAGCGCATACCGCAGTGGTTACATATATGAGGTGCATGCGAGAGGTACCAAATAGCAAGGACAATCTCTACCGTTAAGATCAAGCTTGGCGGCTTGGCGCTTCCTCGACCTCTCCAGCAATGAAATGGCTTTTGGCCCGTACCGTGTTGTTGTTTAGTTAGAACTTGAGATTATGTGTTAGTGGAGATGGTCATATCAGAATATTAGTTTGTAATGGATATTTTCTGAAACTCGAGGAATCGGTTTTTCCGTTTAAGATGCATGTAACTTTATTGCAACGACTTGTGAAAAATTGAAGTTAAATACTGCTGATGGCAGCAGAGTGCATGCTGTGGGCAGTAGTCGGGCTCCTTTAATTTGGCACCTGGTAGCCACATTGGAGCCAAGCATACCTACAAATATAGCCGTATGGGCAGTTCTGAGTCTGTTTGGTTTGGTCCTGGGGTGCCCTCACCTGATTTGGTTTGGTCCTGGGAGGTGCCGCTAATTTGCCTCGCCTACACTCCGTGCCGCCGCATGCCCCTGCATATCCGCCGCCCCCTTCCTAAGAGCATCTCCACTCGTTGGCCGAAATCCGGATAAACTTCGGCCGGACGGCGCAAGTTTTCGGCCTGGGTACGTCCAGTTTCCCACTCGTGTACCCAGGCCGAGTTCCCTGGTCACCCGTTTCCGCTCAAATTCGGCTAAACTTCGTCCAAATTTCGGCATAGTTGGCATACGATGAATACAGAACACTTTAAGAGCAAAATTCGGTGAAATTTTTAAGCAGAGTTCGGCGTACTGTAAACATAGTTCGGTCTGCAATAAAATTACAACATATTTCGCTCAAGTTCGGCCAGTTCATGCTCAGCATCTACGTCGTGTTGCCCTTGCGTGTCCATAGGTGCTCGACAAGATCATCCTGCAGCTGTTGATGCATCGTCGGATCTCGGATCTCCTGACGCATTGCGATGAATGCAGCCCATGTTGGAGGCACCTGATGATCAGGCTCGGTAAGAGGACCCTGTAGATGGTATGGCTCGTCCTCCTCGAGCAAACTCATTGGATCCTTCTTCTCATCCTCAATGATCATGTTGTGCAAGGTCACACAACAGTTTCTCACTTCCCACAACTGATCTTTCGACCAGGTCATAGCAGGAACCGGACAACTGCAAACCTCTGCTGGAGCCCACCAAATGCCCGCTCCACGTCCTTCCTGCAAGCTTCCTGTTCCTTGGCAAAGTGAGAATGCTTGGGGAGCATTGGGCCTGAGATAGTCTTCACAAATGTTGGCCATCTTGGATTGGTGCCATCTGCTAGATAGTATCCCTTGTTGTAGTGATGCCCGTTGATCTCAAATTCCACAGGGGGAGCATGACCCTCAACAAGCTTGGAAAAGACAGTTGAGGACGTTGATGTCGTTGTTCGATCGTGCCATGCCAAAGAAGGAGTGCCAGATCCAAAGATCATGTGTAGCAACTGCCTCAAGTATCACAGTGCATCCTCCTTTGTGGCCATTGTACATTCCTTTCCATTCAAATGGACAGTTCTTCCACTCCCAATGCATGCAATCTATGCTTCCAAGCATACCAGGAAATCCTCTACTTTCATTGACTGCGAGGATCCGAGCAGTGTCTTCAGCGGTGGGTGATCTCAAGTATTGTTCCCCGAACACTGCAATCACTGCCCTGCAGAACCTGTACAAGCATTCAAGGGAGGTGGACTCGGCGATGCGGAGATAGTCATCGGCGATCACCGGGCGCCCATATGAAAGCAACCTCATCGCCACGGTGCACTTCGAAGCGAAAACCCAACCAAGCCGGCAATCCTTCTTGCAAAGGAAATATGGGTCAAACTCCGGATGGCATGCACGATCTTGAGGAAGAGCTTCCTCATCCTCAAACGTGGCGAAACACGTCTTCTCCATGGAGTGGCTGGTCGGCGAAGTAGTCGGCGACAACATGTTGTAGCCCTCATCCTCTGTCTCGCCTTGCACTTCATGCGACCGCCCGAACCACCGCCCGGCTTCGCCATCTGCATGTACAATGGATGCGAGAATCGCAAGTGCTCTTCACTTTCGGCGACCACGGCGCTTCCTCTTCCAGAGTTCGGCGAGCAACTCCTCGTCGTCGAGTCCATGGCGAGTATCTCGCCTCGCCGAAGTCGATGGACTCGTCGCCGTCGGAGTCCATGGCGAATCCGCCAAATGTCGAACACTGGCGGGCGTGGCGTGGGCGCAGAGCCGGCTTACAACTACGGTAAGGGTAGGTAGGCGAAAGCGGCGAGGCGTGAAGTCAAGGCAACGACGGCGGCGTAGCTAGAGGCGTGGGCATGTCTCGGCGAGGGAGCTCCGGCCGCGGCGATCATGGCGAACTCACGGCAGCTGGGCTAGTGGAGTGGAAATGGGACTGTCTCGCCGACAGAGCTGGCCCACGCCCTTTTTTGCGGCGTCCGGCGTCCCCAGGGCATACCCGGGCACCTGGGTTCGGCCTGGGTAGGTCGGACCAAAACACGCCGAAATCCGGATGAAAACAGGTCCTTGGATACGCGACTGGACCGATTTTCGGCGTCCGGACGGGCGTCCTGGGTAGGCGAGTGGAGATGCTCTAACCGATGTCCGGCCTCCCACTTCGTGTCACGCATCTTCCTCCACCTCACCTATGTCCCTGCGGATGGGCCAAGAAAGCGTTGTTCGGCTAGACGCATTCCCAACCCAAATTTGGGCTGAAAATGGTTGCCTTGGACCAGCACGCGCAGGTTGGTCCGTTTGGGTCAAATAGTTGGGTCGTGTCCCCTATCGAGAAACAAAGTTCGAACAACCATGGTCCTTTTACGTCCTTTTGCGTAGGTCCGCTAGACATAACTTAGGGATACTATTTTCATCGGTTATTAGTCATGCTCGGAAACTTACTATACATTGTACTTTCGTAAAAAGGGCAAACGGCACGTAAACAGATTGAGAAGAAATAAAATGTCAAAGTAATATAAAAACTATTATTTATTTTAATTTGTTGAAAACATATTAATATAGTAGGGAGGATGATTATTTTATCTGATTTTAAACTAGGATATTTATATTATTAGTTGAACCACGTCATTTTTTTAATCTGTGAATGTATTTTTTTTGCTAAACGCGTGAACATTTTTTTTAAATTTGTAACGTGTTCTTTTTGAATTCCGAGCAATTCTGAATCCATTAATGTTTTTGATATTTTTTGTTGAAAACATGAAGATTGAACGTACATTTGACTCGCTTTTTCGAAGCCGTGAATATTTTTTGAATCCATAAACTTTTTTTCTAGAACGGAACATTTTTTATTACATAAAACATACTTTTCTCTCGAAATTGTGAAAATGTTTTTTGAACATGTGAATATTTTTTTAATACATAAACGGAAATTTTTTGAACCCATGAATTTTTCCCGAGTTGTGAACATTTTATTTAAAAAACAAAAAACATATTTATTCAAATTTATGAATATTTTTTGTATGTTCAACCATCTCGACAAAGTATTCATGTACCCATGGAAAATTATAAATAGAAACGAAGCATTGAAATAAGAAAAATGAAAGAAGAAGCAAGAAAAAACATGAAGAGGAGGAAAAGTATATATATGAACAAAAAGGAATAAAAAGGGAAGACAATAAAAATATAGGAAATCGGTGAAAAAAGAAATACGAGAAAGATGAAAACACACCGTAAACGTTTTTGAGGTATCAATCGCAGTATGATTTGGACGGCAACACACAGCCAATATATGTAATTGTTACCATATACTCTCTCCGTTCTATAATAGATGTCTTAGGTTTTTCAAATTTTGGATGGATCTATATACTAAATAGTGTCTAGATTCATTCAAATTTTAACAAATTTAAGACATCTATTTTGGAACGGAGGAAGTACATATAATATAATATAATATAAGAAATTTTAAAGACGGAAGGATTAGCAGCCTATTAGCGATTTGGGCACCGTAGATCTTGGATTTTCTTTCAATAGGATCGTGACGCGTATGTGTCTGCTAAGAGGCTCCCGTATGTGCGACCGGCTCCGCAGGAGTGAGGCTGGAGCAGGATCCCTACGCGGCGGGAGTATCTATGTGAGCGCGGATCCGTGAGCTTGGAGGACGACATCGTCGCACCGTCTCGCCCCGCCGCCGGGGCTGGCTCGCCGCGCAGGGCTCCCGAGGCGCCACTCCGCCTCGGGGGTGGCTGGGTGGGCTGCCCCGCTTGCGGAGATCACGCCGGTGCCTCGGCTCTGTTCGACCACGCCGATGTCCCGCATCTGCCTCCGCCGCAGCCTCTCCGCCAACTCCACCTCGCCGCCCTCACCCTCCTGGTCGCCCCGCGCCGCCTTTGCCGCGGCCACAGAGCGCGTCCGCGCAGGCACGCTCAGCCCGGAGGACGCGCACCACCTGTTCGATGTATTGCTACGGCAGGCAACCCCCGTCCACGGGCGCTCCCTGAACGGCTTCCTCGCCGCCCTCGCCCGTGCGCCAGACTCCGACGCCTGCAGAGACGGCCCTTCCCTCGCCATCAGCATCTTCAACCGTGTGTGCCGAGAAGAAGCTGGCCTGCAGGTGGCACCACCCACAATCTTCAGGTACGGCACCCTCATGAAATGCTGCTGCCGCGCCCGCCGCCCGGAACTAGGGCTTGCCTTATTCGGTCGCCTCCTAAAGATGGGCCTCAAGACAAATGAGTCAATCACCAGCACACTCCTCAAGTGCCTCTGCTGCGCGAAACAGACAGATGAGGCTGTGAACCTGTTGTTTCATCGGACGTCCGAGCTGGGCCTTGTGCCTAATGTCTCCTCGTACTCTATTGTCCTGAAGAGTTTATGTGATGAGAGGAGGAGCCAGCAAGCGCTCAGCCTGCTCCAGAGGATGGCAAAAGAAGGAGGTGCCTGCTCCCCTGATGTGGTGGCATATACCACGGTCATCCACGGGTTCTTGAAGGAAGGGGAAATAGGAAAGGCGTGCAATCTTTTCCATGAAATGATGCAGCATGGGGTTGTGCCTAATGTGGTGACATACAACTCGATTACCGATGCACTGTGCAAGGCAGGAGCAATGGACAAGGCAGAGTTGTTTCTTCGGCGGCAGATGATTGATAATGGTATTCAACCAACTGAAGTGACATATACTAGCATGATCCATGGATATTCTAGTTTGGGCCAGTGGAAGAAGGCGACTAAAATGTTCAGAGAAATGACAAGCAAGGGTCTTATACCAAACATCGTTACCTGGAACTCGTTCATGACCTCCCTTTGCAAGCATGGAAGAACCAAAGAGGCTGCACAGATTTTTGATTCTATGATTGCGAAGGGCCAGCACAAGCCTAATATCATCTCGTACTCCATTCTTCTTCACGGGTATGCCTCTCAAGGATGCTTTGCTGATATGATTAATCTCCTAAATTCAATGGCAGGCAAAGGTATTGTAGCCAACTGTCATGTATTCAACATTTTAATTGATGCATATGCTAAACATGGAATGATGGATGAAGCCATGCTCATACTTGCTCAAATGCGAGAACAAGGAGTGAGTCCGGATGTATTCACCTATTCAAGTGTAATAGCTGCATTTGGTAGAATGGGTAAGCTGGATGATGCTATTGACAACTTCAATCAAATGATTGCTATGGGATTACAGCCGACTTCAGTTATTTATCACTCGCTGATTCAGGGTTTCTGTACACATGGTGATCTGGTGAAAGCAAAGGAACTGGTTTCTGAAATGATGAACAAAGGTATTCCTCGTCCTACCATTGTGTTCTTCAGTTCAGTAATGAACAACCTATGCAAAGAAGGAAGGGTTAATAATGCGCACGATATCTTGAACTTGGTTATAGACATAGGCGAGAGGCCTGATGTTATAACATTTAATTCACTGATTGACGGATATTGCTTAGTCGGCAAGATGGAGGAAGCATGCAGAGTACTGGACACCATGGTATCAGTTGGCATTGAGCCTGATGTGATTACATATACTGCACTTGTTAATGGATATTGTAGAAGTGGACGGATTGATGATGGATTAATTCTGTTCAGAGAAATGCTGGGTAACAGAATTAAACCGACAACTGCTACATATGATGTCGTACTGGATGGGTTATTTCGTGCTGAGAGACCTGTTTCTGCGAAAAACATGTTCCGCGAGATGGTCAGAAGTGGAACAGCAGTGAACACTTCCACATACAGTATAGTCCTTGGAGGACTTTGTAGAAATAATTGCACCGACGAGGCAATTGTCTTGTTCCAGAAATTAGGTGCAATGGATCTGAAGTTCAATATTACAATACTCAATACCATGATTAATGCAATGTACAAGGTTAGGAGAAGAGAAGAAGCTAAAGAGTTGTTTGCTGCGATTTCAGACAGTGGGTTGGTACCTAATGCTTCTACTTATGGCACAATGATACAGAATCTTCTAAAAGAAGGATCAGTGGAAGAAGCTGTAAATATGTTCTCAGCAATGGAGAAGAGTGGTTGTTCTCCTAGCTCTCATCTTTTAAATGATATCATCAGATCATTATTGGAAAAGGGAGAGATAGTCAAGGCTGGATTTTATATGTCTAAAGTTGATGGGAAGATCATCTCATTTGAAGCTTCAACTATTTCGTTGTTGATGCGTCTCTTTTCAAGTAAAGGGTTGTATCGGGAAGATATAAAATTGCTTCCTGTAAAGTACCGCTTTTTCGGTGGAGTTGGTTGATGCACTGGACTCAGCAGATAATTGTTGGTGTAGTTCAGAGCTCCCTCTTAATGACGAGAGTGAGTAGGAGGTGAGTAGGATCTAGATCGTAGAAAATTAGTAAACTGTCCCCGAGTTCCTTGTTTTAACGATATTCTGTTGAAGGCTTGAAGCACTCTCATGCTTTTGCATATGCCCGTCATACTTGCAAATAAAGATCAACATTCTTTTCTTACTATAATATGTCTATTCATATCTACAAGTTTGTTGCTACCGTACTGTGACTTGACAAATAATTGCACTTGACTCGCGATTCAATGTGTATTTCGTGCAAAAATAAACAACTAGTGTTCATCCCATCTTTTTTTTTTGCAAATAGCGTAGATCCCTGACTCAGAAACATCATCGTGCAAACATTACCGTAGGCCATACTGGTCTTTACAACCTTTTGGATTCAGTATGGGCTCGGGTGTCTTCAGATTGACCCCTGTCACCTTTATGAGACAAGAATGTGATTTAAAGTTTCTAGTGTCTACATGAAATTTCAGCCCTAATATGGTACAATATTGGAATGCTACATGTCAGGGCAACCTAGACAACTTTGCACGGTACCATTTTTTACATTAGTTTGGTTTTAGCAGGGGCTATAGTGCACTAAGAATGAGTTGTCTTACCTTTAATTTGAGCTGCTCTTTCTGCTGGCTTTGGCCTCGGTTGATGATCGAAAGTACTCTTATCTTTTATTACAGCTACTAGTTAGTGAGGGACCTTCATCTTGTATCAAATCCCTCTAACAATTCATCTCTAAAAAAGAGGGTTGACTACTCATGGTGCCTCATGTTCCGGATCATGGGCTTTGCATGTTGATTAATCATGAATTTAACTTAACTGTAAGAGAGAAATCTTGTCCAAGCATATTTAAATATAATTTAACTTAATTGGGTAAGATGTGTACCCAGTTAATCAAGATTTGATCGTGTGATGGTCTAGTGGATCCACAGCTCTTGATATTTAGCCTGACTTTTTTTATGGATTCTGGAGCGCGGTACCCATGTCTGTCCATTCGAGTTGAAATGTTTGTCTTCTACCCAACAGGTCTGAGCTTTATGAGCTCAAAGTCTGAGAGTTTAGGATTTTGTTCGTCATCAACAAGGATGTTTGTGGAACTGTGATCTCGTAGATGACTCGCTGGTTCACCTTCTCATGGTGGTATTCGAGCCCCTTAGCACTTGCGTGGGCTATCTTTATCATTATATGCTACTTGAGTAGTATTTTTATCAGAATTGTAACACTGCATTGACCCCAAATTCAACTTTTAAGTTCTTGTTGCATCTAGTAACAAAATATGATGACAATGACAGGGTTAGAAAATGATGTTGTATTGTTTTCTGAATATCTTCCATAGATTTTTAAGTTTAACTTGTTGTGTTTGAATGCATAGGCTCTTCTTTATATTTATGACCAGCAGAGCACTGGAATTTTAATGTGATAAAGACCAGCACTCGCCAAGCAGCTGGTCTACAGATGAACCAAGGGGCATGTACTTATACACAAATAGCCTTTGATCTCTGTCTGCGTAATATCCTACTAAGCTATCCAGTTTTGGATGAGCATCAAGACCTCAAGTAGGAATTGTCTGTTGCCGTGAAACCGTTCAGGTCTAGTTGGTTGACAGCTAGAAAGCCACGCATAACAATAAATTGAAGCAGTGAGAAATTTGTTACAAGGCAGTAAGATTGTATCTGAATATATCATCAAGGCATTATTGTATATATCTCGCAACTTTGAAGCTGCCCCTTGTAGACCTTGCCAAAGCCCCCCTCCCAGAAGGCAGTCGAAGCCGAAGTTCTTGGTGGCTGTCACTAACTCATGGATTTTTGTTTTGCAGCTCTGTGTTTTGGCCATGGCCAAAACTTTCTGCAGGTTCACCGTTTGCTGTTATTTCAGAATATTGTTCATGTTTTGGACATAGAGACGATGGCTTGTTCGACTCTGCAAGGTGAGCTTTGGCATTTTTTTAAGAGAGAATTTCCTCCTGTGCTTACTTGGTGGATCTAGGTTTCGCTATTACCAAATTCCAATCCTAGTCTGCTAGGATTTTGCATGTGACACTTGTACGAAATATATAATATAATTATACTGGCTAGGTAAATCCATTCAGTCAAATATACTTAGGTGTCCGCAGTGGACTAATGTGACAAAAAGGTGTGCTTGGTCCTTAAACAGAGATAGTGCATGGTGTGTATGCAGAGCTATAAGTTATCTGCTGATGAAACCATTGAACAGTTTAATGGACTGATTTATTACATATGTGTGACATACTGAATCACAAATCATGGAACTTCTCTAGAGCATTGTATTCTCACTTACGTCTGGCTGGTTGTGTTCTGACACTGATGCCAATCAACATAGCTTATATCAGTTTAAATACCAAACACATGAGTTTCCTCTTTGTACCCAACAGTGGCATGAAGATCCTCCACGATTCTTACCAGATTCCAGGAGGGGCGCTCCAAATCCCGTTGAAAGGGCCGCATTTGCAAACCATGACCTCCCACAGCTCCATCCTGTATGTCATCATCTTCGACTTGAAGGATGAAAGCACTTCGTCTTTCAACACTATATGTGATGAATCCTTAATCCCTGTGCATGTCTTCTCTTACAATTCACTGATCTCCTCCGTTTCTGACTGCTGCGAGATCTCCAACCCCTGTGCAAGTGTGCATTGCTGCTCTTAGAATCCATGAAACTCCTCCCTCCGTTCACAATGGCGTCAAGGGTGAGGAGTTGTATTGAGCTTCCTTGTCGAACGATCATGTATCCAAGTCATCGATCACCTCCTCCCTTGCGGGATCAACTTGCTCAACCAAGAATATGACCTCTCTCGGTTTGGTCCGCACTTGGGATCTAAATTTGCAATGTCTGTTTCCCTGAATATCGGAGTTCTGCACGTTCTTTTGCATTTGTTGTTCCTATGGTTGGAATTCTAAAAGAAAACTGGCATATTTGGGCGACCCTGAGTGCTGTCCGCCCTGCCTCTTCAAACCAGTTCAGTGTCTGTTCAGCCTGGATGTTCGTTTGCATTCCAAACTGTGGCTGAATGCTGATCTGTCTGGTTCAGGTATCAACTGCTGCTATTTGTTAGTATTTTATTTTTGGTATTACAAAGCAAGCTAGCAGCGCCAGTATTACAGATTTTTTAACAGCCAGTCAATAGAGAAAACTGCACCCTGTCTATTAGACTTGGGTCTCAGCCTAATAAAGTGTTAAAAACGAGAAACCACTGTGTGCTGTTTGGTCTATTGTAGTTGTAGACTTATTTGATCGCTGTGGTCGTATAGATGCGTACAAATCAAGACAAAGCCGCATTGCTTATTTTGGAACGGAGGGAGTAGTAGAAACTACTCCAGTGAAGCTTAATAGTAGTACTCATTAATCTTTCGACGCAGCTCCAACATCGAATTTTTTTCTTAACCTAACTCCAACGTCTAAACATGATTGAGAAGCTTGTGATTATTAAAATTAAGCTTAAGAGCATCTCCACTCACAATTTCCAGAACGCTTTTTTATGGATAAGCAGTGTCCCTGTAGCAGCCACTCTGCTGTTCACCTCCTCTTTTCTTCCAATATAATCCTGGGGCGGACGCTAAATTTGGACCAGTCGTGTTTCCAGGAACTTATTTTTATCCGGATTTGGACCAAGTTTTGGTCCGAACTTCCCAGGCCATTCCCAGGATTCTGGAAACGCCGGACGAAGTGAATTTAGCAGAAAAAAAGGAGATAGCGCGTGGATCCGCCCAGTCAGCGATGGAAGCCGAGTCGTCGTCATCCTTCCCGCCGTTTTCTCTTTTCCTGCCCTCGCCGCTACACCCCTCCCGTCCTCGCCGTCGGCCTTGGCCTATAAAAGACGTAATTCTCGCCGTCTTCCTTCACACTCTCTCATAGCGCTCCCAACTCCGGCGAACTCCAAACGATCGCACATTTCCACCTCCAAAACTCTGGCGAAAAGCCATGGCCGAGAGATTCCTTGGCGACAAGCAGAGGCGAACGGCTTTAGCCGCCGCACGCTGCAGCCGTGAGAGGCCCGGATGCTCCATGTCGTGGGCTATATGGCGCCGCCGGATTTTCGTCTCCCCCTTGGCCGGAATCTCAGCGCTGGTGTGATCCCGATTCTGCCGGTGCCGACCGATGAGGACATCGCCGACGAGATCCAGGCGGCTATCGCCGCCATGGAAGACCCGGATCTCGTCGAGATCACGGCAACTGGTCTTCGGGCGGTTCTTCGCCGATAAGCGCTCGAAGCTCGTCGCCCACGAGGACCGGGGCTCGCCGCCGATCGTAACAATCGCGTCGCGCCCCTGATGGAAGCGCTCTGGCGGCAGCTTCGCCGCCGTGCTTGAGCACATCCAAGCTGGCAACCACCCCACCTCGGCATGTAGAAGCGGCGTCCGGCATCGGCCACGACGACGGCCTTTTAATGTTTTCCTAGTTTAAATTCGATGTAATATATGCGTCCTCGCCCTAATTAATGAAATCCACTCATATTCGCTCAAATTTCGCCGTGTTTAACTGAATTTAAAGCCGAACGCGAGAACTCGGCCTCGGAACACGAGTGAAAAACTCGTCGTTCCCGGACCGAAAAAAAGTTTTGTTCGGCAAAATTAGTCCGGATTTCGGACTAGGATGGCCTAACGAGGGAGGATGCTCTAGTTACGCTGGATCCACCGAGAGGAAATACTGGTCGCTTTTTCTTAGATAGAGGGATGGACGAGTGCAGTTTTGCCTCTCAGCTTATGTGAGGCGGACAATAAAGTAAAAAAGTTCTAATAGTGAAAAAATTCAGAAACATCTGATTTTTTTAAAAAACTAATAAAATGCACGTACGTTGCTACGGGCAATATGTACATACATAATTCAAGTTTGAATTGTTACATGCCAGTCAGTACGCATCTCCCGACCTATCTTCTAAAATATATATAATTACCAATTGTATATTCTTAATTCAAACTTCAAATTTCAAAGCTAGTAGTCCTAGAGATGGCAGAGTTGCAAATTATTATCCATGCCAATTGAATTGCAGAGTCCGTGGTGTAAATTATTATCTAGTCGATTAGCAAATTCTTTAGATTGTGACTTTTCATCTGACTCATCAGGTGATCCTTAGTCAGCAAGATAACAATGTAATATAGTATGTAGCAGTTCTTGAATGAAAATAATATAACCCATAGCCTCTTTCCATTGATTAAACAAAGGCATCTGGAAGCACAAGTACCCGTGACATACAAAAAATGCATATTGCCATAATCTTAATCAGTCTCATCTTTATCTGGAATAACATCAGAAGAAAATAGAAAATAGAAAATATACATGGAAGATTCATAATATCATTGAACACAAATTTACAGGATTTTCCACTTTTCATCAAAGTACCAAATGGAAACCGAACACCCTGTGATTTCATCACAAAGCGAAGTTAAAAGAAATTCCCCAACATCAGCAAGGAGATTGAAAAGAAAAAATGTGTTGTATTGTATCACCTGGCCAAGTGCTGAGGCCACTCTCTGAGCAGGTAAAAAGCAAACATGCCCCTAATGTTTGGCAACCTCGATGGCATATTCACTTCGCCAGTCACTCACCCTTCATGTCGCCGCCATTGACAATGGATTTTCCTGGCATCTTCACTTCACCAGTAACTCACCCTTCATGTCGCTGTCATTGACAACAGATTTTCCTTCAACACACGATACCAACCCACCCTTTCTGCCACTTCCAAATATATTAACACCCTACAAAACAAAATAGAAAGGTTTCAAAAGAAAACCAAAAGCTTTAACACTGAAAGTAACAGTTGGCATCTCATTTTCCTAGTTTTTAAAACTTTATTATAGTTGAATTCCCGTGTGTTTCACATCCCTTATTTTTTCCCTCATTTTTGAAGTAATCATAGTACTTGTGAAAAAAATTCATACCTAAACTGGTAGTTTAAATTTTTTGGCAGTTGCCTTGCCAATTAGATGAAACAATGAATTGCTATGGAATACCATCATTGCTATATAGAATAACTTGTATCAAATCAAAACTAAAACGAGGAGATCACTAATTGATAATTAATCTAATCATGATCCTAGTATGAAAAGCAGAGAGTTAAATATTGTGCTCTGTTATGAAACATATAATACATGAAAAACACGATTCTAAGAGAACATAACTTTGAAATGAATTTTGTGTACTCACTACATGTAAAAATTCACCTCAAAGGCAGAACATCTAGCCCATGGACGACAACATGGATCACTATAACCAAGCGCTGGTACCAAAATGGCGTGGTATCAAATTGAAGGCCTTCGAATAGTGTGTAGATGATAGCAAAAATGAGAAGTATTCAATTGCAATTGAGAGGCACACAAAATTTACTCAAGCACAACTGACGTGTCCATACAAAATTTACTCTAACCACACGTAATATACTCCCTCCGTCCCAAAAAAGATGTCTCAAATTGTCAAAATTTAGATGAATCTAGACACTATTTAGTATATAGATTCATCCAAAACTTGAAAAATATAAGACATCTTAGGACGGAGGGAGTAGAAAAGATGGGTTGGCTTGATTGTACATCCCACACTCAAGATAGGAAACAATTAAAACCACAACTAAAATTCCACCTCGCTCCTCTGCACACTAAAGGCACTGCAATTGTATAGCTGATTGCCAAAGCAACAATAGGATCTCTTCAATGCATCCACCCAACCTGAGATCTAGCAAATCACACATGTCCAAGTGAAAACAATTAGATAACTCTAAGTCTGACTGATTTTATATTGATATTTGCCCCTACTTGTGCTCATATGAAACTGGTAATGATTTATCCATGAACTTGTCCCTAAAAAAACAAAATCCATGGTACTGCCTCTTCTCCCTCATGTCTCTTGCTCCTCCCTCACGTCCAAAATTGGTTAGTACACTCAGGGCAGCATTACTGTTTTTTTTTTCGAGAAAACACAAAGAATTTGCTTTTCTTTTCATTGAACAGGAAGAAGACATCAGTTACATCCTGCAGAGAAGGGACACACACTCACAACCCCCCCCCCCCACACACACACACACACGACCGTCCTCACCAAGTGACTACGACAGGGTGAGGAGGTGCTCTCAACTTCAGAATGACGACATTAGGTCTCACACAGCCTTGCCTCCAGCCAAGAATGGCAAGGCATCAAGACTCGGAACAACAAGGCAGCAACATCGCTATTGCCAGACGCCTCCAGGGACGATTGCAGCTCCAGGACTGCCCATGCCAACGTACCTCGCACCCTTGTGTGCCTAGAGAGTCGGCAGTGAAAGGCGAGGCCCGGCAGGCTGGTGTAGCTCTCATCAGGAGATTCCGGCCGGTGTACATTGCACCATGGAGGTATGTTCCTTGTGTAGCGATCTCACGGATCAACCCTTCACCAACCTCCATTTGTAGGTACTCCTCTTGCGAGAAGCGGCACCTTCAAGAAGGACGGCTGAGGCAGCCATGCCGGCCAGTCGGCTGGACCTAGGGTTTCCTCGGTGCTCGAGGAAGTCCGGTCAAGATCATGCCCACGCCTCAGAAGGTAACGGCGCCAGCCTCGCCATTATTGGCAACAGGCCATCGCCGCATGTGAGATCTCACGACCCATGAACAGAGACATCCAAGACCGGTCACGAGGCGGGGTCGTGGCGAAGGATGCGCTAGGGTAGATATAACATCACGGGGAGGAAGCCTAGGAACATATTCGAAGGAGGGCACCAAAGACAACACCCAACCGTCAGGGAGCACGTCAAGCATGTGGCAAAGCCATCTGCCGCATGTGGAAGTGGCCGTGGTGGGCCCGCCGTCAACTTCCACCGTCGAGATCGGCCCAGAACGCAGAGCGGCCACCTCCCAAAGGGTCGCTTACATGCTCGCCGCCAAGGTCTCTCCACCGTGGCGGTCGGGAGAGGTGAGGAGGGTGCCACGGCCCACACAGCCCGATCCGCACCCGCCTCTGTCGGCCTCTAGTGTCCGTCAGCGCCTGCTGCGCCACGACGCCAGGCCCATCGCTCCTCGACCTCACACAGTGAAGCCCGCAGACCACCAAGCCATGCGGCGCACGCCAGATCTAGCGTGTCCAACGAACAGGCCCCGCCGTGTGTCCGGTGAGGGCTTTGCCGTGGCATCCTCCGGCGATGGCGAGGGGAGGAGGAGCTTGGGGCTGGGGTTCGGCGAAGTCGCCTGAGGGAGCGGCGGGGGCTCGAAGGAGTATCGTCTCAATTAACTTCCAAAAGTGGGCAGCATTACTATAGCTCTACAATATAGCTCTACTATAATATTTGTGTCACCTAAGCTACATTGACAAGGTAAAAATCAAACTATGTTAGCTTACGTACAAAGGACATGTAGGCGAAAAAAGATAGTTTACTGATAGAGTGTAGAACTAAATCCATAGTTGAATATACACAAATTAGATAAGTTTATGTGTTGGTAGATTGCATAGCAGGAGTAACACGATGGCAACCTCTGCAAGAGAAGTAACTTACCTGCAAGCATATGGTTTTGAATGTAGCCCAACAGATCCACCTTTCTCTACCCCTTCTCGTGTGGCATGCCTTTTTTTATCAAGCATCAGTTCTTAATTTCGACCCGATTGATTGATTGCTAGTAAGGATACAGAATTCATTAAGATTAAAATTAAACTGAAAGGAGATATATACAGAATCTCTACATTTTAGAAATACAAATCTTATTAGTAGTTGATAATGTAGATAAAAAAGCAACGAAAATGAACATTGACACTCACCTTGCTCATCTGCAGCAGAGTTGTAATTCACCATGCAAGTGGCATTTTCATCATCGACACTCACCCTGCTCATCTGCATTTGAATGATTCTCAAGGTAGCATGTATCTCGTGTGAGAAACACACTCACTTGGCTGCCTATCTCAATCCAGCTACAGCCAAGCTGCTTACTAACACCTCTACTCTTCATAGATGTTGTTCCCACTCATTTGTCACAGGCTTCAGGTAAATTGTTTCCGATTGGTACATCATATAGCATACATATTTTTTCTACATTAAACTCAAGGTAATATGCTTCATTTCTGAACTTGTAATTCTCTGTTTCATCATAATAAAGCTATCCACTTGTACACAATTTTTCAGCCCTGAATATGTCATTGATAGAAGGAACATGGGACAACTAAATGAATGAAGTGGTAGACAATAAAACTCGATGGAACAACTGCTAGACAAATGAACATTTGAGTAAAAAGCTCACCAAACCATGGAACATAACTAACACCGATTTTGATGGCTGAAGCTCTACAAAGATTAACATAAGCTAACCACATAATATTTGTTGGTTTAGCGAATATCAAGTGCCATATTTGTCTCCAAAAACCAAAATAATCACCATATCTTAAAGTTTTTCCCAGCACGAGACGTTGTATTCCATTGCAATCAGAAAAATAACTCCATGAATTTCCTGAACACGGTATCCTGCAAGAATTGGTGTGAAGAGTAACGATATTACAGGTTCACAAAAAGAATTGGTGTGAAGAGTAACTATATTACAAGTTAACAAAATAGACGTGAAAGATTTCATACAACAATAAAACCAGAAGACTATTTTATGACTATGTGAACAGAAACAATTTGTAGCCTCGTGGAACTGCCAGGCATTAAAACCAAAAGATTATTTTATGACTATCTAAACAAAAATATTCAAGCCTCGTGGAACCGCCGGGCATTTACAGAACATGAATATATGTGTAAAAAAATAGTACATTCAGAGCATGACCATCTACTCCGTTGTGCATCCTTCCTAGCAACAAAATCATTTTGTCGAACATCCCTAAATTGGTAAATCTGAAACAATGAGTAACAAAGTAATCTGGTTGACCTCCGTGTAAATACACTCATTATCATTGGAAAAAAAGGGGGCAAATACCCTCACTTAATCAGCCATTTAACATGTTTATTTACATAATTAGAAATAAAACGGGCACTCTGCTATTATAAGAAGGAAGTCCAAAGTTCTAGATTGTGTAAAACCCAGACTGCCAGTTAACTCTTTACAATATGTTATATGCAAAAAGCTGCATAGTTTCACTTTTCGGTAAGATGATTTATAGGTTTCTTATTTACACCAAGTTGAAACATTTGATAAAAATATTACTTAATATTCGCCAAATGTGACAATATAAGAAGAGGTCAATGATGTATCTTGATCTGGACCTCCTCAACCACAAATAAGGAAACAATAAAGAATCAATGTAAATACCTTGACCTTCCATTCCCTCGAAGATCTACTATTTCTTAGGTGTCCACTATTATGTTGGTGCTAATAGCTTGCTCTAGCACTCATCTCGGTGGAAGAAAAGATCGAATAACTTTAAAGTTAAAGCATCAGTCTTGTGCTTAAGCGATGGTGACGAATTCCGCTGTTTGTGCACACTTCATTGAGTGTCGTGGTGGTCTCACGGCAGATGCCATGGGTAGGCTAAAGTATGGGGCCAATGGATGCTAGTGGGATCTGGGGAGGGAAGATGCAACTGATTCTACACTCAAGAGGTTAGGGCAAAGATCTTTATTTCTCTTCTCTTGGGCTACAAGTGCTCCTCGAGCTGTATACAGGGAGAAAAGATGAATCTCACCACCCTAACGGTACCAAAATGAGTCGATGCCCTCCTCAGGGTCCAAGCCTCCCCTTATAAAGGAGAGCCTTGGGTGCCTTTAGGGCTGACGGGGCAAGCATATTCGAGGAATATGCTTGTCCCAAAATAGTAGTTCGGCGGCCTTTCCCTGTCGCCTCTTCTAACAACGAAAGGCTCCAGAGGACCCTCCTGCAGGCTCGGGCTTGGATTGTCACCTCCGTGACCTCCTTCCGCCCTCCGACGCCTCTGCATCTTTGTCTCTTGTGCTTGGCTCCGCCGATTCCTTCTAGCCTGCAGTTAGAGTTTGACCTTGGGTTTCTCCTCCTGCAAGCTTCGTATCATTCGGCCTTACCTTACCTCGCGTAGCTCGGCTTGTCCTTCACCTGCATCGAGATTACTCGGGCTAACCCGGCCGACCCTCGCAGTAACTCGGCCGGGTTACGCCTTAATATACATATACGGGCTTCTCGCCTTTGTACCTCGGCCGACTTATTCACGATTCGGCCAACCTAGACGATAACTCGGAAACCAGACGGGGATTGTACCTCTGTCTTTCCCCGTCTTTGACCTATCCGAGGTCAACCCCCCGACATTAGTCCCCGAAGCTGGTGTGGCCCTGTCGATAGCTTCGGCCGGGTCATATCAGCTTCATCATATTCTTCAGTTTTGTTTTCGAGTTATCTCTTCCTCGTCCGAGGTATCCTTGTTCCTTCTCTCGCACACTTTGTCCTACGTGTCAACCCCATCATCGTTCTTCTAGTTTTTTGGTCCGTCTACGATTTACCGACAAAGCTGATTAACTTTGTACTGCCGCGCTACGCCTGCGGCGCCTCGTGTCGTTACTCGGGATCGAACGTTCTTCCTTCTGTGTGGCGGTGTGGCTCCACTCATCGTCGTGCGTTCGTGCCGCACCCACGATCTACACGGTCAACCGCTACACCCACGATCCCACTACCTTGTTCGTGGCTTGATTATAAAGAGGGGGACGGTGTTTGGGAATTTACTTTTCTCCTTCGCCGCTCCGCCCTCCTCCTTCCTTCAGCCGCGTCCTCTCGCAGCCTGCTGCCAGCCACTCAGAGCTACTGTCGGCGACTCCGCCACTGCTTTTCTGCCGCCGCGGCTTTGGCTTTGGCCCGTCACGGTGAGTCCTCTTCCGGCGCTGCGTGGATTTTTTCCTATACTCTGTTCGATTTCGTGCTGTGGCTCCTCCGTTCTTTGCCATTGTTCTCGTGCAAAGTCCCGACGGGCCTTGCAGCTCTAAACTCCTCCGCCGCCACTTTTCTCCGGCGATCTTTCCGGCGACTCATGTCTAGTTCGCTTAGGCGCTCGGTAGAGGATGACGACGCTGCTCGGGCCCGAGCGAGGCTCGTGGTGGCTCTTCCTTACACCGTGAGATCGAGTGGCTTATCCGAACTGAAGAATTCGCCGAGGTCTCTTGCCGCTACTCCGGCAATGAGTCCTCTCCTGATGTTAGGGAGGCGAGTATGTGGTTTTATGTCGCGACTTGGCGTGGCTTTCCCTCTTCCTGCGAACGCTATCGCTTTCGCTTTCATCTCCGTGATCGAGGGATACTTGACTTGTGGCCGCTGCACGCCCTGGTCAAGTTCTTCCAGATTCGCCCAATATAGTCCCCGACAAATCTGCGCCCTTCCGAGAAGTCGCCACCCAATGTGGGCGTCTATTACACCTCGAGGAAGTCCAGATTTCGTGTCACCGGTAGAGTCGTGCAAGAAGTGGCACAAATCGTTCTTTATGTCAAGAACAAAGGCAGAGGACAAGATTCGCTCTCGCATTCTCAATTGGTCCGCTTCTAAAGTGAACTGCTCTACAATCCGAGGAAAACTCATGCCTTGGCCGAGGCTTTTGAGATTCGCTTAAAGAGTTGATCTGCGCCGGGTTATGCGAAGACCGATGGCTACTTTCATTAGTAGCCGGATCGCCATTCGAGCGGACTCACTGGTATACATGAGTGGTCCCCTTGACCCTAATCGAGTCTCGACCGTGGAGCTGGACAACTACCTTATCTATAAGCGCGTCCGAGCTATCTTTAAGACAGAGATGCCTGAGGATTGGGCTTGGGGATTGAAACCGTTCACCCGCGATCATCCGCCTCCCGAGGTGAGCCTAATCATTAACGCTCTGCTATTCCATTGTTTTCGTAATGGGTTCATCTAACACTCTTTTTCCTCGTCTTGCAGAGGTTCGCAGAGCAGAAAAATGAGAACGCCGAAGTTCTGCTGCTCCGTGGCCGGACGGAGCACCGGATCTTGGTGAGCAGACTCAGGAGTTCGTCCCTGTTGGATCCCGCCCGGCTCGAGCTCGTGGCAAGACCTCGCCACGAGGAGGAAGGTGATTCGGACGAGGTCCAAATTGTTGAGGTAGTTGCCACATGCCTATTTCTTATGCATTTCCGGCTTCTACTTTCCCTAATCCGGCGGTCAGTTCACGACGCCGAGCCTATTGCTTCTCGACCCCTGTTACCTTAGGAAGCGGGGCTCTGCTAGTGCCTCGAAGCGGTTCCCAAGAAACGAATGAAGAAATCCGCTCGAATCCTCCCAGCGCAAGACTATGCCCGGGTTGTAAGTTCCTTTTGCTTATATTTCTTGTTTCTCTCTTTCGCTTTTCATAATCGACGATTTTTCTTTCTTATTTTGCAAAGGTTCGCTTCGTTAAACCCATGGCCCTAGCATGACTAGCCACCGATTCGGCAAATGCCTCCTCCGCCGTCGATGATACCAGATTCCTAGTCCTACTCGTCCCGCTTCTCCTCCAGCTCAATACGCCGCCTCGCCGCGACGTGCTCGAGACCCCTTCTATTGACATGGATTCAATCGCCTCCGAGGTTTTTGTCGAACCCGCCGCCTTCTATGGGTCCCATACATCGAGCCTCTATCTACCCCGGCTTTCTACCATTCCACTCTACCGAAGGTCGTTATCTCTCGCAATCAGAACCCCGCCGCCCTAAAGACGTCGCCCCCACTTCCGAGGTGTCACTCACGATGCCTCCTCTAAGGCGAGAAAAGCTGCCGCCAAGACTTCTCTTCTCGAAGGTCTTGTCGGCTCTTCTCACCGAGTATTGCCGACGTCACAGTAAGGAGTCGCTACTACTAAAGCCCCCTGCCTCGCGAAAGCACCCAATTTTGCTCTTCATAAGAGTCTCTGTCATGGTCGAACAACTGTCCGGTAAGGTCTTAACTCGGACGGCCAAATGGAACATGCCTTGGTCGGTGGAGTATGCCAATAATTGGAACGCCACGATCGGTTTGAGGGTAATCCTATCAACCACTTTTCATTTTCCGACATCGGGCCGCTTTGACCATGCCGCCAAGTTCATCGTTGATACTAACAAGATGAATGAGGTAATTATCGCTTTCTCCGAGTTTTAAATTAGTCCTCGATGTTACTATATGCTCTAGTCCCTAAACTTGCAAGGAAATAACTTGTTATATACTTGGAAGTTTAATGATCTTTGACTTAATTTTATTTCTAGGGTTCGGGAATCCGGCCATCTAGATCCGAGTTAAGTTTTGCTTGACTCGGATGTGCTTTAGCTTTGAATATCCAGCCACCTAGATCCGAATTAAGTTCTTCTTGATTCGGATGCGCTTTAGCTTTGAATATCCAGCCACCTAGATCCGAATTAAGTTCTTCTTGATTCGGATGCGCTTTAGCTTTGAATATCCAGCCACCTAGATCCGAATTAAGTTCTGCTTGATTCGGATGTGCTTTAGCTTTGAATATCCAGCCACCTAGATCCGAATTAAGTTCTGCTTGATTCGGATCTGATTTAGCTTTGAATATCCAGCCACCTAGATCTGAGTTAAGTCCTTGACTCGGATCCGATTTAGCTTTGAATATCCACCACCTAGATCCGAGTTAAGTTACGCTTGATTCGGATCCGATTTAGCTTTGAATATCCACCACCTAGATCCGAGTTAAGTCCGCTTGACTCGGATCCGATTTAGCTTTGAATATCCGGCCACCTAGATCGGAGTTAAGTCCGCTTGACTCGGATCGATTTAGCTTTGAATATCCACCACCTAGATCCGAATTAAGTTCTCGCTTGATTCGGATCGATAGCTTTGAATATCCACCACCTAGATCCGAGTTAAGTCCGCTTGACTGGATCTGATTAGCTTTGAATATCCGACCACCTAGATCCGATTTAGCTTTGAATATCCATTTACCGTTTTTCCCATTGCTCAGTTGCACATGATCGGAGGATCGCCGAATTCCAGAGGTTGCTTTTTCACCGTAATCGGAAGAAAAGTATGAGAAAATCCTTCCGGTAAAGAAGGGTACGTCGATGGTTCCTCTTCGTTACTTTCAACGTTCTTATTTATTTGTCCGCGAGATGCCGCTTACTTTCTTGGTAAACATGTAACATTAATAATCTCAACATTCGCCTTGAGAAGAAAGTTAAGAGCCGGAAGGTTAGTTTCCTTTTATTTTACACCTTTCCTTTTAACATGTATGCTAAGCTTATTATGCGTTTGGCTCGTAAAGCCGAGTTGCAAAACTTTGCGGTACCGCATCAAGATTGCATGCCCATGCCCGACGTGATGCTGCATTTTTAGAACAAAACGTTATTCATTCTAGCAACTACAAGAAAAGATGATGAAATAACTACTTTGCGATCCGAGGTGGATACTCTCAAGCTATCTCGTAAATCCGAATCGAAAAGGTCGACCAAGAATTTTCCGAGGAGAAGAATCGGTTGGTTTTGAGCCGCAGAAGAACAAGGAACTCCTCGAGGTCGAACTAAAGACTCGGGGGTTGGCGAGGAAATTGCTCGTTTTGAGAAGAGCAAGGTCGCTTGGGCCAAAGACCTTCGATAATGATGAGTTACATTCATCGTAAGCTACTTAACATCGCCAATTACATTGTTCTTTTTGTTCGCTACCACCGACATGTTCATGCTTTGCAGATCATTTCCGAGGCCAAGCCGTGAGTTCTAAAGCGGTTCTTGCATTTCGCGTCGCCAAGGTGAACTCATTCACGATTCGAGTATTCAATGGAGGATTACTTGGTTGCCGCAGCTTGATTGGTCCGATGAAGATTATGGGCCGGGACTTGGTACAAGCCGCTATCCGAGCTTACCATGTACTTTGGCCGAATACTTCGGGGACTCTTGATATCAACGAGGTCAAATTACTGGTGAAAAGACTAATGGCATCTGAGAGGCAATTAAGTCTTTGGAGGGAATCAGGCGTCTTTGGTGCCGATATGGCTCATCATTATCATGTCATGGTATGAAGACATCTCTTGACATCCCGAGAAATTTGCACCGTTCTCATTGGGTTGAGGATCCTACTTTTGTTGCTCTTGACAAGATCGCGCCTTCCAACTCGTCCGTATGCCGACGCAGCACACTTGGAATGAAGGGCCGAGTTTTCTTCCGCACCGGATGAGGATGTTGTAGTTGAGGATGCCTCGGATAATAATTCGGTGAGCAAGGGGAAGGAGGATGACTCGCAGATCCGACAGCCTCCGGCTCAAGCTCGGACAAGAACGGCGATGCGCGGTCCTCCAAAGGTACCGCATTCTACCACGGATCGATGCTCTGAGCAACCTCGGGCTTCCGAAGTTGCACTGGTCCGCGGAGGGCAAGGTAACCTCGATCGAAGTTCTTCCTACGCCGAGTGCCTCAGACCTGACCAAGTTGTTGCCTCCCAACGAACAATGCCTAAGTTATTTCGATCCTCGCATGCAGGCGTATGATGTAAGCGACATTTGTCCACTCTGTATGATTCAAACTTCTTTTGGTGTACCGTGACATATACGCTTGTAGTTGTTACCATTTGGTTAAGTGGGTGTCGCTCAATTCTTGCTTTGTTGGCCCTCAATTTCCGACCTTTTAGGATTTATCCTTGCCTTTATTTTTATGGTTTTATCCAGCGTGAGCTCAATATCATATAATATTGATCCATTACGAGCAGGATTGACTACTTCGTTGTGACAATATATGGCAATGT
The DNA here is from genome assembly GCA_030063025.1 of Avena longiglumis. Taxonomy (NCBI): domain Eukaryota; kingdom Viridiplantae; phylum Streptophyta; class Magnoliopsida; order Poales; family Poaceae; genus Avena; species Avena longiglumis. The sequence goes on from CP125974.1 coordinate 102,174,755, forward strand.
TGAATTATTGTTCATTGTACGAAACTTCGATATGTAAATCAAATTTGAGTAGTACAAGACTAATACGGTGCTCATCATAAGACTAAGGCAAGATATGGCGGTCCCAGTCATTGCTTTGGATGCCGAGGTTCAAATATTTAATACGTAAATTGATATAGCATATGGCGGTCCCTTTAGTCACCTTTGCTGCGCCGAGGTTCAAATACATAACATGAAATTGATATAACATATGGCGTCCCTAGTCACCGCTCGGGTGTCGAGGTTCAAATACATAACGAGATAGATATAACATATGGTAGTCCCGATTCTTTGCTCCGAGTCCGAGGTTCAAATACACAACATGAAATTGATATAACATATGGCGTCCCAGTCACGCTCACCGCCGCGCCGAGGTTCAAATACATAACATGAAATTGATATAACATATGGCGTCCCGAGTCTTGCTTTCTGGGCGAGGTTCAAATACACAACATGAAATTGATATAACATATGGCGGTCCCCAGTCACCGCCTGCGCCGAGGTTCAAATACATAACATGAAATTGATATAACATATGGCGGTCCAGTTCTTTGCTGCAGGTGAGGTTCAAATACATGACATGAAATTGAGATAACATATGGCGGGTCCCGAGTCCTTGCCGGGTCGAGGTTCAAATACATCATTGGATCTTGACCTTGAGATACAATGTTATGAGTAAAATGGTCGATAAAGCTACATTCCATGGACGCCGTTTCTTCGCCGCTTTCTCATACTGTTCTTTCCGGAGAGCGTCGACTAGATAATAGGCGTCGTTGTGCAACGCTTTGCTCATTAATGAATGGTCCCTCCATGGAGGTGACAACTTGTGCATCTGCGTGACGTTGTACCCGTCGGAGGACTAAATCTCCTCTTTGAATACTCTTGGATTCACCTTCTTCTTTGTGATATCATCGCACGTTCTGCGATAAATAGCCGATCGTGACAATGTCAACTCTGGCTTCTTCTAGCGGTCTACAAGATTCTTGAGCTATCTCGTTTATCTCGAGGTTGTATCTTGGGTAACTCTTGGCGAGTCATATATTATGTCGGTGGAAGTACGGCCTCTGCGTAAACCAAGAAGAATGGTGTATAACCTGTTGATCTATTTGGAGTAGTCTGAGGCTCCACAAGACGGCTAGGAGTTCCTCAATCCAACATCCCCGACCTTTGCAATGGCTCGACGAGTCGTGGTTTTATTCCTGTTAACACGTCCATTAGACCTTTCCACTTGCCCATTGGATCTTTGGGTGAGCCACAGGCAATATCTAGTCTTATGTGCTTCTCTCGGCAAAATCGTAAAGCTCATACGCAAAGTTTGTGCCATTATCTATAATAATACTGTGCGGATACCCATATATTAATATAATATCCTTGAGAAATTTTACTGCTGTGGACCCATCGCACTTTTTTATTGGTTTCACCTCAATCCATTTTGTGAACTTGTCCACCATAACCAATATGTGGGTCATTCCTCCTCGTCTAACGCTTGAATGGTCCCACCATATCTAAACCCCATCTGAAAATGGCCAAGTGATGGGTATTGTTTTTAACTCGGTAGATGGCATGTGTATTTTGGTTGCGTATCTCGACATCCATTGCATTTCTTAACTAATTCTTTTGCTTCTTTCAATGCCGTTACCAATAAAATCCATGCCCGAATGCCTTGGCAACTAAGGCATGAGATGAGGCATGGTGCCCACATTCTCCTTGATGTATGTCTAGAAGGATCTCGACCTTCCGAACTTACACACTTCAAGAACACGTTTGTGGCCTCCTTTTATGACTCATTGTTTATGATTGTATAAGCTTTTGCTCTCCTTACGGTTTGTCTAACTAATACCTCATTACTCGGCAACATCGCGTCTTTTAGGTAAGAAAATATGGGTTGCGCCCATAAGTGTTACTTTTTACGATGTGATCTCACCGTCTATCTCCATGTTCTCTGACATATATATTTCGGCCTTTCCTATGATTGCGCTTACCTCACCGTCCTCCTCTTGGGGGTTCCGAGTTATATTATGATCTACCTCCATTGGCGTGTGATCTTCTGCAATTTGATGGGATAAAGATAGATTCGATTACGGTGATGGGATTATTGATGGTTTCTGAGGTGCTCGAGGCAATACGGAGGAATTGATTCTTGGGTTAATCCTAATTTTGACAATGTGTCGGTGGCATCATTTTCTCGCCCGAGGTATGTGGTGAAATTCACATCCTTCAAAGTATCCACCGATTTTTGCACATGAAATCAGATAAAGCCATATTAGCATCTAATGCGTCCCAACTGCCTGATACTTGTTGCACTACTAGATCCGAGTCACCATAACATAAGATTCGGCGTATGCCAATTTCTTTTGCTACTTTCAATCCATGGACTAGCGCTTCATACTCGGCTACATTGTTGGGCGAAGAAATGTATTTGTAATACATATTTCAATTGGTCTTTTTAGGCGAGGTTAACACTATTTCCGCTCCCAAACCATTCCTTAGTTTGGAACCATCGAAATGCATAGTCCGAGAATTTGGATCGCAATGGTGGCTCATCTGCACCTCGGCCCGATCCACGAGAAAGTCGGCGACCGAGATTTGATTGCATCTCTTCTATCAAATTGTGGAGCGTATGGTGATAACTCGATTGCCCATTTGCTATTCGCCACTCGCGTCTTTGTTGCTCAATATATGCTATGGGTGCCTCACAGATTACTTTGATGGGATGCTCTTGAGTAATGTTTAAGCTTTTTGCCGACATATATACTCCATAAGCCATCTTACGATAATGCGGTAATTCGCTTTGAAGTGGATAACACCTCACTTAGATAATACACCGGCCTAATCGACTTACCATCTTCAAGTCGTTCCACTACGACTCTGATGACTCACTACTCTGTTGGTAGCCGCTACATAGAGTAACATAGGCTCTTTTGATAATGGAGAAGCCAAAATGGGTGCCCTAACCAACATCTTTTTCAACTCACGAAATGCGAGGTCGCAGTGGAGTCCAAATGAATTTATCCGATTTTTCATCGGTGATAGAGCTGGCGGTGCTTTCTCCCAGCCGACATACAAATCGACTAAGCGAGGCCAGACAGCCCGTGAATTTTTGTACATCATTCAGACATTTAGGCAATTCCATTCTTTCTACTGCTTTTATCTTTGTTGGATTAGCCTCGATACCTCGGCTAGACACAAGGAAACCGAGTAATTTTCCTGCTGGCACGCCAAATGTGCATTTCTCTGGATTAAGCTTCATTCGGAACCTTCTCAGGTTAGCAAAAGTCTGCCGTATATCCTCTAGTAATGTTTTGCTTTCCTTAGTTTTGATGACCACGTCATCTACATATACTTGTACATTTTTTTCCTATCTGATCATGCACGCATTTTTGCATGCATCTATGATATGTTGCTCCTGCATTTCGCAGGCCAAATGGCATTGTGCGATAACAATAAGCCCGTCAGGTAATAAATCTTGTCTTTATTTGATCGGCGGATTTAACGGTATCTGGTGGAAACCGTCTGGCGTCTACAAACGATAATAGCTCACAACCAAATGGTCGAGTCAATTACTTGGTCTATTCTAGGCAATGGAAAAGGATCTTTTGGACACGCCTTGTTCAAGTTGGTGTAATCGATACACATTCGCCACACAATGGCTACATTGGGATCATCTTTCTTCTTTTCTACTAGCACGGATTCGATAACCAATCCGGTATAGCACCTCCATGATGAACACTACATGGCGAGCCGAGCTATTTCATCTCCTATTACTTTTCTCTGTCTTGTTGAAGCGGCGGAGAGGTTGCTTCACCGGCCTTGCTCGGCCTTACGTTCAAAGAGTGCTCACTAACTCCCTCGGAACACCTTGCGATCTTGAGTTGACCATGCAAATATGTCCCGATTCTCACGGAGGAAGTTGGTGAGCTCGCTTTCCTATTTAGCATCCAGCTGCACCAATAGTAACGACGCCTCTGGAATTGCTCATCAATCTGAAATTTCTTCGTCTCTTTAGTCGGTGAAAAGAGACAACGCCATGGGTTGGCGGTAGATGTTCATTTGTCTTGTAGGCGGTACGCTACTTCTTGAATCCTTCTCTTTTCTCTTTCTATAACCAATGACTCGAAATTTGACCGGTGAAGAACACTCCATTGACTTCTTGTAATCTCCTGCCTCAAATCGTTATCACCCTTGTGGTCCGTAACTTCATCTTGAGATAACTTATATGACAAATGCTCATGAATTTGGCGGTCAGGCCGTCAGTAGAGCATGATAACAACTTTCCGGATCCACCACTTCAAATTCTAAATTTTACGCTCTGCGATTATCTCTTATCTTAGAATAATCGTCCACTCGGACTTTACCAATGGGCTCGCATGAAAGCCTCGGCACTATCCCATGGAAAGTGGTTCGTGGATTCGGCATGTTGGGATATTCCGAGTTTATGCATGGTATCTTTGTACATGATGTTGATACTGCTTCCATTGTTAATGAGTACTTTTGAAAATTTCATATTGATGCTTGGTCCAACGAATGTCGGATCCAACACGAGTGCATATGATCCTGGACTCGGCATTATTCTGGGGTGGTCCTTTATGCTCCAGGTCACCTCCTGATCCGACCATGGCACATATCTTGGTACTAAGCATAACCGCATTTACTTCCATATGTCGTGCCACACACTCTGCTTCTCTTGTTGCCTGTGAACACGCAATAAGACTAGTGATGTTCTCTGTAATCATTATGTCCGATTTGCGGATTCGTCCTTCCATCCGGACTGACTCATTACTTGATGTCTTGCATCCCTCCGATCCGAGTTATCATACCTCGGGGAGGCGGTACATCGATTCTTTGTGTATTTGCTCCGATTAATTGCGGTTGATGTCGATGTACTTGATGGGCGCTGAACTCCTGCGGGTTCCCATTGCATTTTCATCCATGCACATTGGCGGTCGTATGATTGGTGTCGGATGGGTTTGATGTGAAATTTGCACGGTGATCTAACATGGACTCGACGTGTATTTCCTCTCCCGCCATTGCTTCCTTTGCTCGGGGTCCACCGCCTTTTTCCTTCATTCTTTGGTGTCCACCTTTGAGGTCCATTCTTCTTCCGTTGAGTTGCTCCATGACTCGGTGATCTTGTGCTCAGCGCCACTTAGGCGAATTATATCTATAATCCGGCCTCTCTCTTCTTCTTCCTCTGAAATCACGCTGGATGACCCGGCCATTTCTCTTGCATAATGGTCTGTTGCTCGCAATGTTCGCCGACATTAATTCCGGTTGCGTTGGGTCGCCTAATGCATAGGAGTCTATATTCGATAGTTTACGCCAGGTGTAGTCGGCATATCCCTTTGCGTTGCCACAACATGCCGGCATAACGACGACCTTATGCGAACCAAGCTATTGCTTGCGATTCTATTACCCTTCACATGAGTTTCTCAAGTTTCACCATCGAGTTAAAAACTCTATCGCCTCATTCGGCCTCTTGCATGGCTAACTGCGGCCTGTTTGGCCTCTTGTATGTCTTGGTAAAGTTCTTGTGAAAATTTCTTCGAAATCTAACCAACGATTGATCTTTCTTTGGTAGATTATTCACCATACCCTAGCCGGTCCTTCCAACATTTATGGACATATCGTCGCCCATCTTAAGTTCCCACCCGCTATCTTCACAGGTGGCATAGTCAATCAACCGCCTTGTGGCTTGGTACTCCCATTGTACGCTTTTGTGCCTCGCTAGCTGAAAGTTTGCACGGTGGTTCGCCCATGATCCGTGGTCCAAAACAAGTCGGTCTGGTGGACCTTGTTCTTCCAACAACTCGACCGGTATAGCTGTCGACTTTACTCTTGCATCATTCGACGGCAAATCTACAGACATGATTCTCCGCATCCCATAGTGGTTATTTCCACCATGGATCGCATATTCCATCTCGGAATAACCATCGTTGTACCTCTCATTCACTTGATTATGGCGAATGGTCTCGCTTCTCTTTCTCGCCGAGGCTCATGCCTTGGGCATGGGTTAATGATAGCTCTCTCCTTACTTGCCGGGTCTCGTTCTCATGATTACCTCTCGCGGGATCCCTTCGCCGAGGTCTCCATTGCCTCGGCCTCCGTCTTTTTCCACAGTAGTGGTTTCTCTCCCCACTGTTACCTCGGCTTGCATTGCCTCTGTTCTCATTTGCCTTTCCACCATTGGGATCATATGGAACAATTTGCTTGTTCCTCTTCCCCGAGGTTCTTTGCTTCGTCCCTTCGCGTTGTTTCCGGGTGAAGATGTCTTTGCTGCGGATAAGGCAGCGCTTCGCCGAGTGAACCATCCATGAGGCCTTGCTTGCGGGTTTTCAGTATTTCCTCATTTCTTTGGTTCGCGATGCGGCTCATTCACTCTTTCTTGTTGTTTCGCGGGCTTCCCATCAACCCTCTAACTCCAATCTTTGCGGCATTTGCCGCTCGGTTCTTCGCCGGTACTTCAGACTAAACCCAAATCACTGATTACGCTGCAGAGCTTCATGCTCTTTGTTAATGTCGTCCATGAGGTTCTTCCTCTTAATCTTAATTCGTCCACTTTCCGGGTGCGATATCAACTTATTAGCTTTGGCATATTCTCTCGGGTCTGTTCAAGGACTCCGCAATCGATACTTTTTGGCCTCTACCGGCACCTTTTGCTGGTTTCTTCTAACTCTGCTGAGCATTTGCGGATCAAGTATCGCTTCTGGTGTAGTCAAGTTTTCTATGGTCGCTGAAGAATGTTCTTCTGGCCTTTCAGTGGCCCTCTTACTCTTGGTGCCTTTGGGGTGATGTCATGTAGCTCGGTCGGGTTGGTCACGGCGGGATTACCTCGGTGGGTTGTGGCGCGATGCCAAGTGCGCCTTGTGCACTTGGCGGGTTCTCTTGACCCGGCTTGCTCCATCTCGCGCTCTGCGACCATCACCTCGGCCGCTGCAGGATGTACTTTGATGGACGGCTTGCTGCGTTAAGAGGTGGCTCTCCTGCAACAACAACTTGGTGGGGATAAATGCCGGTGATGTCGACGCCGTAAACCTTGTGCTCGCCAGTGATGAAGACACCATTGCGGAGCTTTCCCCTGAAGCTCCCTGCGTTGTCGACATAGTCGCGAGACCAAATCTGGACCAAGCCGAAACAACGCTACGCCGTGTTGATGAAGTTTCCGTCCGGATCATAACTCCATTTAGCATTTCTTGGCCCATGATGGCGCCAACTGTGGTGGTCTCACGGCGAGATGCCATGGGTAGGCTAAAGTATGGGGCCAATGGATTAGTGGGATCGGAGGGAAGATGCAACTGATTCTACACTCAAGAGGTTAGGGCAAAGATCTTTATTTCTCTTCTCTTGGGCTACAAGTGCTCCTCGAGCATCTGAGGAGAAAAGATGAATCTCACCACTAACGGTACCAAAATGAGTCGATGCCCTCTCAGGTCCAAGCCTCCCTTATAAAGGAGAGCCTTGGGTGCCTTTAGGGTCGACGGGCAAGCATATTCGAGAATATGCTTGTCCCAAAATAGTAGTTCGGCCTCCTTTCCTGTCGCCCTTAACAACCAAGGCTCAGAGGACCCTCCCGCGTGCCTCGGGCTTGGGGATCTCACCTCCGTGACCTCCTTCCTCGCTCTGCATCTTTGTCTCTTGTGCTTGGCTCGCTCGATTCCTTCTAGCCTGCAATGAGTTTGACCTTGGGTTTCTCCTTCTCCGCAAGCTTTATCATTCGGCCTTACCTTACCTCGCGTGGCTCGACATCCTTCACGCATCGAGATTACTCGGGCTAACCCTACCCTCGCAATAACTTCGGTAGGTTCGCCTTAATATACATATACGGGCTTCTCGCCTTTGTACCTCGGCCGACTTATTCACGATTCGGCCAACCTAGACGATAACTCGGAAACCAGATGGGGATTGTACCTCTGTCTTTCCCCGTCTTTGACCTATCCGAGGTCAACCCCCCGACATTGAGCCTCTATATATAACAGAAGGATAAAAATATCGAGTAAGAAACTCCCTCCAGGTCTGCTATATGCAGTGGTGCGCATAAGTAAACTACACGAGAAAGAAATCTGCTTCTTGATTTGCTTGGTCTCTAATAGCTCAAAAAATTAATAACGCAATCCCTCACCTCCCGACCCCTCGCCGGAGGACCCCATGGAAGAATCTAAAGGAAGAGGTCAGATATAGAATGTTCAATGGAATGAAGGTAGGATATTTCATTTCATATGCAACAACACAAGTGCCCAACTAATTTTTTCTTTCGGCAGAAGAGTAATGTCGTTCTATGCCATTGAGACATGTAACTAAATTATGAATATATAATAGAAGCACTCACCCTGTGGATACTCAACTACTCAAGATCCAATGTCCAGTTTGATGAAGCTTCTCGTATATTTTTGCATCTAGTGCATCTTCAAACGTCCTTAGAATGAGCATATCTGTAACATAAAGCATGTCAAGTTGAAGAACTTAAAACACAGTACTCTTTGGACCTTGACTGATTACGTATGCATGCAACAACATCACTATAATGCTTAGATCAGCTACTTCAACAATGCAACGATTCATTCGGAGTTCTCTAATTCATGGAATATCAAACAGTGTCCATTACCTTGAAGAATATGTACATATGGCAGACTGTGCATCTAAGTATCCGTTCAAGCTCCAGCCATAAATATCAAAATTATAATTCATGTAGAGTGGCAGTAAAAAGGAGAACAATTCTTGATTCTCTGAAAAATGGATCAGAGTGAGAAGAATAGAATTAAGGAAGGGAACACAAAATCAAAAGGCTTAGCAAAGTTCTATATTACAATCAAAATTATGGTCACATAGTAAAGTTTTATATTACAATCCAGAGAACTATCTTGCCCAAGCAACAAAAGAGATTTTCTGTTGTTTGGATACCGGGTTATGCACCATACAGCTATTCATCTGAGATGTGGTCAATAGCATGACAAGTTCAATGGTCTCCACACAGTGGGCCAACAGCTGCATAGTGCAGAATTGGCTTTGTTCTAATTAAAATAAAATATATTCAAACCCGATTCGCCTGCAACATACATTCGGATTGAGATGGGTCAGAAGTAACCATATGCCCTTTAACATGCTAGAGTAGTAGTTCATTAGTTGAGTAAGCCTTGTATGCCATTTAACATACCAGATCAGTAGTGCATATTATCTTCATTACAGTCAATCGTTTCAAATCAAATCATACTATCTTCGTGACAGTCTATAAAAAAATCTTTTTTGTCAGCCCCCTCTTCTACCCAAAGATGATCAACTATGACATGTAGTAAAAAATCTATCAGGAAGTTCCAAGAAAGCAAGTCTAATATGAAAGAGTAATTTGAGATTGTCTAACCGAGGCATTTTTAGATTTTCCATCCTTGCTAGTTTTGTTACCGGTCGCATGTCTGCTTGATAGATAGCAAAGGAGGTAGATGAGAATTGTTCGTGCTGCTCGGAGAGAAGTGCTTCATGTGAAACAATTACACCATGTTGAGCTACAATGACCCTGTTTATCAGAAGAACATAAGATTGAAAATTACATACCTCTTTTTATGTGTGTTGATCTATAGACGCGGGCCAGTGATCTAGCCAAGGGGACAACAAAGGAAGCAGTACTGACAGCTGGTGGAGTCACAGAGGGAGCTGGCCATTGGAGCACAAATCGTGAAGAAAAAAGATGAAGAAGGATCAAGACCATTCATCTTTCGACCGATATCAGAGACCTCGCCTCCTATCCAAGAACCTACTTATGAAGGATACCCGAAATTTCAGTAAAGCAACAAGCAAAAGGTTAACTTCTCAGATTTGACGTTCCCAGAATTATATAAAGGTTGAATCTTTCCAAACTGGTAGCTCGTACACTAATACAACGAGCACCAATTTGAGGTTTGGACATTATTAGAGCCTGCTTTTATATGATAAAAAACTAATGGTGGTAAAATCAAGAAAATAAAGTATCCCTCTTAACGAGCACCATATTAATCTTGCCAATGGCCATGTGAAGGAAACATGATTGATATTCATTGTTATATTGCAGTAGCAAATATATGAAATTTAGGTAAATATATGAAATTTACTTCTTTGTCACAAATCTTATGGATAGATTTCAATTTTAGATGTACAAAAATTTTGGGCGTCCAATGTAAATTTTTGGACCAAAATAAATCGTAAAAGTGCAAAATAACTATGCGTAGGATGCTAGAATCAAGCAATCCTTCTTACAAATGAAAATCAAATCACATAAATTACTCCAAGATCAGAAATTGCATTTCCAAAACATGAAACTAAATAAATCAACTTACGAAATTCACTTACATGCCAATTTACAACAGACCTAGGCTATTGTATCTGAATTTATGATAGCTTACGGTTAGCACATGTGCTTTCCAACGGTACTGATTGCAAAACAAAAACATAGCTGGAAGCAAATGCCTCATAATATCAGAACCCATGGTATCTCAGTTGCAGAAGGATTTGAAGTACCCTAACAAAAAACGTATCAGCAAGCTCCACATGAATGGCGGCATCAACTACATATTTCCTTAGCACAGACCAATGGCTTCTGCGAATTCTATGCCACCGCATGGGCAACAGCGGAGGCCCTTGTGTAATCGGCGCAGCAAAACAACAACAGATGATAACATAAGCTGTGGGCAAAAACCAAAGGTAATTCAGCTAGGCAACGGCAAATCTTACATATCGAGAAAGCAATCCGTGAGGTTCTTGCATCGTTCGCATTCTCCCTACTTGTTTGTCATATAGAATTTAAGGATCCTTTCAGTCAAGAACAACGTCCAGAAATTTCTAAGAAAAAATAGCATTCCGGAGGGAGCTTACCCAGTGAAATATATGGGGTCCTTGGAGTCCATGGACAGTGTGCTCACTGGCGGCCGCGCCGGCCTCCTCCTCTTCCATCGCCGGTTCACGTGGTGGCCACCTCCTCCGTCGCCACGTGAAGCAATGGCGCACCGCCTCCATTGAAAGAGATGATATCAGATTCCTCCATCGCCCCCATCCTGGTTGCCGTTTTTCCGCAAGCCCCGCTATCGTAGCCGGGACATGCTGCCCGCCATGCCCAGATCTTGGAGAGGCTGGTATGCCCAGATCAATCGGGTTGGTCCGATCTGGGCCTCTTGGGCACTTATGCCTAAATCTAGACCTCCAACCGCGCCTCCGTGCTGCTGTCTTGCTTGTGATCTGGGAGGGTGTCGGGCCTCCACGTATCCAAGACGTGCGGTGGTGCACAAGGATAGTCGAGGTGGAGATGGTGATGCCCAGATCCGATGGCCGGTGTGAGGAGGCGCAAGAGGAGAGGAGTGTGAGCCTGTGAGGGCCGAGGGCGACGCATGCTGGGGGGAGGCGGGTGGGGTGCAGGAGGGGGACGCTATCCCGAGCATGGGGGCAGAACCCCGTGGAGCGATGAAATATTTTTTTTTGGGACAGCGGAGCGACGAAATCTTTCGTCGATGGGCGAAACGGGCCTGGCAGAAAACGGAATGCTCGGTATTTTTATAAGTAGTATAAAGAAAATAGCATGTTCAAGTGTTCTAAATGCTTGCATAATTTTGTGAAGAATGATATCTGTGGTGCTCTGTGGAAAAAATTAAATAAAACCAGTGCTATAAAAAAAGCTAAAAAGACAATAACAAAACGACTCAAAACCAATGCCTGAGAGTCTACTTTTTTTGCTGAGTGGGAAGTAATAATAGCAAAACGACTAAAAAAAATGTTATTTTGGTACCAAAACATGTTCATTTCTATTTTAGTAATGTTATACTCCCTTCCTCCGACCATATTAGTTGACTCAAATTTATTTAGATTTGAATGAACCTAAACACTATTTAGTATATAGGTTCATCTAAATTTTGACAAATTCAAATCAACTAATATGGGTTGGAGGAAGTAATTTTTTGTGATACAAAAAAAAAAGGACGAGCTAGCATGTGAAAAAAAAAAACTAACGAAGAGATCAGACACTGAAAAAAACATTACCGATGCTACGGGGTACTAGTATTGGCGCACTCCCTGCAAGCTGAACCCTGACACGCAGCCGTGATCTTGGAGGAAGACATCGATCGTCCCACCGTCTCGTCGGCAGGGAGCTCGGCCCGCCGCTGGGGGTGGCTCGCCGCTCAGAGCCCCCTCGTGAGAGGTGGACGCGCTACTCTGCCTCGGCTCGGGGGTGGCTGGCCTGCCCCGCTTGCGGATGTCCCGGCTCTACTCCATCACGCCGATGTCCCGCATCCGCATCCGCATCCGCCGCCGACGCCTCTCCACCTCTTCATGGTCGCGGTGCTGGTCTCCTCGCGCCGCCTTTGACGCGTCCACGGAGCGCGTCCGCGCCGGCACGCTCAGCCCGGAAGACGCACGCCACCTGTTCGACGAATTGTCACGGCAGGCCACTCCGGTACCCGAGCGCTCCCTGGACGGCTTCCTCACCGCCCGGTACGGCATCCTCAGGTACGGCATCCTCATGAACTACTGCTGCCACGCCCACCGCCCAGAACTAGGGCTTGCCTTATTCGGTCGCCTCCTAAAGATGGGCCTGAAGACAAATGGGTCAATCACCAGCACACTCCTCAAGTGCCTCTGCTGCGCGAAACAGACAGATGAGGCTGTGAACCTGTTGTTTCATCGGACGTCCGAGCTGGGCCTTGTGCCTAATGTCTTCTCGTACTCCATTGTACTGAAGAGTTTATGTGACGACAGGAGGAGCCAGCAAGCGCTCAGCCTGCTCCAGAGGATGGCAAAAGAAGGAGGTGCCTGCTCCCCCAACGTGGTGGCATACAACATTGTCATCCATGGGTTCTTGAAGGAAGGGGAAATAGGAAAGGCGTGCAATCTTTTCCATGAAATGATGCAGCACGGGGTTGTGCCTAATGTGGTGACATATAACTCGATTACCGATGCACTGTGCAAGGCAGGAGCAATGGACAAGGCAGAGTTATTTCTTCGGCAGATGATTGATAATGGTATTCAACCAACTGAAGTGACATATACTAGCATCATCCATGGATATTCTAGTTTGGGCCAGTGGAAGAAGGCGACTAAAATGTTCAGAGAAATGACAAGCAAGGGTCTTATACCAAGCATTGTTACCTGGAACTCGTTCATGACCTCCCTTTGCAAGCATGGAAGAAGTAAAGAGGCTGCACAGATTTTTGATTCTATGACTGCGAGGGGCCAGCACAATCCTGATATCATCTCGTACTCCATTCTGCTTCATGGGTATGCCTCTCAAGGATGCTTTGCTGATATGATTAATCTCTACAATTCAATGAAAAGCAATGGCATTGTAGCCAACTGCCATGTTTTCACCATATTGATTGATGCATATGCTAAACGTGGAATGATGGATGAAGCTATGGTCATACTTACTCAAATGCGGGAACAAGGAGTGAGTCCGAATGTATTCACCTATTCAAGTGTAATAGCTGCATTTGGTAGAATGGGTAAGCTGGATGATGCTATTGACAACTTCAATCAAATGATTGCTATGGGAGTACAGCCAAACTCAGTTATTTATCGATCGCTGATTCAGGGTTTCTGTACACATGGTGATCTGGTGAAAGCAAAGGAACTGGTTTCTGAAATGATGAAAAAAGGCATTCCTCGTCCTAACATTGTATTTTTCAGTTCAATAATGAACAGCCTATGCAAAGAAGGAAGGGTTAATAATGCGCACGATATCTTGAACTTGGTTATAGACATAGGCGAGAGGCCTGATGTTATAACATTTAGTTCACTGATTGACGGATATTGCTTAGTCGGCAAGATGGAGGAAGCATGCAGAGTACTGGACACCATGGTATCAGTTGGCATTGAGCCTAATGTGATTACATATACTACACTTGTTAATGGCTATTGTAGAAGTGGACGGATTGATGATGGATTAATTCTGTTCAGAGAAATGCTGGGTAACAGAATTAAACCGACAACTGCTACATATGATGTTGTACTGGATGGGTTATTTCGTGCTAAGAGACCTGTTTCTGCGAAAAACATGTTCCGTGAGATGATCGAAAGTGGAACAAGTGTGAACATTTCCACATACAGTATAGTCCTTGGAGGACTTTGTAGAAATAATTGCACCGAGGAGGCAATTGTCCTGTTCCAGAAACTAGGTGCAATGAATCTGAAGTTCAATATTACAATACTCAATATTATGATTAATGCAATGTACAAGGTTCGGAGAAGAGAAGAAGCTAAAGAGTTGTTTGCTGCGATATCAGACAGTGGGTTGGTACCTAATGCTTCTACTTATGGCACAATGATACATAATCTTCTAAAAGAAGGATCAGTCGAAGAAGCTGACTATATGTTTTCATCAATGGAGAAGAGTGGTTGTGCTCTGAGCTCCGGTCTATTAAATAGCATCATTAGAATATTATTGGGAAAAGGTGAGATAGCTAAGGCTGGAAGTTATATGTCTAGAGTAGATGGCAAGAGCATCTTGCTTGAAGCTTCAACTACTTCGTTGTTGATCTCTCTCTTTTCAAATAAAGGGAAATATCATGAACAAATAAAATTGCTCCCTGCAGAATACCAATTTTTTGATCTTGTCAGTTGATGCATTGGACGCAGCAGATAAGGTTTTGTCCTGGTTTTTAGGTTGTTCTCAACAATGACAACATGTGATATCTCTTCTGTGGCCTCACCATGATCGAGCTGGGTGGTATTGCCACCGTGTTGTTCCTCTTAGTGCGTGGCTATTGGGCGTCCACTCTATGGATATCGCCTTAATATGCACGTCGTTCCCAGGCGCAAGGTTTGAGGTTTGAACCCCACCCTCCTCTTAATGATATATGTGATGCTAGTTCTTATAGATATTTTCTTTTATATTCTTCTGTTGTTGTTTTCAATTCTTCATCTTGTTGTTTGTTAGCTAGTGGCCTGTAAGAATCTACACCAGAACATCTGTAACAGTTCTTGAACTAGACTCCCTGGTATCACGCTGAAGGATTTCCTGAATTTCCCAACTAAAATTTGAGTTCCTGAACTAGATACCAATATTAAATATTCTCGGTACGTGCAATTATTTTAAAGACTTGCCTATTGTGGGTCCCATTGGCCTCATACAGGCATGCGTTGATGTTCTTCTTTATGTTTGTCATTGGAATCAATTTAGCCTTCAAATCGGTGAATTTTCATACTTTTGTCGATGCTGAAAAGAAATCAATTTTGTATGCTTTGAAGCATCTAATGATGTGTGGATAGAGGGAGATTAGATCTTGCGTAGTACTCAGCCTTGCGCCTTTTTTTCTATATTATTGATACGTCTTCTATATGTATCCTTGAAAAAGGACACATAAGAATCTTCTCTTTTTTTCCATTGGAATTTTTGTTGCTTGTGGTCTTTTTTCTTTTGATATAGCTTTTTGGAAGTCGATCAAGTATTGCAGAATCCTTCATCATACAGATAACAGTTAACTTCTCAAATTGTGCATGTGTGTCATTCAAGCTCTCTCATTTTATCCTCCCTGGGCAAAGTTTATGTTGCATTTACTATTTGTAACTACCTTTTAGCCTAGTGAGATAAATATGGTCCACTAACTGATCTTAAACCCCTTCCCTTATGACAGACAATCCATTGGCTTGGGTACAATGGTACCCTACTGGCCTCCTCCTGAGAGATGTAGACTGTTTGAGGTTGGAGCTGGTACTAGTGAGATGAGAAGAATGATAATTGGCAATGAATTGTTCAAAGAGGACTGAGAAAAATGGAGGAGGTGAGTAGGATCTAGATTCTAGACAACTAGTAAACTGTCCCTGATTTTCATTGTTTGACAATATTTTGTTGAAGGCTTGAAGCCTTCTCATGCTTTTGTATGTGTCTGTCATGCTTGCAAATAAACATCAACATTCTTTTACTTGTTGTTTGTTTCTATTCAGATGAGAATTCCATTCTTGCTTACTTGGCGGACCTAGATGTTGCTCTATGTAGAACATAGATAATTTGTAAATTATATGCTAGGCAGATTCAGTTTAGACAAATATTCTCAGATGTACAAAAGGTATTAACGTGGCAAAATGGTGTCATTTGTCCTTAAACAGAGATAGAGTGCCTGGGCTGTATGTAGAGGTACAAGTTATCTATTGACAAAACCATTGGACAGTTTAATGGACTACTTTTACTACAAACTAGCAAGGTGCCCCTCGCAAATGCGAGGGCATCATCTTTAGTTCCTTGGAAGTGTTTTGTTTTTGCGAAGATATTTCCTTGAAAGTGTTTGAAATGTAAATTTATTGTTTCATAGATATAGATATGCATGTTATGGGATTGGAAGTTAATTCTACAACTTTAGAATATCGTAAGAAATGATACGTCTCTAATTTATGATTTAATAATTGTCAAGTCATTTGTGAAAGTACTATTTGAATGATTTAATATATGGTCATTTGCACATGTCATTATATATAACAATAATAAAGCTATGGTAATTTGATTCTTATTGTATCATAACACTCGATTATTTAAAGAGAGTAAATTCCTAACTTTGGATTTCCTTACCAAATTCGAAGTGGCAATTGCTATTGTTTGGTCGTGCAAGAGAGATTCAGCCATCATAGTTTCTAAAATGCTTCTTCACAGAGTGATGTTTGTTTATTGGCGACTAAAAAATTTAAATATCTAAAATCCATGTTAACACATTTATTGAAAATTTAATATTATAGAATAATTTACATTGCTTACTCAAGCAAAGCGACTCAATCTCGTGAATGTTTAAACGCTACATGCTCAAGCTATTGTCTTTTAGTACTTGTTCTATTTGCATTGTGTAAGTAGGACATCCTCATATCCACGGGAACATATATCCCTACCACATATTTATAAAAATATATTATAACATAGTTACAAAGGTAAAATTTATAGTAAAAAAACGTCATATAGTTTAGAACATGAGGTATTTTTAAGGCTCGTGCCTTTTTACTTTAAGGTTGCATATGTTAGTTTAACCTTGGAAGTTATAATTTGCATTTTGTTACACAACGTAATGTCATGTTTATGTTAAAGGCCACACAGATCTATCAAAACTTTCTTTTAGCCCAACCTAGTAAAACATTGGCAATGGAAATAATAACTCATACTAAGTGAGAATCAAGAAGCAATCATATGAAATACACTATATTTTTGGATTTCTTGTAAGGTTAGTCTTCCGAAGAAGCACACAACCTTTATTATTGAGTGGTCGACACTCAAACTATATTTAATGTTCTCCCTACACGCCCTTTCCATGGGATACTACTCTATAATCCTCTCATTTATGATCCTTTGATCATCTTTGCTTAATTAGGCGAATTGTATAACATCCTGGCATGATATATGAGGTTGTATTTTAGCATATCTTAAAAATCAACATGATCGGATCCGGGCACCGGCCCAGCCTCCGCAAGCAGCCGACCTCCATGATCGGATCACACGCCCAGGGAGAAACCGCCGCCACGACCACTGGGCACCGCCACCACGCCAAGATCTGAATCACCAAGTCGACCCCAACAGCCACCAGCGAACAGCCGCCACGATCTGCTCTCCCCTACACCCCTTTGGTGTCGGGCCCGCCGCCACCGCGACACTACTAGGAAAACAGCTATAGGTAATCTGCAGGTCCGTGACGCACGTGTGAGGTAGTGTCCCACGAGCAAATAGCTGCGGCGCACCAGGAAGATGTGCCCCATGGGTTGGCCACACATCCGTGGCGCACATGGGTGCCATGCGCCACCACTATGTGTGGTCTAGGGTGTGGTTGACCACACCCCACTCGTAGTAATCTCTATTTTTATCACCGTGTTGGCGGTTCTATTTTATTTGATAGTAGTTTAGGTGTGACCACTTCTCGAGTGTAAATGGTGAACTTAGCTATTCGATCACGAGATCGGCGATCAATTGTGTGATGATTTGACACTTGTGGCTATTTCGGGTTATAACTAGTTTGGTGCACTTCTAACGTACTATGTATTTGTACGGTTTTGCAAACTATGTATGCATGTATGTGTTGTACATCGTATATATCCGTATACATGGACTAGCTATTTAAAAAAGTTGAAACAAACTATAACCGTGGCGCATATGGAAGTAAATGTGGCGCACCACAGCAATGGCGAACTGGTCCTAGTGTGCATGGCGCACGGGGCGGTGCGCCACAAACAACATAGTTGTGACACACGGACATCAAGAACAGTGGCGCACTATTTGGTGCGCCACGGATCTGTCGAGATAGTCGTGGCGCACTAGGTGGTGCTTCGCGTCTAAAAGTTAGCCACGAATGTACAAAACCGGTGTGCCATGAACTGGCTTTTTTCTTGTAGTGCGACCGACGCCGATAGCAGCGGCGGAAGGATGGTAGATCGGAGAGGGGGAGGGTTGGCGGCAGGATCAGGGACCCCTCGGCGGCACCCTGGAGTGCGCCATGGGAGGGGTGTTTCTTTCACCAAAAATATCTAGACGTTTTTTAGCATATAGGTTTACATAAATCTCAGGAAAAAAACCAAAACATCTTATATTTTAGAATAAAGTAAATAGTACACTTACTACCGCTAGTGGAAATGAGGTCTTTAGTTGAGATCGTAATTGGGCTTTAACACCGGTTCTCCTACGAACCAGTGTTAAAGGGGGTGCCCGTACCAGCGTGACCCGTGCAGCCCCTCTTTAACACCGGTTCGTGGCTTGAACCGGTGTTAAAGGGGGTGCGCCTATATAATACACCGCAGCAACCCCCCCTCCCCTCTCTCTCTCATTTTTTCACTCTCTCATTTTGGAGCTTAGCAAAGAGGGTGAGAGGTGTGCTAGTTTGTGTTTTCTTCTTATGCACAAGAGGTGTTCGGTGAAATGCCCGAGAGCTCGAATTAAGTTTTATCGTTGCTCTTTTCTTCTTGGTCAAGGTCGACAACTTTATCCTTTCATGTGTCATTAACCAACTTCTCGGTTGAACGTAAGACCTCTTTGCTCTGATAGAATTTGTAATTGGTGCATTAACCAACTATCCCAAAAGTACAAACCGATCGAAAGGAATAGATAATATATTATATTGTGAAAACAACAAGACCATTGTCAGGTGCAACCACCAAAGGTCAGACGTAGTGTTTTCTCCGGAAACTGAGACCTCCAAGAGATGATTTTTCCAATGTCATCACCCCTACTCGCCAAGATCACTATAGAAAAATTCGATCGTCATACTTTCCCGAATTGAGCCAATCCAATCTTTTTCTTACATCACAACCATCACCTAGAGGTCTGACTCAATGTGAGCATGGAGATCCTCGAGCTTTCGATCCACCTTGACATACCAACCTTTGTTAGCACCATGCTAAAACCCTTGGATGAGGAGGTAGGCGCTTGATCCACACGACGGATAAGATGTTGTGGTGCCACCACCTGTCTCTTGATAGCTTGATCTTCGCGCCAAAGGTCTTGAGAAAGGTCCTCATGATGGTACCAGAAGAGGAACATATGTGGATAGACGCAGATAGAATCATGCCCCTCGCCTCCATCAATATGGATGACTGCGACTAAAGGGACGAGAGTGCCTCATCATATTGTGGATGAACGCTGCGTCCATGCCAGGATCGACACCACAATCCTTGGCCAGATTCTATGTGTCAACCGGCAGATACCATCAGAATAGATGTGGGGATAAAGTAATGTGCTAGCACTAGTACAAACTCGCTACTTAGAGACGTCAATTTCCCATAGGCCTCAGACGGTTTCTCGTTCCCACTCAAGCGCATAGCTTCTAACAACGCACCACCTGAGCCGAGTTTTTTTTTGCGGCTCTAAGATACGTGACCTCAGACAGTGGGAAAAGGAAAATGCCTCTAATATGTACGAGTTAGAAACGTCCAATATTTCTGACCGCTTGTAAGAATTCCTCAATCTCAGACGGCCTATACTAGGACCGTCTCCAATAGTGAGGCGACCTGAGTCGGATTCTAATAAAGACTGTCTCTAGAAAGTGTGCCTCAAAGCGTATTTGTAAATTGATCATCTCTAGTGTGTGTAAACCATTTTAAATTATAGCATGCTAATTCAAATCCGATTATGGCTGACATGACATGACACATAATCATGATTAAGCAGCCAGATAGATGATTAACCCAAGATCGGCTATATATAGAAGCTCGATCAAGGTAAACATTAGCCAAATATATATAGTTGGAGAAATCCATAAAAATTTAGCCATTACACATTATGTCATAGTACATACAAATTGCATTACATAAATCAACCAGCAAGCATAATGAGTACTCTAAGAAACCAGCATTGCATTTATAATGGTCCACCGTGAAGCTGAACGAATATGTACCTGTCCATTATCTTTTTCATCAAAACAAAAAAAGGACAATCCTTCTTTAGGTTGAAGCTTCTCACAACCTTCCCCCATCCAGTTGTCAAGATTGTATTTGACCCAGATCCTATCTTCATCCTAACCATCTTTAGATTTTTGCTCTTGATTTGCCAAACATGGACATCAATAGGTTCACCAAGGAGATCCTTTAGGTATTTTCTTGTGAACTCGGCTCCAAATGTTTGGGCAAGTATAGAGAATTAAAGAATTAGCATGCTTGTGATTACTGGAAGTATTTAAATATCATAGGGTAGATTGTTGTTGATAACATTATCAAGAATATATCATCTTACCAGCTTGCACTTATTTTTCATGACAGATGAATAGGGCATGCTGTAGATGTAGTACTTGATTTATGATGGAAATTCAGGTTCACACCAGTCTAAGAGGAATTCTACATGAACTTCTTTCAGATACATGTCGTTTACAAACAGGCTCTGCTCATCAAAATCAGTGTCCCCCTTGTGTTGAGTCCCTGATGCAACAACAAATCAATGTCTACCATCTAAACGCATACAAAACAAATGACTGCAAATTTGATGTTCTTGTCTACCATCTAAACGCATACAAAACAAATGACTGCAAATTTGATGTTCTTTTGATACCTCTAAACTCAATCCTCTCGATGGGCTCTTCATCTGATGACTGAAAATCAAAACCACCAAAGGTAAAGCGAAAACTGCCGTCGTTAGATAGCGGTATTGCATCGTCACTACAGGTTCCCATCTATTAAATAGATACATATAGAGAGCATCTTAATACGATCAAGATGCAACCAGACTAATGAAGTGACAATTAAAATAGATATAGAGATACCAATGAAGTGACAACTAAATCTCTATTGCTAGAAGTGACAATTGCAGATTTTGAGATTTATACAAGAGGAAAAGAGTTGGGACAGATGCATGCCGGCTGGGGGAGGCTCTCCCGACTGCTCCGTCGGGTCTTTGCATCTCGGTTACCCTGAACCTTAAATTCGAGAAGCAAAATGGAAAATTCCATGGCAAAATTCCTTAATCGAAGCTGCTGATTTAGGGTTTTGGGGATTTGGTTTTCACGCATACCTACATGGATGATGAAGGGGGTCCTCGGAGGCGAGGGAGAGTGTCCACACTGCAGGACCGGAGGTGGCGGTGGTTGAGAGGTAGAGGACTGGAGGCCGTGGTGGTGGAGATGCATGGGACTGACGGCGGTGGACAGTGGTCTGGGCGGGCGGAGAAGAACAAAAGTGACATAGATCTGAAATGTTGTCCAAATATTTTTAGATATTTGCCGCCAAGGACTAGCCTTAGATGGCTGCAAGTGGAAAACGTCTCTAAGAATAGTCGTTCTCCGAATATTTAATAATTTTCCGCCAAGAACTTCCCTGACTAAGATAACTAGTAATTTGAAAAAAGCTAATATTCGGAACTCCCAATTTTGATTATCTTAAAATTTGAGAATTATTCATATTTAAAGGCAAAGAAAGGTGTTTATACATGCTTGCTAGAGTGAAATTGAGTCCCATAAGACTGAATGAGGTTCATAAACTGAAGAAAATAATTTGTATAATACAAACCTTGATTCTTTACCCTAAAAGGTATGACTAGTTTTCATGCGACTTGCTGCAGAGCAATAAGGTGCAAGTGTTATGTTGACTTTTTTTCATGTACTCTTCGAAGGAAATCTCGTTGAATAATTCATGAATGTTTCTTCACTAGTGTGCATGAGAATCACTAGTACATGATCATCAGTAATATAATTGAACACTATAATTTTAAGGAACTCCATATATAAAGGAGTAGATTGATATATATAGAGAGAGAGTGAAATTTTCCTACAACCACCACTAGAGTGAAATTGTCTTACATGCAGCCGGTTAATAATTAACTTATACAAAATAAGTAGGGGCAGCAGCAGGGAGACTCCTTAGCAGGGGTAGTAGCAGGATGAGCATGCATAGCCTACTCCAGGGGAAACAAGCCAGTCTTGACATATTTCCGAATTTTTTTGCCGTAGGCTGTGTGCCGTTCCAAGGTCTTCGCCTAGTGCCACCGGCCTAGGCCTTTGACAACGTCCACCGCGTGCTGGATCAAGTTGTCGATGTCCGACTTGATAACTCTGCCACAGAATGGGCAAAATAGTATCTCCCTACGGTGGAAACGTATCTGCCCACACCGCAATTTTCTTAGCACGTAGCAGCTCTTGTTGTCCCTGAAGTATTTGCTAGAGTCCATGTCATCAGAAATCTTCCTGTAGATTTTTAAGAACATAACTTAAAACTCATATATATGATTGACAACATATATGTAAGATAATATTAAATTGATTGAATCAGAGTTATATGTAGAACAAAGTCTGCGACCCCATAAGTTTCTTCTGGGATGGCGTAAGCGAACCAAGTGTCCATTGCATAACCTATTATTCTTATACATTGCCCTGGATTCACTAACTCATCCCTAAAAAAATATGACACCAATGTGTACTGCCTCTACTTTAGCGCAAATTTCAATTATTTGCCACAATAAGATATATAGCAGAAACAATTTAAAGATCATACATATGAGAATAAATCAGGGGCCTCATAATTTTTTTAGAGATGGAGTTGGAGAACTAAGTATCCATTGCACAACCTATTGTTCTTGTACATTGCCCCGGGTTTGCTAACTTATCCCTAAAAAAATCTGACACCAATATGTACTGCCTCTCTTTTGGGGCAAATTTCAATCATTGTCCATAATAAGATATATAGCAAAAACAATTCAAAGATCATATAGTTCATATGAGAATAAATATGGGGGGCTCATAAGTTTTTCAGAGACGAGTAAGTGAACCAAAGTACCAATATCACAACCTATATTGTTTGTGTATATTGCCTCAGGTTCACTTACCCGTCCCTAAAAAAATGGACACCAACAAAATGTTTCACCCCCTGCAATCTCTTGGGGCAAATTTCAATCATCGACCTCGGTGAGAAACTGAAATATAACTCTTCTACACTATGAAGGCATGCAATAACAAAATGCCTCGGTTCACTTACACTATGAATGTAAAATAAATTTGGGGTCCTCATATAGAAGTTTCTTCAGAGACGGAGTTAGCAAATCAAAGTACTAGCACAACCTATATTGTATTTTTGTACATTGCCTCATGTTCACTCACCCGTCCCTAAAAAAACCGACACCAACAAAATGTGTGTCACCCGAGCCCTTCAAACTTTTGAGGAAAATTTCAAGCATCGGCCTAATAATGAATGCAGAAACAGTTCAAAGATGATAGTTCATATGTGTAGAATAAATCTGGGGCCTCATAAGTTTTTTAGAGATGGTGTTAGCGAACCAAAGTACCAAAATTGCACAACTTATATTGTTGTACATTGCCCCACATTCACTCACACCATCCCTAAATATCTAACATGATATGTATGTGTCTTCCCCTTGCACTCTTTTGGTGCACAATTAAATTATTGGCATCAGTAAGTAATAGAAATATAATGTTATATGTTTGTTGTGTACCGAAATCAACACTCAGCTAGCATGCCGTGTATAAACAAGCCGTGTATGAATAACAAGCCAAGTAAATATAAATTTACTAGATGGAAGATGAGTAGATCTAATCAAATCTCCAAAACAATCGACCGTTCAAACCATACATGTTCCCTACCTCAAGAGCAAAGAATCTATAGACGATTGATCAAATCCTACGTATAAACATTGAAATTTGTGGCTGTGACTAGAGAAGCTAGCGAAGTAGTACCTCAGACTCCTCATTGGAGACCTCCTCCTCGAACTCGTCGTTCTCCGCGACTGCGTTGAGGAGTTCTTGGTGGAGGATGGGGTTGTTGATATAGAGCACTCACCGGTTGCCTCCGCCTACCCCTCCCCCAGATCTTCCGCTGGCACCATGACGTTGTTGGCCACCTGCTGCTCGACGGCGACAGAGATCACTGTTGGCTGCATGGAGCCCGAAGCCTCGCCTGCTCGGCGACAAGCGGCGTGCGTGCCCGGAGCCTCCTCCGCCTGCTCGGCGACGACCAAGCCATGTGTTTCTACGCCTCCAACTGGCTTCACCTCCGGCTCGTCTCCACACATACGCTTCATGGCACATCTAAGAGGAGGGCGGTGGTGCAAGAGAAGGAGCTTCGGTGCGCGCGGAAGGTGCAGATTGAGGTTTTGTGACTAGACAGATTAGGGAAAGATGACTTGAGCTCGTGGAAGAAGAAGGCCGAGTGGGTTTTTATACGCGGAACCGTTCGTAGTCCTCGAGTGGACACATATGAGTGTGGACTCGTGTGGGTGGGGTCTAGAACGATCTTCACTTTCTACTTTGCATTAACAACATGCGCACGGTACCTCGGGGACGTGCACGACGCGAGTTTTCGAGGCGGACGACATAATGATCCGCATCAGTAGACCCCTAGAGGTATTTAATATTTCTGGCTGATTGCGGTCGGGTAATCTAGGGAGACGGACATAACGTGAGCGTACTATACTTGCCTCTGTGCGTGTATAAATACATCAAGACCATAAAACAAGCACTTTGCATCTGTGCGTGTATAAATAAATACAAAGTAATGACCGGATGTTTGCTAGCTCTTGTGCCTAATATTGGAGTGGCTCGCTTAGCACTAGCAGTTGTTTGTGTCAATCTCAGCCAATGTATATATATGCTGCTTTGTTTGGGAATAGGTGGTATCATGAATGAGTACAGCACACCCCTCAAGCTTCTGCTTCATCTATATATGTTACGATATATATAGAAGAAGAAACCGTCCATGACTAGTTATGATATGACATGATTTCTCTTTTTTCTTTTTTCACACCACAAAAAAAGGCAAGAGATTTAGGCACCACCAAAACACATTAGATTAGTACTCGATCTAGTATTGCCTGGCGAAGTTGACAAAGTTACGAATGGATCTACTTCGCGGTCGAAACAAAGAAACCATAGGAGGTGCTATCTATCTATTCATACAGTGATTTGAGCCCCTATCTATTCAATTACATCATATTACACTTCAACCGCTAATTATGAGATTGACATTTAACTTTGTCGACCTCTTCTAAATTACAGAACTAGGAGGTGCTAATGTGAATCTATTATATACTAAAAGCAATATAAGGGTGTTTTTCGAAGCACCAGGCTGATCCACATCACCTGAATTATATTAACCCTTAGATCTTTAATCCATGGCTAAGATTGAACAGACTCTTGAAATCTACGTAACACATAAGCGAACGTGCAATCCTTCAACACCTATGTATGGTGCAAGGAAACCCAGACGAAAAAACCTATCTACCTACTAACCGCCGTGCAAGTGCAAGCAAACTAATAAAAAAAAGAGAACTATCGAATAGATCTAGAATTTGGGCATGGCATCAGTTTCCATGGCCATGGCCTTATTCCTGTGCAGGTTTCAAGTGCTGGCCTCGATGCCCTTGGCTAGCAGCCCGGCCGGCCGGCAGGCCCTCTTCCTGTGCTTCCTGCACATACACATCGGTGGAGAAGTTTTGATCTGGCCTCACGCACATAGCCATGCCAGATTTGTCTAAGGTTTGCCGTAGACAACCTCCAAAAGCCAGGCGTAGGTAGTATGTTTCATTTTATTTTGACTACTTAATCTCCTAATTTCTTATGAGACACCATGCAAACTACATGAATATGGCTTGACGTATGATTTGTTTCGGTAAATAAAACATGGGAACAAAGAAACAAGGTTGACAATACAAGTCAGAGGCTTTCAGTGTACATCAGAGATTGAACTGTAAAAAGGTATGTAGTGTATACATGATGTTTAATTTGTTGGTCTTCAGCATGATTATCTATGAAAGTGGTAACGCCACACATTACACAGATTTTGCTCTCTACCGGTGCATGCTGATTGGTAATTAAGGTCATTGACTAGATTTGATTGCAGCAGAGTAGAGGAGATTCACCATGTCCGGTGTCATCACCATTCAGGCCGATGGCACTACAAAGTGATCAAGTATATAATTTCTCTGCATAGAAAAAGAACTCTGACCACTCTGTTAAGGCTTCAACAAATAAATTGGAATATGATCATAGCTGATGGTATAATTTCATCTATATTTGAGATACAAGGTATCTATATTTCCTTTGGAAATTAAACATTAATGTTTCTATGTACACTACAGTTATCCAGTGGAGTATCTAATTCATCTCGACGTTAAATTCTTGGCAGGATTGTATGAGTAAAATCTGAGCCGACATGTACAAGGTGGTGCAGCAAAAACACAAAATCATGCTGCTAAATGGTGAGTGGAACTAAATAATCTCTTAGATATTTTTCTCATTTCTGATTTTGAGTGTTCATTAGCAATCAAACTTACAAAATAAAAATAATACACGAGTTATAGAAGTTGCTTAATGTTTTACTCAGAATTAGCTTCTTCGGACATTATTGTTGTGTTATCCCATGACATTGTGTTATTAATCATCTGATACTCTTTACTCTGGAACTATTACTAAGTGAATAGTTTTGTTTATCTCTTTCATTTGTAAAATTTTCCTTTGAAAGAGAGCTATTATTGTATTGCCCCACATAGAATGAAATTATTTTATATAACACAAAAAAACGGCCTACTATTTGAGTGTAAGAAATAAAAGTGACAAAAATGTATCCCGAGATGAAAGAGATATGCTAGATAATTAGATATAAAGCAATATATAGCCATTAATATGGTGCACCCACTTTTAAGAAATGAAGCAGAACCGTTAGTTTTTTTTATAATTCTACATATTTCATTTGGTGGACCCTCTTTCACATGTATGTAAACAAGGGAGAACCTGGTATGGTTGATATAAGGAGTAAGCCTAACACGTTATATAAGAACACAATCAATTCTCTTACACATATGCATTTACAATATAGTGCATGTCTCACTAGGTACATATCGAGAGTTAATTAACATGTAAACACAAATCTATGTCCGCGGTAAGAGGATCATGTAACTAGAAAACATGCCCATAAGAAAATTTGCACACATATTATCGAATTGCATGATTCAGTTTGTTATAAAAAATCAAGTAGGATGTAGGCAATTTGAAAACCTTCACCAAAGAATCTGGTCAAACAACAAATGTCCTAGATTGTTGGTTCTTATTTGGAATACCTGCAAGTTAATTTAGCATCATTATTAATTAGAGACCTAATTTTGTGACAAGGTTATTGTGACTTTAGGAGCCAAAGGAGATAAGATCACTTGGGATTGATGAAGATATGTCATGTTTGACGGATTTGAGGAAGAACATATGCCTTAGGAAAGAGGACGAGAGAGGAGAGCAGGGGTTCATTCCAGAGATTTGAGTTTTCATGGTCCTTTGGATAAGGCTAGGGCGTAGGACTTTCCTGATTTTCCTATTGTTTCTGATGACGAAGCCCACATAGCATAGTTCTCCTAAATGGGGCTTTATGAAATTAAAACATGCTTGTATTATTTTGACATGTGACAAAATAGAAATACAAAGATAATAGAGAACAGAAAATCTTTTCGATAAACCGACTCGGGGATTGCAAATAACTTATATATAGGGTACAACAAGATGGACCAATCAATTTCTTTACTAGAATTTTTGTTGTAAAAGACCGTCAGATTACAAACACGAGAAATAATATTAGCGCAAGGCTCTGCTATTTTGCAGAATATATTAATATACATATTAGATTGTTCTCTATAATCATGCACAAAAGAACATGCATATGAAAGTTTCAAATCTCTAGCTAACACACAACATTTGATCTAAGGGAGCACAAATTGGTGTTTAGTTTTGTTGGTGCCCATGCAACGTCTCATCTTACTGCATAAACAGACACCGACAAAACAACATCCAATATCATGAGATGTTTCGTAAGTTCCTAGCAATTCAATCCCTTACAAAACTATATGCCAAAGTTCTACTATAAACAAGGTGTTCACATCAAATCGCTATGTATTTTGTGACCAAGAGTTTGTTAAATGGGAGAAAAAATATGTATTCGTAATACAAAAATAAATATGTGACATTAAATAGGATGCCCTCGCATTTGCGAGGGCCACTATGCTAGTTAGGAAAAAATAAAAACAGGGGACGTTACACCACCGTCCGCTGACAGACAACCTCCTTAGATGGTGACGGGATAGAGGAGGAAGGGTTTGTTGGCGCCGAGAAGGTTGGGTTTTGGAACAACATGTGATATTGAATCTGATATAGATCCATACATGCCTTGCACTCCTCACGAAAGAAAAGTCATAACCCTATTTGATTGCAAAACCCAAGTGTGGGGATCTGAAGAATGGAGATGTTGAGAGTGAGCAGAAATCAAGTGTTACAAGTGTGGTGAAGTTTCCATGTCACCCAGGATGAGGACGACGCCATACAATAACTACCTAGACAACTCAAGGACATCTAACTTCTCTATGCAGTGGATCATCCAAATCAATGCATATGAATCAGCAACATGTTTTTCATCTGATTTGTTTGAAAAGGGGAACGGAGCCCTGGCCTCTATATCGAGCGATGCACACAACCTCTCTTCATTATTAAAACATCATAATCTAGAAAATTCCATTACAAAGACCCTACAAACCAAGATAACACCACTGAGCATGAAATAGAAGTCCATCGTCAGCTCCCTAAAAAAATCTGGAAAACACCTAACCACCCATGCAATCCTAGAGCCTAGAACCGCTGAACGTATTTGCGAAATGGCGCAAGGGCACTTGCTTCGGATGTTGCCGCCTCCGCTATCATCCGCGTGTAGATCGATGCGCAGACTCTCAACGCTCCAGCCACCGACACCAGCGCAGTACCAAGTAGCGTCCCCTCCCTGTGCTAACTTCAAAGCACGTCATGATCGCCACTGGAAGCCCCATGTCTTTCATCTGAAAGTCCAACTCAATTCATCCTAACCCAACTAGCACAACTTGCAATGGTTATCTTTTAGATACCGTGAATGCAAGGGCTGCATCGTTATTTACTGCATACACCCAGAATAATGTATGCCTTTTACACACAACAGATGCATGACCGACTTAGATAAAAGAAAGGGCGGCAAATGGCCTATAGCAGCCCAATACTACAAAGGAGAATCAACCAAAAATAAGAAATATGTAAAACTGTACAACTAATTTGGACCGTTAACTGTGGAAGGAATACTCTAACTAGGCATTATTTTTTCTCCAATAGTTGATCGGAGAGGGAATACACAAGTTCTGCGAATTGCAGAATCCAAAAGCATAACTGTGACATGAAAGAAACACAATAGATATATGTAAAAGCATAACTTGTTCGGACGGAGAGAGTACTATGAATATTCTTGTTTTCCATATTTCATAGGAGAATACTTGCGTTTTTGGAACCTTCGTGCTCCATGGTTAGAGCCTCTAAGGGGCCAAAATGGTTCACTCGAAAAGTAAACGTATTTGTTCGGTCGCCGGATATGTTACAAGATCAATTCGGCCTGGCACTTGATCGTACACAACGTGAAGTTCAAAAAACTATTTGATTTTCCATATTGACCTTGCACTTATAAGAGTTCCGTATCGAATGAAGTTATAGTTCCAGATGAATAATTTCGTTTCCCATATTTCATGGCACGCGCACCATTGAAAGCTAGCTACCCAAGTTCCCTCCTCGCGCCACGGGGTGAGTGTGTATAACTTTCCGGCGCAAATGATAAGAATTAGCAAATCAGAAATTCAGCCTCATTCGCATGTAGATACTCCTTGCTTCGTTCTAGATAAAGCTATGAAAAAAGTGTGTTTTGCTTTCTCAAGAAGTGTTTTTTAATTTTGAAGGAAACACGCTTCATGAATTTTAGTGTCTGCACTACCACACATATCGACATGTATGATGCGTCATTCTGTAAATTTTCTCTTATCCAGATATGTGTTTGCAAGTGCTTATGTGTATGTGTATCATCCAATTTACACTTTATGACGTGTGTAGATAGACATTAGAAGAACTCTAGAACACACGAGCAAAACTATCCAAATATATTGTTATGCAACAATTCAAAAATCAGTTGTCACTTAGTGGTGTCATAAACAAACGACCAAGAAGAATCACAAATACAACTGATCGCATAGTACAAACTACAAAAGATTGTTAGAAAACTCAAGCCATATAACTACTTAACTTATGATAATAGGAAAAGGATGTAGGACAAGTTGTACATACTTCTTTGAGAAGCTTTGAGTATACGTGAAAAAGTAACAGTTATCCAAGTATGCACGAAAATCGTTTGAAAACAAATACAAATGAGGTTTTCAACCAGAACTCGGACTTGTTAGATAATTTATGGTTATGCTTGCAATCATGCTTATGCATTTGTTTTCTCTATTACGTCCAAATTTTCATGTCATCACACATCTATCTTAACAAACCATGTCTTTACATAAGGTGTATGCCACTTTTCTTAGCTATAAAATACCCATTACATCCCACAACACCTCCATCAACCAACCTTCTCAATCTCTTACAAAAAGAATGGCAACTACTAGTTTCCCATCGCTCTTATCTTGCCTTTGCATTTTCCTCTTGTTCCATGGATCCATGGCTCAGGTATTTGGCCAGAGTCAACCATGGCAAAGCTCTCGACAAGGAAGTGCTAGGGGATGCACATTCTATAGGCTACAAGCATTTGAACCACTTCGACAAGTGAGGTCCGAAGCGGGCCTCACTGAGTATTTTGAGGAGAAAAATGACCAAATCCGCTGTGTTGGTCTATCTGTCATTCGTCGTGTCATCGAGCCTCAAGGCCTTTTGTTACCTCGATACCACAACGCTCCCGCCTTGGTATACATCCTACAAGGTTAGTTTATGAACTTAATAGAGTGGTTATAGCTTTAGATTATATACTTTAGATTTCTATGTGAAAAATGTTACAAAAGTATCAGGAATATTTAATATTGAATTGAACTTATTTTCTTGTAGGCACGGGTACTGTAGGGCTGACATTCCCTGGTTGCCCAGAGACCTTCCAACAACAGTTCGGACAATTTGATCAAGAGCAATCTGAGGGTCAGAGCCAAAGACAAAAGTTTAGAGATGAGCACCAGAAAGTTCATCACATTAAACAAGGAGATGTTGTTGCGTTGCCAGCTGGCATTGCACATTGGTTCTATAATCATGGCCAAGTGCCAATTGTAGCTCTCTATGTTTTTGACATAAACAACAATGCTAACCAGCTTGAACCTAGACAAAAGGTAATTAAGAGTATCTAAAACAATCTCTAGGATTGATAGTCTTTTCGACTAATCTACTAGGTTTAGCCTTTTTGACCAATATCTAAGATTCTTTGATATATTTATTACTTGATCAAATTGCAGGAATTTTTGTTGGCTGGAGGTAGTAGGACACTACAACAGTATGTGAGTCAAAACATATTCCATGGATTCAATTTACAGTTGCTTGGTGAAGCCCTTGGTATAAGTGAATAGACATCTCAAAGACTTCAGAATCAAAATGACCAAAGAGGTGACATAATCCGCGTGAACCGTGCGCTTCAAATTCTGCAACCAATTGTGATGCCACAACAAGAGCAACAGTCGTATCAAGAAGAGCAATCTCAAGCAACACAACCTCAGGTTGGTCAGTCTCAAATAGAGTCATCTCAGACGTGGCAATCTCAGGGAGAGCAATCAACTAGTGGTCGTTGGAATGGTTTGGAGGAGAACTTTTGTGATCATAAGCCAACAATGAACGTTGAAAATCCTACACGTGCTGACACATACAACCCACGTGCTGGTAGGATAACGCAAGTCAACAGCCAAAAGTTCCCCATTCTTAACACTGTGCAAATGAGTGCTACAATAGTAAACCTCTATCAGGTACTTACGATGTTACATTTCAACACATTCTTATCTATATATCTTGTAAGCTTAATAATAGAAGTCTAATTCTATTTCCTTTTACTTACTCAATTTGATTAATTGCAGAACGCCATTCTTTCGCCATTCTGGAACATTAATGCTCATAGTGTGATGTACGTGATCCAAGGCCACACACGGGTTCAAGTTGTTAACAATCATGGCCAAAATGTGTTCAACGACATTCTTCGTCCGGGACAACTATTAATCATACCACAGAACTATGTTGTTCTAAAGAAGGCACAACGCGAAGGATGCCAATACATTTCATTCAAGACCAACGCAAACTCCATGGTTAGCCACATCGCCGGGAAGAACTCAATCCTCCGTGCCCTTCCTGTTGATGTCATCGCTAATGCGTACCACATATCAAAGCAAGAAGCCCGAAACCTCAAATACAACAGAGGAGAGGAGTTTGGCGTATTCACTCCTAAGTTTTCTCAAAGTGGCTTCACGAGAGCTCAAACGGGATTGGTGAACTAATGTAATGGGAGGACAATCTAGTAAAGTAAAATAAAGACATCAAGATAAGTGTGTATCACTTTGATGTTCCCTGCATGTCCGCCTCATCATGATATGAATACAATAAAAGCTTCCGCGCGTTCTGAATGTGTTTCGTTGTTGGAAATTTGTATACATTTTTTGATTTGCAAATTTCATTAGCTAATTTTTATGCTCCATGTTGTCTATGTCATTGGCACATCAACATAATAAGCATCACATACAATGTCAACTAACCCCGTATATCTTTTGATAATGTGAGGGCTGCCGTATTTTATTGTTGTACTAGTATACAAGGACTCAAGGACACGATCATAGGAATGTCTGCAAGTCGCGTTGGCACAACCGCACAAACATGTGGGCCTCACTTTGCAGCCGAGGCCTAGTGAACCTGTGTCTAATGAGATCAATTGGAGGAACCTGGCTATGTTATTTACACTTGGATGTTATCTAGAGACGTTCCACCATGTTCTCTCTTAACATAAATTGGAGATGCAGTTTTGGGAGTCGCTTCCTGGTGGTTGGGCCTACTCCTTGCCCCTCTCGCCGGATTAGCCGGAGAGTGGTGGTGAGAATACGACACCGGAGTAGGATTAGGTCTCTGTAGGAGTCGTAGGTGTAGGGTTTGGCCAAGTGCCGTGGTCTAGCATCATGCCATGGAGAAGAAGCTTCTAGATCTCGTCGGCTGGATCTGGGGGTGTTACCTCCTTCTATCCCTTGCGGTGGTACTCCGGTGGCCGGAGTCGGATGCGGTTGAGGGCCATGTGTGGAGCTTCTCCAAAAATAAAGTTGTGGTCTGCTTATAGAGTGATGGAGGTGTTGTTGTTGTGCTGCTCATGGCCAGCCATGGCGGCGAGGGGGAGCGGCGCGGCGACCTGTTGGTGCTTGTTGTTCCCCCTTGGCCGGCCGTGGCGGCGAGGGAGGGGGAAACTACGGCGCACCGGCCTCTTCATCTCTCCGGTGGCTCTTGTCCTCTCCTTTGTGGGAGGATGTGTATCTGGAGCAGAGTTGGAAGTGGATGGTGCTTGCATCAGCTGCCTTAGCCACCACGATGGTGGTTCTAGGGAGGTGGTGCGTCGGTGTCGACCTTCAATCTCTGTTCCTCGAGTTGTACCCTCTGGTGTTCATCCGCGGGGGCTCACTTTCGGCGGCGATGAGTTTCGATGGGCCCTGCCTCAGCTGGTCGAAGGGCGACCGCGTTTAGCTACCTCCAGATCGGAGGCCTTTTCGGATCTTTTCGTCGGAGCTCAGCGCTGCTTCACCCCCAAGTGGTTTCATCCCCTGGAGTGTCTCGACGACCAGCAGATCGTTTCCCTCGCCGGGCAGGAGGCACCCCTCGAGCGTAGTCTCCGACCTCGGCTCTGCCTTGAGGTCATCGGCGAGCGGTGGAGTGGTGGCAGAGGTGCCCATTCCCAAGCACCTGATTGCTTTTCTTTTTCTTGTGCTAGGGGCTTTTTGTAAGAAAATAAATCTTATCTTCAACAGTTAGGTTACTCAGTGCGATAGTTGAAAAAGGGCCTCTTTGTAATTCTATACCTGCCACGTATCAGTCAATGCAGCTCTACGTCCTTCAGGACTGTTCCTCATTAAAAAAAACCATGTTCTCTCTTTAAAATTAGACTTTGAATATGTCTTCAGTCGCCCCTATTTAATTGCACACTAAATAACCGTAGACGTGGAACTAAATCTTTGTCTTAACAATGATTAAGATGGCAGCCGAACATGTCGGATGAATCAAGTGAGTGCCACGTTGTCGCGTGTGCTTGGCAAACAAGCGATGCAAATTGATAATTAACGGGCTAATGATACCAAAGCATTGCGCGTCTCGCAAGGCGCCAAGAAGATGGAGTATGTTGATACCCAACACCAACATTATCTTAAAAAATATACCTAACACAAGGTAGTACTGGCTTTCTTGTTGTCGCTTTTCTGCTGCATATAAGAATATGTATATGTACTAGTAGTTGGTGATGTTTCCTGCTGAATTACTCTAAGGCCTTGTTTACTTCTCCGGTATTTTTATCCTAAATACCTTTCCCCAAAAAAACTCTATCATAATGGAAATTTTTTAATCTAGTCAAAAATACACTAGTGTAGAGGGGATTTGTGGGGATATTTCGGAATTATCCCCTCAAAACCCGGCCTAGTAAACGACCTATCGAAGAAATTCCGAGATATAAAATAATCCTCTTCCATCCTCTAAAATAGTAAACAAGGCCTAACTAGGATTCGAAAAAAAGAAAATGAAAACTCTATCTAGCTAGAGAAGAGAAATGGCAGCCTTGCCGGTATGATGTTCTTCTGTATTACTATTAATTCATTATCATGTTCTGCTGAAGATAAGAAATGGCAGCCTTGCCGGACAAGAGCAGCACTTGTCGATTCCAGGTTTGAACTAGCCACCGTACGTGTTAGCTAGCTGGCGGCTGGCGCTGCTTAAGATTTGATCTTGAAACAATTAACTTAATCGCCGACTTGCTCTCGTGGTCTCGTTTCTCGAACAGAGCAAAGAGAGGCTAAAAAGGTTGTAGTACAACTTCACTGCAGTCGATGACATTGGCCTGCTGATTTTAAGACTGGCAAAATTGGCTTGCCCTTTGCTCATTAAACATGTAGCCTAATGGCGACGGTCTGTCATGCGTGTCCGCCTGCCTTCTGCCATTGTTCCTATCTATCCACTAGAATGCTCTAAAAGTTCTATATGACATAAATACAAATAGGATTTGCTAGTTCTTGGGTGTCTAAGAACTTTTCAGGTCTCGGTCATCTCTTTTACCATTGAATTTACATTGTGATTCGTGCAATGTGAGAAACTTCATATGAGTTGTAACAGATTGTAATCGAAATTTAATGAGTTATAATTAGGTTTGTAGTATAAATATTATGTGATTCGATTAGGTTCAGAATTAGTAATATAAGATTGAAGACTAGGACATGAAAATTCTTAAGCGAATGAGATCTAGGCGCTCCCAATAAAAATCTACAGAAAACTAGTCATGTGTACTTGATAGGGAGTATGCAGCCTAGCATCCTGCTCGGGCAACACGGGCGGAACAACACGTGCCAACCCTAGCCCCTCTCATTTGGTTCCTCCCTTGTTGCTGTCGCCAGTGGATGCCGCCAGGCAAAGCCCGTGCGGTGGCTGATGGCAGTTGGCATTCTCCCCGTCACATCATAGGGATATTGTTGCACGGATGAAGTTAGGCACATATCAAGCGAGCTTCAAAGCGGATACGCACCGGGAAGGCGGCCTAGGGCTACATTAGTGGCAAACGACAAGGTGCAGAGGCTGCCCAGCGTGGCAGCAGCGGATTTGGCACGTGGGGACTGAAGCCTTGCCTCGAGACATGCAGACGGCCAGTAGTGGGCCACTGGCTCAAGGGAGGCGAGTTCTCCCCAGATCTGAAGCTTAGACTGTCGGGCTAGCCAACTGGTGGTCATTCCCGTCGGTGTATAGAAGTGTTGGAATTTGGTGTATATTGGCGCATTGGCCATTAAAATCTGAATTTTTTACTTATGCATGGCAGCGTATGGGTGTCTTTAGTGCTTTAAGTTTAGTCGCATTCTTGTTGAAGGGAGTTGGACCACCTTATATAGTAGAGTGTTGCACCACTCACTAAGGTGTGACAAGAAGAGTAGCCCTCGCGCACTCCTCCTTCGACGCCGCCCGCCTCGCCAAGCCTCGCCTCGTCACGCCGCTGGTTGCGAATCTCGCGAGCCGAGCTTTATTTCTTGGTTGGGAAAACTGATTATGAGTCATTAGCAGACGCGTTAATTACGCCGTTCCAGCTTTTATGGACATGGATCATCGACTTCGGACGTACGAGCCCATGATCCTCCTAACTGCACTATATAAAGCGTCGGGCTAAACCTAATCGATGCGGAATCAATCCACACGCGCCTACCTCCGAACCTTGCGCCGCTGTTTTCTCCATCCCGGCTTGCGGCGTGCAGATCGGGACATGAGGCCTCCTAACCCGCCTCTCATGAACCATGTCGGGTGAGGCGATCGAGGTTTGGGAGCGCTCAGCCGCGACTCACGCGGCAACCACGACGTCCGGACGACAGGTTCCGACGACTACTTCTTCCGGACGTCGGACCTCTTCGACAACCTCAACATGGGCGACGTCTTTGCGACGCTACGGCTGCTATTCAGCCTACATCGTGATCCTCAATTGTCTTTTTTTATTATGCTAGAGTTCTTTGTTCTAGCGTTTGGTGTAGATGTGATAGGTTTATCTCCTATAGATGTAACTGTTCATCTACTTTGTTGATCTGCATGATTGGTTTTACTACCGTCATGTATGATCATGTTTTATCGCTTATTATTCGGATTAAATCATATGGATTATTGCTTATATTTCCAACAATCCAAAAACCTGATTATAGGCAATGAATTCCATGGTGTAGCGGCTACTAGGCCTCCTTTTGATGGCATGCACTATAAGAGATGGCGCAAGAGCGGTTCTCTGGTTTGAAAACCTAAAGCGTTATAGCGCCACTCTTGGCTGAAGGAGATCTTCTTTGGCGAGCGAACTTTAAGAAAGCCGATACCATGTTTATGGCGGCTTTGTTCAAGGTTCTTGGGACAACATTGTTGACCCTTATATGTCATTTGATAATGGCAAGGACGCGTGGGAAGCGCTTGAGGCCAAGTTTGGGGTCTCGGGGCAGCCGGCTGTCGTCATGGAGCAATTCTATGACTAGGATGGTTGATGAGCGCTCCGTCGTTGAGCAAGCTCATGAGATACAATCACTTGCCAAAGAACTTGAGCAGTTCAAGTGTTCCTTACGGACAAATTTGTGGTGGTGGCATTATTGCCAAGCTTCCTCCTTCGTGGAGGAACTTTGCTACTTCTCGAAACATAAGAGACAAGAGTTTTCCGTTACGGATCTCATTGGGTCTCTTCATGTGGAAGAGAAGGCGAGCAAAGGACAAAACTGCTCGAGGACTTGAGGGAGGTTCTCGCCAATTTAGTGCGAGAAAAACTTCCAATCCACAAGTTCAAGAATAAGAACAAAACTGAAGGAAAGGGAAAGTTCGATGGCAAGAACAAGGCCACGCACTCAACCAACTTCAAGAAGAAAAATGATAAGAGGAAAGGCTCTTGCCACGTCGTGGTGATCCGGTCATTGGGCTCCTAGCTGCCCTAATCGCTTTGACAAGCGTCAACATGGGAACAATGCATCGCTAATGTTGTTATTAGCAATCGAGATGAAGGATGCTGCGGTATTTTACCTACTATCCTTTCGATGTCATTCTCCGATTGGTGGATAGACACGGGTGCTAATACACATGTATGTTCGATATTTCCATGTTTTCCTCTTACAGTCTCAAGGACCTCTTCCAGGTCGATGGGAAACGGCTCACGTGCTTGTTCATGGTGTTGGTGCAGTGATCTGAGTTTACTTGGGGAAGACCGTAACCTCAAGAACGTCGCAAGATGTTCCTCCATCAATAAGAATCCGTCACGGATCGCTTTTATGTCGAGATGGCTTTAAGTTGGTTTTGAGTCCAATAAAGTTGTAATTTCTAAGTATGTACAATTTTTGGAAAAGGTTACGAGTGAGGTCTGTTCCGCTTGTCTCTGTCGACTCATGTACTAAAGTTATTAATCATGTTTGCAATGATAATGAGTCCAATGTTTGGCATTCACGACTACATCATATTAACTTTGGTTGCATGACGCGCTAGCCAATATGAGTTTAATTCGAAATTTACCATCATCAAAGGTTCTAAGTGCCAAGTTTGTGTGCAAGCAAAGCAACCCAAGTCTCATACAATGCGGGCAGAAACTTAGCACCACTAGAACTTATACATTCAAATCTTTGTGAGATGAATGGTGTGTTGACAAAAGGTGGAAAAAGATACTTTATGACGTTGATTGATGACTCCACTAGATATCGCTATGTTTATCTCCGAAATCTAAAGATGAAGCTTTGAACTACTTCAAAATCTATAAAGTTGAGGCGAAAACCAACTTGATCTTAAAATCAAGCTAAGGTCGGATCGTGGTGGAGAGTACTTTTCAAATGAATTTGATTTATTCTGCGGAACATGGTATTATACATGAGGGCGCCTCCCTACTCACCTCGATCAAATGGGGTGGCGAAAGAAAGAACCGCACTCTAAGCATTTGGTTAACGCCATGTTAGATACATCGGTCTTTCCAAGGAATGGTGGGGAGGCGCTAATGATCACGTGTCATGTCCTAAACCGTGTTCCTGTAAAGGATAAAACCATGACTCCATTTGAGGAATGGAAAAAAAAGGCTTAAACTCTCTTACTTACGAACTTGGGGTTGTTTGGCGAAAGTCAATATTCCAATACCCAAGAAGCGAAAGCTTGGACCAAAAACCGTTGATTGTGTTTTTCTGGGATATGCTTTTCATAGCATTGGCTATATATTTTTGATAGTAAAATCTGAGGTATCCGACATGCATGTTGATACAATTATGGAGTCGAATGATGCGACTTTCTTTGAGGACATCTTTCCTATGAAAGGCATGTCTAGCTCATCAAATCAGGAGATGACTAGTTCATCTAATCAGGAATTTTCTATAATTCCTGAACCCACTATGCCGATAGAACACTCTAATGATCCTGTGGAGGATGACAATGAAGCTCCCAAAAGGAGCAAGAGACAAAGGATCAAAGTCATTTGGTGATGATTTCATTGTGTACCTTGTGGATGATACTCCACTTCTATTTCAAGCCTATGCATCTCAAGATCGACTCTTTGGAAGGAAGTCAAGCGAGATGGACTCCATCTTAGCTAATGGTACTTGGGAAATCACCGATCGTCCTTATGGGTGCAAACTGTAGGATGTAAGTGGGTGTTCAAGAAAAGCTTAGACGATGGTACTATTGAAAAGTACAAGGCACGCGTCTTGTGGCTAAGGGTTATACCCAAAGGAAGGTGAAGACTTCTTGATACCTACTCACCAGTAGCGATTGACCACTATTCGAGTCGCTATCCTTTGCCTCACATGGTCTTCTCGTTCATCAAATGGACGTTAAGACACTTTTCTAAATGGAGAGTTAGATGAGGAAATTTATATGGAGCAAATGACGGATTTGTGGTAGATGGTCAAGAAGGAAAGGTGTGTAAGTTAGTGAAGTCTTTATATGGTCTTAAGCAAGCTCCTAGCAAAGTGCACGAGAAGTTTGAAAGAACTTTAAGCATTGAAGGCTTTATTGTAAACGGTTGACAAATGTGTGTACTATCGCCATGGTGGGGGCGGAGTTATTATGTGTCTCTATGTTGATGACATATTGATATTCGGGACCAACCTCATTTGTTATCGAGGAGGTCAAAGAGTTCCTATCTCATTGCTTTGAGATGAAGGACTTGGGAGTGGCTGATGTAATTTTAAACATCAAGCTACTCAAGGATGACAATGGTGGGATTACACTTTGCCTCACTATGTGGAAAAGATATTGAGTCGCTTCGGGTATAGCGACTGCAATTCTTCTCCAACGCCTTATGATCCGAGTGTGCTACTTCGAAAGAATCGAAGGAATGCTAAAGATCAATTGAGATATTCTCAAATTATTGGCACGCTCATGTATTTAGCCAGCGCTACTAGACCTAACATCTCCTTTGCTGTAAGAAAACTGAGTCGGTTTGTGTCAAATCCTGGAGATGATCATTGGCATGCTCTTGAAAGAGTTTTG
This sequence comes from Avena longiglumis, assembly GCA_030063025.1. Lineage (NCBI taxonomy): Eukaryota > Viridiplantae > Streptophyta > Magnoliopsida > Poales > Poaceae > Avena > Avena longiglumis. Next base: position 102,215,143 of record CP125974.1, read on the forward strand.
CGTTATTTGAAAGGCACTGCGAGTTATGGTATTCACTATACTGGGTATCCTCGGGTACTTGAGGGTTATAGTGATTCAAATTGGATATCTGATGCCGATGAGATTAAGGCCACAAGTGGTTATTTGTTTACACTTGGTGGTGGCGCTGTTTCCTGGAAGTCTTGCAAGCGGACCATCTTCTTAACGAGGTCAACAATGGAAGCAGAACTCACGATTAGACACGACCCTTTGTTGAAGCAGAGTGGCTTTGAGCTCTTGATGGACTTACATGGTTGAAAAACCAATACCCGCTATCCCAATGAACTGATAATCAAACTGTGATCGTCAAGTAAACAGCTTCTAAGGATAATATGAAGTCATCAAGGCATGTGAAGAGGAGATTGAAATCATCGAAACCGAAACTCGGAGTTATTACGTTGGATTATATCCAAACATCTAAGAACGCGGATCCTTTCACAAAGGGACTATCACGTAATGTGATAGATAATGCATCGAGGAGATGGGTTTGAGACCCACACTATGAGTTGATCCGGTGGCAACCCACTCTATGTGATCGGAGATCCGTGAATTAGAGATGGGAGACAAGCTGTTGGTCAGGAGGAGTATTCCCATATTATTTTTACATCTCCATAAAGATGCAATACTCTTAACTGCATGGCGGTTGATATTTATCTTAATGTGTTCCAAGTGGCTTTTATAAGCGGAGATGTTGTCTGTGAACATCTCTTGAGGAATACACCTATGAGTCTGATTGTCAAGCCGCAGTCCGTGAGAGTTGGGTGCTCTCTAATAAACTCATGAAAGGCCCCGAGTATGACACATAAGCTCCAAACCGCTGGGAAGCCCTGCATCTGGTCTAGATTTTGTGTGGAACTAGCGCAGAAAACTTGTAGTTCAAGGCATAGTCCACTATTCAAGTTGCTAGCTAGTGTAGCATGAAGTTTAATGTGGAAGTTCAACTTAACAGTCTCCACTACACACCGGTATATAAAACAATGTTCTGGAAGAAAAGTGATGTGATGTGCCAATGAGACTTTGTGGGGGATTGTTGGAATTTGGTGTATATTGGGCTGTTGGCCCATTAGACAAATTCTGAAATTCACTTTGGCCCACTTATGCATGGCAGCATATGGCTGTGCTAGTGGTGCTAAAGTTTAGTCCCACATTGCTAGTTGAAGGGGAGTTGGACCACCTTATATAGTAGAGTGTTGCACCACTCACTAAGGTGTGACAAGAAGAGTAGCCCTCGCGCACTCCTCCTCCGACGCCGCCCGCCTCGCCTCGCCTCGTCACGACGCGCGCCGCGGGTTGCGGGAATCTCGCCGAGCCGAGCTTTATTTTGCTGGTTGGGAAAACTGATTATGAGTCTTTAACGGACGCGTTAATTACAGCCCGTTCAGTTTTATGGACATGGATTACCGACTTCGACGTGGCTGAGCCCATGATCCTCCTAACCTGCACTATATAAAGCGTCGGCTAAACCTAATGCGGAATCAATCCACACACGCGCCTACCTCCGTAACCTTGCGCTGCTGTCTTCTCCATCCCGGCTTGCGCGTGCCACGATCGGGACAAGAGGCCTCCGAACCCGCCTCGTGAACTCATGCGGGTGAGGGGCGATCAGGTTTTGGGAGCGCTCAGCGCGACTCGGCAACCACGACGTCGTCCGACGAGTTCCCCAGCGACGACTTCTTCCCGGACGTCAGCGACCTCTTCGACAACCTCAACATGGGCGACGCTGCTGCGACCGCTACGGCTGCTGTTCAGCCTACACTGTACGTGATCCTCAATTGTCTTTTTCGTATTATGCTAGAGTTCTTTGTTCTAGCGTTTGGTGTAGATGTGATAGGTTTATCTCCTATAGATGTAATCTGTTCATCTACTTTGTTGATCTGCATGATTGGTTTTACTACTGTTTGTATGATCATGTTTTATCAGTTTATTATTCGGATTAAATCATATGGATTATTGCTTATATTTCCAACAAGAAGAAGGCAGGAATGAAGGCTCCCTTGGCGGGCGGCCGGTGGTGGCTCAAACACGATCTCCTAGGCCTAAGCGGCCTAGACTGGATTGATTTGGATGACGGAATGCTGGTGGTGCTCCAGCAAGAATACGTGTAATCGGCTATGGTTGTGGTGGCTGGGGTGTGCCGATGATGTTAGGAGCAGTTTCTCAACAAAGTCCTCGACATTTGTTGATGTCGATGAAAACAACATCTTCAGTGTCATTTGCCTTGTTGAAGGCGTCACCAAGGAGATCGACACCTCTTCCATCTTTGGATATCTTTTTGGTGAAAAATGAGTTCCGCTTTGCCTGACGATCCATCCATGGCGTCGTCGATGTCGCTACTTCGATGGAAGCATCACTTAGGAAACACGATCTTTTGGTGAAAGCACTTGGTTTACACTAGTAGAAAACAGGCCATCCGTTCGCGTCCCCTCAGAGCATTAGTCCCGGTTGTGCCACCAACCAGAACTAATGCTGGCACGCGTCGATTCGCCGGCACGGGGCGGGAGGCATGCGTCCGGTTGGTTAGGGCATACGTCGGTTGGAGCCACCAACCGACTAAAGGTTTGACGATAGCCACGGCGTGGCACACACTTTAGTCGGTTGGTGGCTCCAACCGACGATGCTCCCCTCTATAAATGCACGCCGCCCCATTTCTGCCTCCACTCTGTTTTTTCTCTTGGTGGAAGGTGTGAGGGTGTGCTAGTTTTTTCTCCCCAATGCATGCATTCAAGGTGTTTGATGAAATGTTTGAGTGAATAATCCCGTTCAATTTCTCATAGAACAAAAATATAGAAGGTGTCCGAGACGCACTTGAGCTTTCTCGTTTTTATTTTCCTCGATCGAGGTTAGCAATCTTATCTTTTCTCTGTCATTGATACAATGCATGTGTCGATGTAAATTGGTCATTTCACTATTTATGATGTCCTGTTTTTTGATAAACTTACTTATATGATGCGTATGAACTATCGGGAATGGATGTACGGTGACCGGTAGCGTGGCCGGGTATATGAAAGGCGTGGATAAATTTATCGGTGTGTCTCTGACAAACAAAGAGAATGGTTTTATCGTTGTCCATGTGTTCAATGTCGGAACAACAAGGAGTACTCTTCCTCGAAAATCATTCGCGCCACGATTATGAAAGGTTTCATGCCCAACAATAATTGCTGGACCAAGCACGGGGAAAGAGGGGTTATGATGGAAGATGGTGAAGAAGAAGATGATGATAAAACTATCATCATATGTTTCCTGAATACTGATACCGCAATGGAAGACAATGGAGAGGAAGGAGGTGAAGAACGGGCATCGGATGAGCCGGTGATGAACTTGGTAGGGTCATTTCGATGCAAAGCGAGACGTGAAACAAAAATGAGAAGTTGAAGTTAGAGGGCATGTTAGAAGATCACAAGAAATTGTTGTACCCAAATTGTAAAGATGGCAGCACAAAGCTCGGTACCACACTGGAATTGTTGCGATGGAAGGCAGAGTGTGGTCTAACTGACTCCTCATTTGAAAAGATGCTGAAAATAATGAAGCCGAAGTTTCCAAAACATAACGAACTTCCTGAGAGTACCTACGAAGCAAAGAAGACTCTCTGTCCTCTAGGATTAGATGTGCAAAAGATACATGCATGCATTAATGACTACATCCTCTACCGCGGTAAGGAGTATGAGAATTTAGATAAATGTCTGGTATGCAATGCGTTGTGGTATAAAATCAGACGAGATGATCCTGGTGATGTTGAGGGAGAGACCCTCCGGAAGAGGGTTCCTGCTAAGGTTATGTGGTATGCTCCTATAATACCAAGGTTGAAACGCATGTTCAGAAACAAAGAGCATGCCAGGTTGTTGCGATGGCACAAAGAAGACCGTAAGAAAGACGGGAAGTTGAGACACCCTGCTGATGGGTCATAGTGGAAAAATCGAGAGAGACTTCCCGCACTTTGCGGATGACGCAAGGAACTTATGGTTTGGTCTAAGTACGGATGGCATGAATCCTTTTGGGGAGCAGAGCTAAATCACACACCTGGCCCATGACTCTATGTATCTACAACCTGCCTCCTTGGTTGTGCATGAAGCGTAAGTTCATTATGATGCCGTGCTCATCCAAGGCTGAAGCGGCAACGATATTGATGTGTACCTTAGGCCATTAGTTGAAGAACTCTTACAGTTGTGGGGCAAACCAGGTGTACGTGCGTGGGATGAGAACAAAGAGGAGCCATTTGATCTACGAGGGTTGTTATTCGTAACCATCAATGATTGGCCTGCTCTTAGTAACCTTTCAGGACAGACAAACAAGGGATATAAGGCATGCACACACTGTTTAGATAAGACCGAAGGTACATATTTGCATAAATGCAAGAAGGTTGTGTATCTGGCGAATCGACGATTTCTTCCGACCAATCATCTCGTAAGAAAGAAAGTCAAGCATTTCAAAGGTGTGGCAGATCACCGGAATAAGCATGAACTCCCTGCTGGTGATGATGTATTTGGTATGGTCAAGGACATAGAAGTAATCTTTAGAAAGGGTCCCGACGGTCAATCAGTTCCGAATGACGTCACTACAGGACACGCACCCATGTGGAAGAACAAATCTATATTTTGGGAGTTGCCATATTGGAAAGTCCTGCGTGTCCGCTCTTCAATCGACGTGATGCACGTGACGAAGAATCTTTGCGTGAACCTGCTAGGATTCCTAGGCGTGTATGGGAAGACAAAAGATACACCGTAAGCAGGAGGACCAACAAATTATGAAAGACCCAAAGAACATGCATACGAACAAAGACGGATAAAGGCGTCACTTAAGTCGTGCATTATGCTCTTACAAAAGAGAAGGAAATCTTTTTGAAGTCCTTTACAGTATCAAGGTGTCATCGGGCTTCTCATCTAATATAAAGGGATAATAAATATGGCGGAGAAAAGTTCCAAAACCTGAAGTCTCATGACTCACACGTGATTATGACGGATTGCTTCCGATTGCATTGAGGGGCTTCTACCGAAAATGTTCGAGTAGCCATTGTGAAGCGTGTGCATTCCTCAATGCAATATCTTAGAAGGTAATCAATCCAGATATTACGCCAAGGTTCTGAAGGATGTGGTACAATGTCTTGTTAGTTTTGAATTGGTGTTCCCACCATCCTTCTTCAATATTATGACGCATCTCTGGTTCACCTAGTGGAAGAGATTGCCATTCTCGGTCGGTATTTCTGCACAATATGTTCCCCTTTGAGAGGTTCATGGGAGTCTTAAAGAAATATGTTCATAACCGTGCTAGACTGGAAAGCATCTCAAGGGATATGGAACAGAGGAGGTCATTGAGTTTTGTGTTGACTTTATTCCTAACCTTAAGCCGATTGGTGTTTCTGACTCGCGGCATGAGGGAAGACTAAGTGGAAAAGGCACGCTGGGAAAGAAAGCAATGATATGTAGGGACGGGGATTCTTTCACTAAAGCACAGTACACAGTTCTACATAATTCCACCTTGGCAGCTCCGTATATCGAGGAACACAAGAATATTCTACGATCCGAAAACCCGGGGAAGCCTGAATCACTGATTATAGATGAACACATGAAGTCTTTCGGTGGTTGGATGCGTACACATCTCTTAAATGACACCACTGTTGGAGATTAGCTATACTTGTTGGCTGCGTCACCATCTTCTACTGTATTGAATTTCCAAGGGTACGAAATAAATGGGAATACATTCTACACGATCGCCCAAGATAAAAAGAGCACCAACCAAAATAGTGGTGTCCGCTTTGATGCAATAGACGAGAATGGACAAAAGGACACATACTATGGTTACATAGAGGAGATATGGGAACTAGACTATGGAGTCTCTTTTAAGGTCCCTTTGTTTCGCTACAATTGGGTCCTGAATGGGGAAGGGTAAAGATAGACCAGTTATGCGGAATGACAATAGTGGATCTCAACAATCTTGGTTATAGAGATGAACCATTCGTCCTAGCCAATGATGTATCTCAGGTTTTCTATGTGAAGGACATGTCCTCCAGACCGGAAAAAAGAAAAAATATGCAAATGAATACATCATATGATGAGCCAAAGCGTCACATAGTTCTTTCAGGAAAAAGAAACATCATGGGAATCGAGGACAAAGATGACATGTCAAGATTATAATAAGTTTGATAAAATTCCGCCCTTCACGGTGAAAACCCGGCCCAAGCATTCCGTTAAGTAAAGAAAATGCTCCATGGTTACGTCTGGCGATCATAAGGAAGGACATATGCCGGAAAGTTCATGCTCATATTATGTAACTCTAGTTCATGTCTTTCGCGGTTTGTGGCTTGACCAAAGGATATCTTCGGTTTGTGGCTTGACCGACTATATATAGGGGGCCTTTAGTCCCGGTTTTGTAGTCTCGATTTTAATATTAATAAATGTCTTGAGTGTTAGTCTGTTTTGTGGCTGGACCGACTATGAAGAAGTTGTCCCGATTCGTACTTACCATTAAGATCGATTCCAAACGCGCAGTCACATATTAGAGTGTCTCTATGACCGGTTTCTTGGAGATCTTGGGAGGCTGGGATCCGGTATCTCCTCGAACTGGTCGTGGTGTCCCCGATCTCGAAAACCATCTTGCAACTTGTAACTTCTAACTAGATCAATACACCTAGGAGCTAACTAATTTCACATATTAGGGAGTGCCTCTATGACCAGTTCTCGGAGATGCGGAGGACTGGCTCGTCTGCATCTCCTGAAACTGGTCGTAGTGGTGTCCTGCTCTAAAACCATCTTGGAGATGCCTCAAACTGGCTGGAGGATGGACTCACAAGGATGCCTATTTATAGTACAAGCATCTCGGCATAGTGTCGACACTTACGAAATAATGTCGACACTCATCCCTATTATTAGTCTTGACGATTGTTTGTCGGTTGGTGTCTCCAACCGAGACTAAAGGTTCACCTTTAGTCCCGTTGGTGACACCATCCGGACAAGGTACACGCAGACATAATGTCAACACTCACCCCTATTATTAGTGCCTTTGGCCTAGCTTGAAATCCCTCCAACGGGACTAAATATGAACCTTTAGTATATTGAAAATCCGAACAATGAAAATCCTTGGCGTGGTGTCATATTATGTGACATAGTTGAAAGGAAAAATACGGACTTGGTATATTGATCATGTCTCGAAAAACCTTCACAAAATGACCTATCATGTTCGAGGTTTCATGGCTTTGTCTAAATGGTGATGCTATGTGCTGAATCACGGCATAGTTTGTGATCAGTGTCCATATTATGCATGCATGTGGACATTGGTATGGAGAACAATGTTGCGGAGGAAGTTTTCCTTTTTTATGCATGGAAAAGCCCTTTTCCATTTTCCGAGCGCAAGCAATTCGTGTGAAGTAACCACCAAAATGCCGTTTCAGAATGCTACCGTCCCATTTTCCTAAAATACTAGACCACCTTACATGGACTATCTCCCAACCGGGACATCTCAAACTTTTTCGTCCATCCCGGGTAAAAAGGACAAATGTCTGCCGAATCGGTAGGAAGTGGGTCTGGTTTATACTACAGGTACATGATCTATCGCCCGTGATTTTTTGAAAAAATCATTTTTAGACTCGCAATATGTGGTTTCTTCAGAGATCCAATGCAAGATCTAACGATGCTCGTCCCCTATCTTCATGCACGCCGGTTCGACCATAGTTAGAAATTCAGAAAATTAAAAACAGGCATAATAAATTCAAAAAAAATCCGAACAATGAAAATCTTTCGCGTGGTGTCATATTATGTGACATTGTTTAAAGGAAAAATACCGGACTTGGTATATTGATCATGTCTCAAAAAAAACCTTCACAAAATGACCTATCATGTTCGAGGTTTAATGGCTTTCGGTCCAAATGACCGATGTTATGTGCTGAATCACGACATGGTTTGTGATGTTGTGCCCATATTATGCATGCATGTGGACATTGGTATGGAGAACAATGTTGCAGGAGGAAGTTTTCCTTTTTGTCGCACGGAAAATCCCTTTTCCATTTTCCGAGCGCAAAAAACGGGTCGTTTTGTGAAGTAACCACCAAAATGCCGTTTCAGAGTGCTACCGTCCCATTTTCCTAAAATATTAGACCACCTTACATGGACTATCTCCCAACCGGGACATCTCAAACCTTTTCGTCCATCCCGGGTAAAAAGGACAAATGTCTGCCGAATCGTTAGGAAGTGGGTCCGGTTTGTACTACAGGTACATGATCTATCGCCCGTGATTTTTTGAAAAAAAATCATTTTTAGACTCGTAATATGTGGTTTCTTCAGAGATCCAATGCAAGATCTAACGATGCTCGTCCCCTATCTTCATGCACGCCGGTTTGACCATAGTTAGAAATTCAGAAAATTCAAAATGGGCATAATAAATTCAAAAAAATCCGAACAATGAAAATCCTTCGCTTGGTGTCATATTATGTGACATAGTTGAAAGGAAAAATACCAGACTTGGTATATTGATCATGTCTCGAAAAAACCTTCACAAAATGACCTATCATGTACGAGGTTTCATGGCTTTCGGTCCAAATGACCGATGTTATGTGCTGAATCACGGCATAGTTTGTGATGCTCTGCCCATATTATGCATGCATGTGGAAATTGGTATGGAGAACAATGTTGCAGGAGGAAGTTTTCCTTTTGTATACGAAAAAGCCCTTTTCCATTTTCCGCAAAAGCAACGGGCCGTTTTGTGAAGTAACCACCAAAATGCCGTTTTAGAATGCTACCGTCCCATTTTCCTAAAATACTAGACCACCTTACATGGACTATCTCCCAACCGGGACATCTCAAACCTTTTCGTCCATTCCGGGTAAAAAGGACAAATGTCTGCCGAATCGGTAGGAAGTGGGTCCGGTTTGTACTACTGCTACATGATCTATCGCCCGTGATTTTTTGAAAAAATCATTTTTAGACTCGCAATAAGTGGTTTCTTCAGAGATCCAATGCAAGTTCTAAATGAGCCATTTTTCTTCCCGCCATTTTTTCCCGGCATTTCTCCCGCCATTTCTTCCCGCCAGTTCTTCTCTTCAGTTATCTTCCTGCCATTTCTCACTATATATATGTAGGGTTGGCCTCCATTGTCATTGCACATCTCTAGACTCATAACTGCAACCTCATCACCATTTCCCATGACTTCCACCGTAGCACTAACTCCCAGGGAGGCGGAGGCGCTTTGCGCCTCGAACTACCCCTGCCAAGACTCTTGTGTCTGTCAATTTGGATCTTTGGCCGGAGGCGTGCAGTTCCTCTGTCCCTCTAGGTGTGGTGTCGGATGGCCATCACGAACCACTACTTCGAGCTCACGCCGAGCAGCGGAGGAATCCTGATGGCATCCAGACTATTTCCGACTTGGGAAGCCTTCTTCATGGATCGGCGTGAGGCTCGCCAGCACGAGGAGGATGGCCCTCCTCCGAACTTCAAAGAGGCCGTCGGTTGTGGTGGCGGTCGGACTCTCCAGCGTCATGGCTATGACACGGTGCCGACTCTAGCCACTTTCGCTACCCTCAAGTCCATCCCTCGTACTCGGCCTTCAAGGTTCAACTTCTGACCCCAACGATGACAAGAACGACGGCGGCATGTAGTACGACGACTACAGTGGCGAGTATTACAGGTGTAGCCAGGAGCATGACTGAATCACTCCAACATTGCAAAACAAGTTCGGCTGATTGTGGCTTAATCTGCCATGTATCTTAATTTCCAGTTCTTTTATCTAACTTTGTGTTCGTTGCGTTATGTACTTTAATTCCAGTTCTTCTATGTAACTTTGTATTTTTTGAATTATTTATTCAAATCCAGACACTTTTTATGTTTAAAGTTTTTCTAAATTCCAAATTAATATTCAAAAAATATAAGTTAATTTATTTTTAATTTTAAATGGTTCATAGTTTAAATGGTTACATTAATTATTTTTAAAAACAGAAAATGGTTTTGAATTAGTTATTCAAATTCAAACACTTTTTATGTTTAAAGTTTTTCTAAATTCCAAATAAATATTCAAAAAATATAAGTTAATTAATTTTTAATTTTAAATGGTTCATAGTTTAAATGGTTACATTAATTATTTTTTAAAACAGAAAATGGTTTTGAACTAGTTATTCAAATCCAGACACTTTTTATGTTTAAAGTTTTTCTAAATTCCAAATTAATATTCAAAAAATATAAGTTAATTAATTTTTAATTTTAAATGGTTCATAGTTTAAATGGTTACATTAATTTTTTTAAAAAATAGAAAATGGTTTTTAATTATTTATTCAAATCCAGACACTTTTTATGTTTAAAGGTTTTCTAAATTCCAAATTAATATTCAAAAAATATAAGTTAATTCATTTTTAATTTTAAATGGTTCATAGTTTAAATGGTTACATTAATTATTTTTAAAAACAGAAAATGGTTTTGAATTAGTTATTCAAATTCAAACACTTTTTATGTTTAAAGTTTTTCTAAATTCCAAATTAATATTCAAAAAATATAAGTTAATTCATTTTTAATTTTAAATGGTTCATAGTTTAAATGGTTACATTAATTATTTTTAAAAACAGTAAATGGTTTTGAATTAGTTATTGAAATTCAAACACTTTTTATGTTTAAAGTTTTTCAAAATTCCAAAGTAATTATCATTTGAAAATCATTACAAAATTAAACCCCAAAATAAAAAATAAGGCGGGAACAGAGAGAAAATTGCTGATTTTTTTTTGAAAACAGGGTCATATGTCCCGGTTGGAGCCACCAACCGGGACTAAAGAGACTCCTTCGCCTTTGGTATGCTAAAAAATTGGAGTATCGTCCGGTTGGTGGCTCCAACCGAACGTATGATTATAGTCCCGGTTGAGGCACCAACCGGGACGATTCTCTCCCTTTATACACGACGTGCCGTTCCTCTTCTTTCTCCATTCTCTGCGCACTTACAAGGAGAACACACCACGTCGTGGTCAGCTGCCGCCATCGCCTCCGTCCTTGGCGCTCGTCCGTCGTCGTCCCGATGGCGCGTCGCCCGCCACGCCTTGCAGTCGTCATTGTCCCCGACAGCGCCCAGCCCGCCAGCGTCGTCGCCGCGAGAAGGTGCGTCCCCTCTCCGGCCTCCTCCCTCCCCTCCTCTCACCTGCCACGGCAGTAACCGTGATTTCGCGTGGCGTGGCGTGGTGCGACGCTGGCAGCAGCGGTCTTGGCGGACCGGCGGGTGGCGTGGCATGATGGCGGAGGGTGCTGGCGTGGCGGCAGGTGTTGAAGGAGGGTGCGGAGGGTGCTGCCTGGCGTGGCGTGGCGGCGGGTGCTGGTGTGGCGTGGACCAGGCCCACCCGTCAGTGGCAGTGTGTAACCCCTGCCCTGGTGAAAAACACCCAACGGCCTCCTCTGTCCCACTTTCCTCACGTGGCTGCCTATGTGGCACAGGGCCCATCTGTCAGTTGTTGTGTGTATAGTTTGTCTGGGTGTAAAAAATAATTCCAGACTTATTTATTTTCAGAAATTGTTTTGAATATTGAAAATTCAATAAATTTTAATCTGTAAGTCAGAAAAATACAAATAATATATCAAAATGTTCAGAAAAATGAAACCTAGCTATCATCATGCATTTTGAACAACTTTCAAGACAAGTTTAATTAGAAAAACATAGTAACCCTCACAGGTGATTCCGGAGTTTCGCCGAGTTAGGGTTTTCACCCCTCGGAACCCGGCGCACGTCCTTCCCAGCCATGCCGACGCTGTCCTTCCCGACCGCCGCCCTCGTCCTTCCCGCCGACCACGCCTTGCGTCCACCAGCCGGTATACCCATGTGTAGATGTATTTAGATTTAGGTGTATGTATATATTAGGCAGATGTGTTTAGATTTTTTTGACATGTGTAGATGTATTTAGATTTAGGTGTATGTATTTGACATGTGTAGATGTATTTTTTTACATATATTATTTTATTAGGTGTATGTATATATTATTTTAGGTATATATTATTCTAGGTATATGTATATATTATTTAGATTTTAGGTGTACAGTTGTTAGATGATTTAGGTGTGTATTTAGATGATGTAGATCCCGACGCGCGCGCGCACTAGTTGATATGATCCCGACGCACGCGCACATGGAGACGTCATGCCGCCGTCAGTGCCGTCACTCTGTCACCTCATGGTGCATCGTCGTGCATTCTCTCCCTCTTTCTCCCCCTCGCGTGCGTTCTCTCCCTCTCAGGACAAACCCTAGCCGGCCCTAGTAGCCGGCCGTTGTGGTGAGCTGCTGGTTCTCGTGGACCCTATCTCTCGTCCCCTCTCACTCTTGTTCCTCCTCCCCGTTGACCACCTTCCACCACCGCCGCTCACCATCGTCGTGCTCTCCTCTCCGGTGACCTTTTCGAGGCGGCGCCGCTACTCTTTGGCTCGCCTCAACCTCCTCTCTCTAGCACGCACACGCACAAGGCCTAGCTCGCGCTCCATCGCCGTCCCCTTTGTCGTTATGAGGCTCACCGGCGTCAATGACATCACGGTGACGTCACCCCGACGTCGGCACGTGGTCAACCCCCAGTCAACCTGTCCTGGGTCCCACCCTGCCCACGTGGAGGATGAGTTGGCCTAGGGGCCAACTGTCTGTCTCTCTGGCTAGCTGTAGCCCGGGTGTAAAAAGTATATAAGTTGGTTTTACCTTTTTAAGCTATAATCATGCATTGCTAATCAAAATGTTCAGAAAAATGAGTTCTACCTTTTTAAGCTATAATCATGCATTGCTAATCAACTTTAATGACAAGTTTAATTAGAGAACTAAATCAACCCCTCTCATGTGTTTCCGGAGTTTCCCGAGTTAGGGTTTTCAACCCTCGGAACCCCGTTTAAATTGCCGAGCAAGTTTTAGGGTTTCATTTCAATGCAATTCAACTTGTCATATCATCATCCTTGTTTGAGCATTCCGCCTATCCCTCCTCCCCGACCGCCATAGCGCCTCCGTCTCCGTCCATCGCCACGCGCTCCAGCCGCCCCTTCCCTTTTAGTGTGTATGTATATATTGTGTATGTATATATTTTTATTATTGTGTATGTATATATTAGGGTTTCTCTGAATTAGGGTTTATCCGTTTTGACTTATCCGTTTTTTCACCTATGCAGAAAATATGGACCCACACGCCAGAGACGAAGAAAAGGAAGAGTTGATCCAAGGTGTGATCCAAGGGGAAGAAAATTTAGATGTATCGACGTTTCTGAACAACTCCGGTGAGGGTGATCCTCTTTTTGCCGGAATAGACGACTTCTTTGAGGTTGAAGGTGTTGCCTTCCACGAGGGAGAAGGCGATGCCTTGTGTAATCGAGAAGACGACCGCTCTGGCGAGGTGCATGTAATATAATTAATTCATTAATTAATCATCTGCTATCTATATAGAAATAGTAACGTCGACCTTTCTTATTTTAGCCCTCCGGATCGAAGAAATCTACTGAAAAGAGCAGACGAGGCCCAACCAAAAAGTTGGAAGACCATGAGAGGTTCAGGATCGAAGATGTCGCTGAAGACGGCAAACCGACGGCTCCCGAAGTTGTCGCAAACAAATTTGTGGCACAATGCGGAGTAATCGTTAGGGACTTAATCCCGATCACCATTCGAAATTGGAATAGGCTGGCGATGCGGAAGAAGAGGGAACATGTTTATTTGTCCCTAACCACGCCAAAGATTTACTGTGGAAGAGGCTCATGGTTAATTTCAAACTACCGAAGATAGAGCTGGATCCAAATGCGGAGGATCAAGTTGAGGACGCCTTAGAACATGGGAGAGCCATGGAGGCTAAGGTCAGGGAGTGGGCTTTGAATAAGATGGCCCAATGTTTCACCAACTGGAAGAAAAAATTACACCTTGACTATGTCATGAAAGAGAAGACTCCCGATTTCAAGAATATTCAGTTTGAGAAGATAAAACCATTCTGGACTGAGTTTGTGAAATACAAGACATTAGAAAAAGCTAAGAAAATGTCTGCAACAAATAAGCTGAATGCTGCTAACAAGAAGTATCACCATACTATGGGGCAAGGTGGCTACAGAGCTGGCATTCCTAAGTGGGAGAAACTTGAGAATGAACTGCGTGCTAAAAAGATCACCCCAGAGACAGACGATTGGGTAGAACGTGCAAGGAATTAGTTTTACGGGCATGGGGGCAAGTTGGACTCGGAAGGGATGTGTATATATAACATACGACATAAAGAAGACCCCTTGCCAATCGAGAGGATGAGAAAAGCGGTAAAAAGGTTAAAGATGGGGACTTCATTCCCGATAGAGAGAATGATGAGCTCACACTCGCCTTGCAAATAAGGAACATGATGGGCGAACACGAGGCACAAGAGGCTCCCAACCATGGAGGATTGGGTTTCGAAGAGGAAGAAATATCCTGATAGAAGCCGTCAGAGGAGAAAGGACAGGGCGAAAATTGAAGCAGATAGTCAGAAAGAGCGAATGCGGATAATTGAAGAACGAATAAAGCAACAACAAGATGAAATTAACGCACTTAAAGAGCAAAGTACTACCGGCCCATCTCAAGAAGACACCGCATTCGATGCTACCGCCTATCGAATAATCGAAAGCGATGTGGCTTCCACCGAGGTCCGGTGATGACAATGGCGATGCGATGGTGCACCGATGATGGCTCTGTTGGCTACCAGTGGATGATATCACAGAGATGACACCGCGAGCTACATGTCAAAGTTGTGAACATATGAATGAAGGTGGCGGTCGGCTATGCCTTACCAATTGGACCCACCAACTTACCACTGTCGTCGGTTCCGGAGGGCTACGCATTGTCGTGGTGGATGAAATCATGCCCACCTTTGAAGTTTTGAATCTTGACTACCCTGCGGTGAAGGGGATGTGATCTTTGGAGAGGCATAAAAAGTGGCCTCACCCGTCTCCCGAGGTCGCCGCCCGCAGCAAAATCTTCGTCGCCTCACGGCTCGTCGCTACTCTGCGTAGCGTAAGCGTAAGGACCGCTACTCACCGTCGTGTAGCGATCGCGAAACATAAACAAGAGCCTCTTCCAAAAGTACCAAAGGTTCCTCCCAAGAGAGCTTATGTCTTGAAGAGGAGGCTGGCGATCGTTGATCTTGAAAGCAGCGTTTTTAAGCCGAGGCGGCGAAAGAGCGAGTTCCCAGCACCAAAGAAGAAAAAGCCAAAGTGTTGAAAATGCTAAAGACTCTTCATCAACCCGAGCCAAAGTTGTCATCGGACTATGAGCGTTTATTCTCAAGTCACATGCGGCACAAAAAGCCTCAAAGCGATCTTGATGAAGGCGAAATCTGTTGCCCATTTCGGAGAACAAGCAAAAAGCAGTCTTGCGCCCTCTCAAGGTGATTTCCCAAACCAATGTGGGGTCGAGCAAATATGGGGCGAAGAGCGGTATGATCCAGAGGTAGTTGCACTGTCTGGAGAAAATGCCATTGCTCAAGGTATGATTATTGCCCGATTTATCCTGGTTAGAATACTTCCCGTGGTGAAGTAGCATACAAATACCGATCTGAAAAACCTCTCGTCAAACTGAGGAGGTAAACAATCTTCCAACAAAAATGCGAAGATTGCATAATCGGTACATGGATGCCACAAGGGCCGGGCTAAGCGGATAGTCTTGAGGTTACAAAAAAGCATCATGGGAAATAAAAGGATGACATGATAACCATTGAATTTGATGAACTATTTCAATTATTCAATCAAGACGCCTTGTACAAATCGATCATCAGTGTCTATTGTCTGTAAGTACTAATTCTGTAATTAATTTAGTCTCCAGCTATATTATTTTGTTTATTGCATGTATATAATCATACTGTAATATGCAGAATGAAGATTCTTGAATGCAGCAGAGGACAAATCTATGACATTGGCTTCATTGGCCATATTGGGTTTATCAAGCTAATCTCAAAACAAGCCCCCAGGATACGGAGGATAATATAGTACACGCGTTAAGGTTTCAAGAAACCAGAAGGGAAATACTTTTTCCTTACAACTTCGAGTGAGTGTTATTGTCTTCTATACACTTTCTATTTCGCTTACTCGATGTTAAGTATATGATTGATTAGTTATGCATTCGCAGCTTCCACTATATTCTGTTAATCATTCAACTTGACAAAGGGCGTGTACTAGTCATGGACTCGAAACATAAACCCCTTGAGCAGTGGAAGGACATTTAGATGCTTCTCCAGCGGTAATTCTAATCATTACGACACTATATCGGCAACGTTCGTGAATTTTATGATATCAAGTAATTAATAACTTATTTTATTTGTTTTCTTCGCCGGGCAGCGCTTGAAAATGGTTCACCAACAAGGCTAGGGGTGTTTGGAAAGCAGAGCTTACATTTGAAGCACTAGATGTAAGCACCACTAGATATATTCGCGCATCTATTTAATTCTAGTTTTGATACAGTTATTATCATGCTTGATTATTATTTTGATTGAACTATGTTCTCGTAAATTGCCTGACACAGGGACCAGGTAACAATCTATGTCGATACTATGTTTGCGAGTTTATCCGGCAGACGTGCGATGAGAAGGGCAGAAATTTAGAGCAACTCCACGTACGTAAACAATTTCTATAGTTTTTAATTACAATCAAATTGTGTTTAGTTTCATTCATATAGGCTGACTCCTTTTTTAAATCAGATCGAACGTCTACGGGACGGTCTTCTGCCAAATGATCGCGTACGAGAAATTCAGGAGGAATTGGCGGGATTCTTGGATGCAGAAGTCCTAAACCCAAAAGGGGAATACTATTCGGCTATGTATAGACAATAGGGATTATAAAAAGAGCAACTTTTGTATGTAGTGCATGAACTCGATCCGTGGATCGAATGTAATATTGTCATGATGATCTTGTGTAATATAATGGTTCCTTCATTAATGAGTGCAAAACACTAAATAAACAATAAAACAATCTAAATGAATTCTCTGCCGCGGCACAAAAAGTGGCGAAAATGCTGCCGCGGCAACAAAATGTGCCAAAATGAATTCTCTGTCGCGGCAGAGAAATGTGCTAAATCTCTGCTGCGGCAGAAGGTTATTTGTCCCGGTTTGTGTTACGAACCGGGACGGTTGCTCCACCCCTCCTCGCCCTCTGACGCCGCCACGTGTACCCCCATTTGTCCCGGTTGGTGGGGCAACCGGGAGTAAAGGTTGGGGCTTTAGTCCCGATTGCCCCGTCCCGGTTGGATAACCGGGACTAAGCCCCTTACCAACCGGGACCAATGGGCCTATCTGCACTAGTGTTACGGTCAAGCGGTTGGCCAGGCACCGTCAGTGGCAGGGTGAGTGTGGATTACCTGTGGTGAAGGGTCATGTGTGGGTTGGGCAGGCGACGATAACAACACTCTTGCCACACGAGAGGCGTTGGACGAGTCCTGTTTTCTGTCCTCTCGAGACCGGAGCAGCACATGCTGCTTCCCTTCATACATGTCTTCTCTCTCAGGTGTTGTTGAAGCCGACAAACAAGCTCGTGGTAGACGTGATCATTGCGACATGGTTGGAGTGAGCTTGGTGATGTTGCGACGAAGTCGAAGTCGGTGTGCTTTCATGTTTGTGTTGTTGTTGTCCTTCCTGGTGCTATGTATGCTTTGTTGTGCTCTAGCTGATGTAAAGGTTTCGTCTGGTTTTTCTCCAAGAAACGTGCAGTTTGGGCCTCTCAACCTTTGTCCACTAGTGCAATGAACATAGCACTCCCGCTAAACGTGGTGTTATGGAACCCTGGCTCGAGTGAGCCCTAACTTGGAACTTAATAATTTTTGAATTTCAAAGTTTCATAAGAATTGGAAAATAATACAAGCATGTAGCCAACTATGTGATCTAGCAGTGTGCAAAAATTTAGATCGAAATACTTTGTATTTTAGGCTTAGTAAACAATGACAAATTGAGTCCTTTTTATCGTGAACAGTACCGCACAATACACTACCATGGAGATTTTGTCTTTTTCATGTTATTTTGTCCTTTTTGGAGCCTAAAATACAAAGTTTTTTGAGATGAAAATTTGCACACAGATAGAGCACATAGTTGGCTACATGAACGTATTTTTCTGATCTTTTCTGAAACTTTTGAATTTAATGTTTCAAAGTTTGTTTAAAAAGGAGCTACCTGATGCCCAGCTGTACTATGGCTGTTCGTTCTCCCGCTGCCATTCAATAAAATAATCTGGCATATACTAATACTCCATGGACTTTTGCAGAAAGCACACGCAGTGGTGGTGTGGCTTGGTAATCAGAGTAGGAAAAAAAAGGAAAACTCTGGCATACGTATATATATATAAGAGCATCTTCACTCGGCTATCTAGAACAACAATCCGGACGCTGTAAATAGGTCCGGGCGCCGAAATTTTGCCCAGTCAGATACTTAAGAACCTGATTTCAGCTAACTTTGGTCCGGACTACCCAGATCATACCCAGGATCCCGGTACGCTCTGGAAACGCCGGACGAAGCGAATTCGGCGAGTGGACCCGCCCAGTCGGATACCTAAGAACCTGTTTTCGGCTAATTTTGGTCCGGACTATCCAAGCCATATCCAGGATCCCGAATACGCTCTGAAAACGCCGGACGAAGCAAATTCGGCGAGTGGACCCGCCACGTCGGATACCTAAGAACCTGTTTTCAGCTAACTTTGGTCCGGACTACCCATGCCATACCCAGGATCCCGGGTACGCTCTGGAAATGTCGAACGAAACGAATTAGCCGAGTGGACCCGCCCAGTCGGATACCTAAGAACCTGTTTTCGGCTAACTTTGGTCCGGACTACCTAGGCCATACCGGGATCCAGATGCACGCGGAAAACGCTGGAATGACGAATTGACGAGTGGACCCGCCAACAAGATCTATATTAGCCCATATTCATCCAAAGTTCGCCCAAAGTTCCCTATATTCGCCCAAAGTTCGTCGTATTCGCCCATATTCGTCCAAAGTTCGTTCATATCGCCATATTCGCCCAAAGTTCATCCGTATAGACATATTCGCGCAAAATTTGTCCATATTCGCCCAAAGTTTGCCAATAGTTCGTCCATATTCGCCCAAAGTTCATCCATATTCGCCCAAAGTTCATCCGTATATTCGTTCATATTCGCCCAAAGTTTGCCAATAGTTCGTCCATATTCGCCTAAAGTTCGTCCATAGCGACCATATTCGCCTAAAGTTCGCCCATATTCGCTCAAAG
Organism: Avena longiglumis; assembly: GCA_030063025.1. Taxonomy (NCBI): domain Eukaryota; kingdom Viridiplantae; phylum Streptophyta; class Magnoliopsida; order Poales; family Poaceae; genus Avena; species Avena longiglumis. The sequence continues at coordinate 102,234,291 of CP125974.1, forward strand.
TTGGTCTAAAGTTTGTTGAAATTTGTTAAATTTTAGCCAAACGCGGGAAGTCGTCGGGTGGATACGCGAGTGGGAAACTCGACGTATCCAGTCCAAAAATTTGTTTGGTCCGGTCAAAATTTGGTCCGGATTTTGGCCTGGATTTGTCCAACAAGTGGAGATGGTCTAATACTACCGATCAAAGGTGTGTCTTGTGTCCAGTGCACTCTACTGATGAGATCCATAGCCTAGGAGTAGATTACTCAAGCTCGCCTCGCCTCGCCGGTGTAGTATATTGTACTAGTATTTTTTTTTTGCGAAGATTAGTACTGTACTATATTGTATGTTATCCCAATGATGATTTCAAGTCAAGTGCGGTTCGTCCACGCAAACATGCCGTACCCCCCGCGCGCCGCGGATCTCACCCACAAAATTCCCCAAGTATCCAGTCTGTAGCGTGGACTACTGGAATCCATCGGCCACATGTTCCTTTGGTACAAACTAAATCCGTGATTTGGCAGTCCAAGCTCGATTCATACGAGTTTATAATGTTTTTCAAGAGATTTTTCCTTTCTTTTATTGTGTGTCGCGACGTCCACATCTTGCCCCTCTAGAATTTTTGTTGTGTCTGACTGACATCCACTCACCGAAAGTGTTCTGACTGTCCATCACTATACCGAAAGTATCGGGGTCGGCGTCCATGTCCATGCGGACAGAGACGTACGTGGCTGCCTGCACGCCCGTGAGCAAGCTGTCGAGCGAGCCACGACGCGACGCGCGACCGTGCCCCACCGTACCAGCGCCCTGCGCCGGTGACCGGGAAGCGTTTCCTACCGTTGCATCTCATGGGCAGCGCCGCCGACCGACCGCACAGCAGACGCGGCAGTCGGCGACTTGTTGGTCGCACTCGCCACCTGAAACGGCAGCCGCACGGGCCGAAAAGCCGGCACATCCCTCCCTCCCTCCTCCTCCTCCTCCTCACCCGTCACCGCTGCTCATCGTCCTCCCTACCGTTGCTTGCATCGCGTTGCCTGGCGCACGTGTCGCCGCCATCCCCCACTCCGACCGACTACTATCTCTCACTCATCTCATCTCCCACCTCACCAACCCCTCTCTCGCCTCACTCCCCCCTCCAGCTACTACCTCCCTCCTCATCCCCAAATCCCCCCATGTCCTAGTAATGTCTCCTCCTCCTCCACCCCACGCCACCCCCAACGCCGCCGCCCCCAATGGCCACCCCACCCCTCACCCTCCTCCTCCTCAGCTCCCTCTTCCTCCTCGCTAACCCCGCCCACGCGCTACGCTTCGACTACGCGACGCTCACCCTAGCGACCCTCAAGCTGCTGGGCGACGCGCACCTCAACAACAACACCATCCGCCTCACGCGGGACCTTCCCGTGCCCACCTCCGCGTCCGGCCGCGCGCTCTACAGCTCCCCGGTGCGCCTCCTCGCGGGCTTCTCCACGCACTTCGCCTTCCACATCGCAACCCTCAACCGGGGCTCCGTCGGCGGCGGGCTGGCCTTCGTCATCGCCCCCGACGCGGTCACCCTCGGCGACGCCGGCGCCTTCATCGGCGTCGCCCCCGCCGCCGGGGACCTCGCCGTCGAGTTCGACACCCTCATGGACGTCCAGTTCGGGGACCCCAACGGGAACCACGTCGGCCTCGACCTCGGCACCATGGTCTCCGCCGCCGTCGCCGATCTTGATTTGGCCGGGGTCGAGCTCACCAGCGGCAGGACCGTCTACGCGTGGATCGAGTATTCCGCGGAGAAGGTCTTGGAGGTCTTCGTGTCGTATTCCTCCAAGCGACCCGCCACGCCCGTGCTGTCCGCGCCCGTCAATCTGGCCGGGTTTGTAAAGGAGACGGCGTTTGTCGGGTTCGCAGCTTCCACCCAGGGCAGCACCGAGATCCACGCCATCGAGTGGTGGAGCTTCTCCACCCCGTCCCCGCCGCCCGAAACTTCGCCGCATCTGCCGCCGCCCGTAACGCCTGCTCTTGTCACCCCACCTCCGGCGCTTCCCTTGACTCCGCAGCTCCCTGGTGTCACGGTTTCCGCGCCGCCGGCCAGCTCGATTGCCGCCGCGAGCGCACCGGCGATTTCGGCTGCGAGGAAGAATGCCCGGACGCCGCGTCCTCACCAGCACGCGGCCGTGGCCGGCGCGGCGACGGCGGGGGCGTTCGTGGCGGCGTCCTTCGCTGGGTTCGCTCTATGGGCTCTCGCGCGCCGGTCAAAAGCCAGAAAGCGGGACGCGTCGGCTTTGGCCACGAAGCGCGACAGCCTGGCCTCCGCGGCGGCCATGGCGCGGTCGCCGCGGGAGTTCACCTACAAGGAGCTGAGCGCGGCGACGCGGGGCTTCGACGCGTCGCGCGTCATCGGCAACGGCGCGTTCGGCGTGGTGTACAAGGGCATCGTGCCGGACACGGGCGCCATGGTGGCCGTGAAGCGCTGCACCAACGCGAACGCGGACGGCGCGCAGGCGCGGGCCGAGTTCCTCTCGGAGCTCTCCATCATCGCGGGGCTCCGCCACCGCAACCTGCTCCGCCTGCAGGGCTGGTGCTACGAGAAGGGCGAGATCCTGCTCGTCTACGACTACATGCGCAACGGCAGCCTCGACAGGACCCTCTTCGACGCATCCTCCCCGGCCCTGCCGTGGCGCCACCGCCGCGAGATCCTCGCGGGCGTCGCCTCCGCGCTCGCCTACCTCCACCACGAGTGCGACCGCCGCGTCATCCACCGGGACGTCAAGTCCAGCAACGTCATGCTCGACGAGGCCTACCGCGCGCGCCTCGGCGACTTCGGGCTCGCGCGGCAGGCCGAGCACGGCGCGTCCCCCGACGCCACCGCCGCCGCCGGCACCATGGGGTACCTGGCACCGGAGTACATGCTCACCGGCCGCGCCACGGAGGCCACCGACGTGTTCAGCTTCGGCGCGCTGGTGCTGGAGGTGGCGTGCGGGCGGCGGCCCATCGGGACGGAGGGCCGGTGCAACAACCTGGTGGAATGGGTGTGGAGCCTGCACGGCGAAGGGCGCGTGCTGGACGCGGTAGACGCGCGGCTCGGCGGCGAGTACGACGAGGGGGAGATGCGGCGGGTGCTGCTGGTCGGGCTGGCCTGCTCCAGCCCGGAGCCGGAGCGCCGGCCCGGGATGCGCGGCGTGGTGCAGATGCTCGGCGGGGAGGCCGACCCGCCGTCCGTGCCGGCGTCCAGGCCGTCCATGAGCTTCAGCGCCAACCACCAGCTGCTGCTCAGCCTCCAGGACAGCGTGTCCGACTACAACGCGCTGGGGCTGAACCTCTCGGACGAGTCGTCGTCGGACTCGATGAGCTCGTCGTCGCTGACCAGCACGCTCCGCAAGGGGGGCCACGACATCGGGTCCAGCAGCACCGGCGGCGGCGACCCCCGGTGATCGACACCTGAATTACCCTCCTGAATGCGAGCAAGATCGATTGACGTACGCATGTATTGATGACCGATGAGTACATAGATTAGCAGCATTGGACTCGAAATGAAGTCCACATAACTTGATTCTCTTGTGGTAATAATCCAGGTTTCTGGTTGCACATTCTCTTGTTTTTAGTTTCCCTTTTTTTCTTCTTATATAATCATGTTCTATTTGGATAGATCAGTTGATGAACTTGATTGTAGCACACTGATGTGATCTTGGTGGTCTTGGTGGATATACCCTTTTTGACACCCACACCAAAGGGAAAAGAGAGATTCTGATTCTAGATTAACAGGAATGGCTGGCTTGTTTGGTGTGCAATGCCATGCTTGGGCGACTGGGCAAAGGTGAGCTGGCCGGTTGGCGAATGGCAAGGAAAGCATCAACAGATCTAAGTATACATCTATCCTATCTACCAGTACTAATAATTAATCTAGTGAGTGCGTGACCGACCGACCTGATCTTCTATTCTCTTCTACGGCGTAGTGGTGATGGTGATGCTGCTTTACACATTGGCCTCGAAGCATCATCCATGGGTATTCATTGTCACCAACCGAAAGCCATCCATCCATCCATGATTCTATTCCTACTTGGTTAGAGCATCACTTGCAGGACCCCTAAAAGGGCAAACCGTAAAAATAACCGTTAATTTACGGGTTACGAGCGAAAACCGGCACAGATCAGGCTTCCGTCGTGATGTCGCCACGCCTCTCCCCACACCTCTGTCGACCAATGCACCGAACGTGTTCGACGACGGGACTACAAGGTATGACCACTATTTCTTTGGCAGGGATCATGTATTTGTAGTAGGATTCGGGTAACCATATCCTTTCGGTTGATTTAGTAGGATTCGGCTAACCATATCCTTTCGGTTGATTTACCAACATCGGACACGGTGAGTTCATGGATCTCCTCAATGCGTGTGAGGTCGAACTCGCCGATCCGCAAGTTGATCCGTTCGGCATCGAGGATGAGGACATTGAGGTTGATGATAAACTTTGAACTATTCATCATTTTGCTTGCTTATTTGCATTGCCAAGTAATTTTGCATGGCCAAAGTTAAAAATTTGTCCAAAACCCTGTTTTACGGGTCGGTACGGCGGGCGCACGGAATAGCACCTATATATTTTTAGTCCCACAACTTGCATGGTGAGAGCATTTTAGTCCGACAACTTGCAAAGTGAGCAAGATTAGTCCTATAACTTGCAATCAGTGAGCATTTTAGCCCAATTCAACCAAATTTCTGCGATTTTGACGGAATTTGTCCACTGTGGCATCACAATTTTTGCAAAATAACCTCAATATACTTTTCAATTGCAAAATAACCCCAATATACTTTTCCCTGCCGCTTGTGATATTCGTACGTACAAATAAGAAAACAATCAAATAAGAAAATATTAGGGGCAGCAAAAGGACTTGAACTCATGACCTACACACCTAAGGTTATATAAGCTTTGCCACTATAGCACCCATGGTAACATTTTAATTTGTAGAACACATTATTATTATATATTATACAGAAGAAAGAGTTAGCAGTCACACAATATGCTAGTTAGTTCTTGTTGGCTCACATGGCATAAAACATAAAAGAGAAATTAAGTATACTAGCGTACCCATACAAACGTGGTGAAGCGGAGCTTGATTGATATTGTATACGTTCAGGCTACATGTAGCCTTTCTTTTGGACATTCAAAAATATGAATTTTAAAAAAAAAGATGCAAAATTTTAATCCAAAATAATGTGTGCACGCGCGCGAGCATTTTTACGTGTATGTGCTGACAAAAAGATTCTGCAAATTTTTAATTCGAAATAATTTTGCCAAAAAAGATGAAAAAAAAAGATTATGATGACAATGGACGCTAGCAACCTAGAATTTCTATCATGCGTGCATGCTTTTGTATTATATAAAAGAATTACGGACTTATTTGTAGCAAATAACATTCGTAGTGTAGTGGCTTGTCTCGGTGTGAAGCTATATGGTGGTACTAGGTTGGACTACAGCCCGTCCCTACAATTTTTATTATTTAATTTGTATGTCTATTGACAAGTGGGCCTGCACAAGGACATAAATGTTAAAGAAAAATATAGAGGGTTATTTTTTAAAAAAATTGATCATATGGAGGACAAATTTAGTCAAACTTGCTAAAATTCAATTAAATTGGACTAAAATATTCTTGAAATGCAAGTTGTGGGACTAGTGTTACCCACTTTACAAGATGTGAGACTAAAACGTTCCTACGATGCAATATGTGGGACTAAAAGTGTATATACCTCCCGTACACGCAACAAGTAAAACAGAATATTCTATTTTACGGATTGGGTCTATCGTGTGTGTGTTACTTCTATCCAACGCGCCTCTGTCCCGTAAAACAGGTTTTCCGTGTGGCCGGTGAACCGTGAATACGGTTTGCGCTTTTAGGATCCTGTTTTCTGGGTGGCGTTTATTTGTTTAGTACTATAAAGTAAGCGGAAAGGCCAGCGTGAGTGTGCACGAGGACGAGCGTGGCATTGTGAGCGTCAGCATGGATATCTAGATCCGCTGCCTACGTGGATGTCACCGTCGCACCGGCTGATGACACGAGCGAGCCTGCATGCGCTTCCTGTGGGCCCGGTGACCAACTTTATTTCGAGTTCTTCTTTCTTTCTAAAAGAAAGATAGCAGATTTGGTCGACCTGAGCTAGGCGGTACGTCCGCATGTCGACTGGAACGGACGCGCCGTCCACCTCGCTCCATGAAGTTTGTCTTGTTGTTTCTCGCGTGAGATAGGCGGCACGTCGCCCTTGTGCTCGGTCGATTTGGAGGCTTTCATCGTATCCAAAAAAAAAAAAAACTGCCGTCGCTATACGCTCGTGATCAACTTCTTGGTACACGAATCTCAAAAAAAAAAAAACTTCTTGGTACACGCATGAAGAACTCGGACGGGCCGTCGCTATCGTGCCCGTGACGGTAGACGATCGATCGGTGATTCGGTGTGGAGTCGCTGTCCGCTTAATTCCATGGGAATGGAACGGAACGGGAGTGATGCATGGCTAGTCGACTAATCTGTGGACTTTCTTTTTTCCCTTTTATTATCTACGTGCATGAGAGGCTCCTTCCCCTAAAACGGCATTTCTGGCGTGCACGTGCATAGCCCTATACGCTCTTTCCTCTGATGCATGTAACTTGTTTTTAGATTAGCCTATTTTTTTTATACTGTTGAATAATTTAAAACGTTTATAGATGTTTAATTACAAGTTCACCTTAAAAACAGTTTGCACATCTGGATTTTTAACGGAGAGAGCTTCAAAATAAGACTAATATTAACTATATTTTGACAATATTTAAAAATCGATTTTTGAAATTGATAAAACAAAAAAAATTAAATGAAACTTGATGGTTTTTTATTGCTAAAACTGTCTCTTCGTTTATGTTTCAAACTTTTTCCATCATAATTAGAAAATAGTTGACAAAATCCTTTGAGTTGAAAAAATAAAATATATTAAAGAAAAACAAGAAACCAATAATACAATATATTTCATTGTGAATCATGACATTTCATTATGTTTCGAAATTTAATTTTTCAATTTTATTAATTTTGGGATTGTTTAAAAAATTTAATAAATATAAATACGCTGGTCTTTTAAATCTAGTATTAAGAGTTAAAGGAATGGGAGAGAGAGTGTCATAGATTTGTCAGATGTTATAATATGTGCATGCAAAAGATACTTTTTTGTGCAAATCTCAAAGTGACATGGTTATACCCTGCGGGTACACGACCTTAGCATACCTGGTCTAGCCCAAGGAAGACCCACGGCAAACATGCACCAGCCTATGAGGATTTTCGGGTGGCCAGGGCCCATGAAACCTTCGAATCCTTGGAGAGCAAGACTAGAGTAGATAGAAGATTCAAAGGGGTAAACCCTAAAACCTGTAACCGACTCGATCTGTGCCTGGAACCTACCTAACTCTATATAAAGGCTAGGAGGGCACGACGAGGAGGGAACTTCATACCACCGCATACACACCTCCACGCCAGATTGCATCTACGCACCCCTGTAATCTTCGGTTCCGCCGTAATCAAGAGCGAGAAGCGGAGTGGGTTTTCCTCCGGTGCACGAACAGGTAAACCTCGTGTCCCCATGTTGCTTGTTTGCTAACCGTTTCACGATCTCCAGCATCCCCATATTCTCCAAAACAAGTCCATAACAATGGGCATTGACGAGATTAAACCTCGTCACAAAGCAAAAGCAGTAGATGAACGTCTCTAGCATGCACGGGACCTAACGTGCATGCTAGAGTTGCATTTCTGATCCTTCCCCTACTCGTTCTATAGTGATGGACTGGCAGTGGAAAAGGCGTTTCCTTCCCCGCCTCTCACAGTCTCCTTCCCCTACTCTTTTTTTAGCACCCTTCCCCTACTAGTGGAAGATATTTAAAAAGGGAAGGGCAGTCTACAAGCGTTAACATCTTCCCCTTGGTTCTATCCTGAAAAATTCTCTCGAATCTTGGTCATGCTAATTTACACCGCAGTCATCCAGAGTGACGTGGATCAGGAGCACATCCTCCACCCAACCCGCAGGGTAGAAACAGCGGGAACAGAAGAAGCCAGCCCCCCACCCAACGGGGACAACACCGATCGGGTCATCCAGCCGCTACAACAGACAGATCTACATCAGGACGATGTAACCGCAGAAGGGAGAGCGCGGCCTTCACCCCCGCGACAAGCTGATGTCGCACCAGTTCCCTGACATGATGCACATTTCGAAACTTTGCTAGCAGGCTAGAGAGAGTCGACGGCGCATCGTCCAGCGGAAACATTACATGCAGAACCGACGCCAACGAAGACTTCACCTGCCGCAGCACCCGCGATACCTGGTGGACACGATCCTACACTGTCGCAAGGACCATGGCACGATCACGATCCATCCAGAAGAACCCGCCGGCCTCCATTTCCTGCTGAGTCAAGCAGTTGATCCGAACATCAACACGCTCATTTTCGTCCCTCGGAGCAAGGTTAGCACCTGCAATACTTGCAAAAGGTAAAATGAAAGGCCAACAGGCGCATCCGAAGTAATGTGCAACATCTCGAAAACTCACACTAAATCTGGGACAAACGAAGCAACTCCGCCATCAAGTAGTCCTCTCAGCGCCTCGATCCGCCTTTGATTTCCAAACATCGGCGTACACGCACCCTAAGCAACTCTTTCTCAAGGCCACGGATGCGGTCTTGAAGAAACACAAGCCGCGACGCACCATCTGTGGATGGCGCAGCCGCGCGCGAAAGTGTCAACCGAGATCATCACCAAGGCCCCTAGAGTAAAAGAAGACAAGGATATAAACGAAAGCGGACAAAGGAGCACGTAACTCGGAAATTCATTATGTGTAGCAAAGTTACCACGTGGCACAAGGATTGTTCATAGACATAATTACAATACAGGAAACAAAAGCTACCCTACAACTACAAGGCCTAAGAAGCTGCATCCTGAGTAGGCTCGAGCCGATCGCCTCCTTGGCCTCTCCTCGCCTCAACGCTGCATCACCAAGAGTCAATCAACTTCGGCCCATAACGCTTACAACGAGCAACATAGATGGCGAAGGCTACCTCGGATCCGTCAGCAGCCGCCGGCATCTGGGAGGTGACCCAAGGAAGATCCAGCTCCGCTCCAGACGCAGAGCCATTTCCAGCCCGACGGACGCGCCAATGCCTTTCTGCTTGCGCTTGTACGCCGTAGGCTCTTCGGCTTGTAGGGTTTCGTAGCATGGAAAACAAAATTTTTCTATCGCATACAAACAAACAAGCCAAGATCTATCTACTAGATTGTAGCAACGAGTCGATGGAATAACTTACCCTCGAAGATTCCAAAGTGTTTAACGAGAGCGGATTCTCGTGGGTGATGTAGTCGTACTCTTCCCAATCTCAAGATCGCGTAGACGATCCTTCCAAGGCCAGGCTCCTGCTAGCCCCCGCAATCGGTCACATCGCTCAGTTCTCGACGAATACCTTCCTCTCCTTGTTCCAAAGAAACGGTGGTTGTAGCACTCTCGCGATTCCGCAAAGACAACGCGTGGTACCTAAGTAGAGGGAGATCTCGCAGGCTTCGCCTTAAGCCGAGCGAGTATGGTGGAGTATGAGAGTCCGGTGTTCTAGGGTTTAGACACACCAAGGAGGGATGCTAGAGCCGGGCTAGGGTTCCGGGACCCCAAGTCGGCTAGGGCAAAACCCTAGGGGCGGCGGCTATGGTGGGTCAGCTTCTAGGGTTTGAGGTGAGGACTTGTGTGCTCTAGGAGGAGCCCGCCTCCTTATAGGTGGAGGGGCCGGCCAAGGGGAGGGGAGTCCTCCCAACGGCTTGGGTGGTGCGACTTGGGAGGAGGACTCCTCCCAACTCGGTTTCACCCCCTCCTCTTTTCCACTTTCCAAATTTAGCCGTTTGACTTTTCAATTTAGCTATTTGACTTTTCAAACTAGGATTCGATTAATCCTTTATTTGGAACAGCGATGACACTTAGTACATGATGCAATCATACCAACTTTGATACAACACATTCATGTACCCTTCCCCTCCGGAGTGCCGGACATTCCGGAACCTTCTAGAACATTCCCGATGAAAACACCGGAATCATTCTCCAACTCCGAAATGGGACTTTCCTTATATGAATCTTATTCTCCGGACCATTCCGGATCACCTCGTGATATCCCGGATCCCATCTGAGACTCCGAACAACATTTGGTCTCTTTCTCATAATACCATAACTACTCAAACAACGTCGAATCCTTAAGTGTGTCTCCCTACGGTTCGTGAATTATGCAGACATGATCGAGAAACTTCTCCGAACAATAACCAATAGAGGAACTGGAAATTCATATGGCTCTACATATTTCTCATTTATTACTTGATCGAATGAACCACTTACATACGATACCAATTTCCCTTTGTCTCACGATAGTTTACTTAACCGAGGTTATGATCGCTTGTATCTCTGCATACCTAGTTCAACCTCATACCGATAAGTACTCTTTTCTCGCTCCTGATATGTGATCCCTTGTGAGCTACCACATGCTTGCAAGCTAATTGGATGACATTCCACCGAGAGGGCCCAGTATATCTATCCGTCATATGGATGGACAAATCCCACTCTTAATCCATGTGTCTCAACCAATACTTTCCGAACACTCAATGCCACCTTTATAGCCACCCGCCACGGTGTGGTGTTTGATGTCATCAAAGCATCCATCCGTAAAGGTGATATGCATGATCTCATGGTCGAAGGAATTAGGTTACTATGTATCGTAAAGCATATAGCAATTGAACTATTGAAATGACTTGATCTTTATGCTACGCTTATTTATAGGAGTATGTCCACCATATCATTCTCCTAATGATATGATCTTGTTGTTGATAACATCTCAATGTTCATGATAGGGAAACCACAATCATTTATCAACCAACAGGCTAGTGATGTATAGAGGCTTTACTAGGGACTTCAAATTGAGTTTACAAATCACACAAGTATCAATGTTTCCTTGTTAATACTATTATAGCATGAATGTAAACATTTATCATAAACACAAAGATATAATAATAACTACATTTACTATTGCCTCTAGGGCATATCTCCAACAGTCTTCCACTTGCATTAGAGTCATCTAATCTATATTACATGGTAATATACCGAACACACATGGCAGTTTGGTCATGTTTTGCCCTGGAGAGGTTTAGTCAACGGATCCGCCACATTCAGATCTGTGTACTTTGCAAATCTTTATATCCCCATCCCGGATATGTTCTCGAATAGCGTGAAAACGCAGCTTGATGTGCTTCAACTTGTGTGACCTTGGTTCTTGCGCATTGGCTATGGCGCCCATGTTATCACAAGAGATAGACATTGGGTCCAGCACTAGAAACCACACCCACCTGTAATGAACTCTTTCATCCATATCGCTTCTTGAAGCCTCCGAAGCATGTATTCCGATTCGCTTGAAGATCTCGCCACAACGCTTTGCTTTGCACTCCTCCAGCTAACCATGCACCATTCAAAATAAATACGTATCCAGATTGTGATTTAGAATCATCCGGATCGGTGTTCCAACTAGCATCGGTGTAACTGCTAACAACGAGTTGTTCATCACCTCCATAAGAAAGAACCATATCCTTAGTTCTTCTCAAGTACTTAAGGATGTTTTTGATCATCCAATGATCCACTCTGGATCACTTTGATATCTGCTAGTCAAACTAACAAAGATATGCAATGTCGGGTCTAGTACATAGCATGGCATACATTAGAGATCCTATGGTCGAGGCATAGGAGTCTTACTCATCCTTTCTCTATCTTCGCCGATGTCGGACTTTGAGTTTTACTCAAGGTCGATTAGCAACATGGAAAGAACCCTTTCTTGCTATCTTCCATTCCAAACCTCTTTAGAACTTTGTCCAAATATGTACTGTGACAATGAAATTTGGCTTCGATCTATCTCTATAAATCTTTATGCCTAATATGTAAGCTTCGCCAAGATCCTTCATTGAAAAACTATTATTCAAATATTCCTTGACACTATTAAGAAGGTCTACATCATTACCAATCAACAATATGTCATCCACATATAGTATTAAGAATGCTACAGAGCTCCCACTCACTTTCTTGTAAATACAAGCTTCTCCATAAGTTTGTATAAAACCAAAACTTTTGATCACCTTATCAAAACGTTGATTCCAACTTCGGGATTCTTGCTTCAATCCATAGATGGACCGTTGAAGTTTACATACCTTGTTAGCATCTTTAGGATCGACAAAACCTTTGGGTTGCATCATATACAACTCTTCATCAATATCTCCATTGAGGAATGCTGTTTTGACATCCATCTGCCATATCTCATAATCATAATATGCAGCGATTAACATAATCCTCATGACTTTAGCTTCGCCATCGGTGAGAAAGTCTCATCGTAGTCAACTCCTTGAATTTGTCGAAACCCTTTGCGACAAGTCGAGCTTTATATGCGAACATTACCATCAAGATCTGCTTTCTTCTTGAAGATCCATTTGTTCTCGACACCTTCCGCCATCCGTAAGTCCACCAAAGTCCATACTTGGTTTTCGTACATGGATCCAATCTCGGATTTCATGGCTTCTTGCCATTTATTGGAATCTGGGCTCATCATCGCTTCCTCATATGTCTCGGGTCATCGGTGTTGTCCACCAACATGACACTCATAACGGATCATACCAACTGGAGTGGTACGAGTTCTCGTTGACCTCCGAGGCTCAGAGCAACTTCAACCAAAGTTTCATGATCATCATCATTAGCTTCCTCTTATTGGTGCACCACAGAACTTCTTCCGTGCTTTGGCTACTCGCAATTCGAGAGAAGGTTCGACAACCTCGAAGTTCTACTTTCCTACAGTCACTTCTTTCGAGAGAAATTCTTCTAGAAAGGATCCATTCTTGGCAACGAAGATTTTGCCTTCGGATCTATGATAGAAGGTATACCCAATAGTTTCCTTCGTATCCTATGAAGACGCATTTTTCCGCTTTGGGTTCTAGCTTGTCCGTCAGAACTTCTTTACATAGGCTTCAGATCCCCAAACTTTAAGGAACGACAATCTAGGTTTCTTCCCAAACCATAATTCATACGGTGTCGCTTCAACGGATTTAGATGGTGCCCTATTTAAAGTGAATGCGGCTTTCTAATGCATAACCCCAAAATGATAGCGTAAATATGTAAGTGACATCATAGAACGAACCATATCTAAGAGAGTTCGACACGACGTTCGACACACCATTACCTGTGGTGTTCCCGGCGGTGTCAACTGTGAAAGTATTCCGCATTTCTTCAAATGCTCGCCAAACTCGTAACTTAGATATTCACCTCCACGATCAGAACGTAGAAATTTAATCTTCTTGTTACGTTGATTCTCTACCTCACTTTGAAACTCCTTAAACTTCTCGAAAGTTTCGGACTTATGTTTCATGAAATAGATATACCCATATCTACTCAAATCATCCGTGAAGGTAAGAACATAACGATACCCACCGCGCGTTGCTACACTCATTGGACCACACACATCGGTATGTATGATTTCCAATAAGTCCGTAGCTTGCTCCATCATACCGTAAAATGGAGTCTTAGTCATTTTACCCATCGACATGCTTCAGATCTATCAAGTGATTCGAAATCAAGTGATTCAAGAAGTCCATCGGAATGGAGTTTCTTCATACGCTTCACTCCAATGTGACCAAGACGGCAGTGCCACATATAGGTTGAGTTATCGCTTGATTTCAACCGTTTAGACTTAATGTTATTAATATGTGTATTTCCACTATCGAGATTCAACAAGAATAGACCATCTATCAAAGGTGCATGTGCACAAAAGATATTACTCATATAAATCGAACAACCGTTATTCTCGGACTTAAACAAGTAACCGTCTCGCAATAAACAAGATCCCGATATAATGTTCATGCTCAACGCAGGCACCAAATAACAATTATTTAAGTATAAAACTAATCCCGATGGTAGATGAAGGTAGCGTGCCGACCGCGATCACATCAACCTTTGATCCGCTTCCCACGCCGCATCGTCACCTCGCTCTTCGCTAGCTTCCGCTTATTCGCAAAGACCGCTTCGAGTTACAAATATGAGCAACCGAACCAAGATAAAATACCCGTGCACTACTACGAGTACTAGTGAGATACACATCAATAACATGTATATCAAATATACCTTTCTTCTTGATGTTGCCGCTTCGATCCGCCAAGTACTTTGGGCAATTCCGCTAAAGGACCTTCTCCCTTGCAAGAAAAGCACTCAAGATCGGACTTGGTCCAGCCTTGGTCTTCTTCGGCGTGGTAACTTTCTTACCACCCTTCTTGAAGTGTCCTTCGCTTAGACTTGCCTTTCTTGAATTTGGTGGTCTTATTGACCAACAACACTTGGTGCTCTTTCTTGATCTCCACTTCGCAGACTTTAACATAGCAAACAGTTCTAGCAACGCTTGTTCATGTTCTCGCATGTTGTAGTTCATCACAAAGTTCTTGTAACTTGGTGGTAGTGATTGAGGAAACGGTAAATCCTCAAAGCATTAGGAATCACTATACCCAAGCTTTGAAGTTTGTTTGCGTGCCTGCACATCTTAAGCACATGCTCACTGACGGAGCTGCCCTCTTCCATCTTGCAGTTAAAGAACTTTTCAGAAGCCTCATAACTTTCAATTGCCGCATGAGTCTCAAAGATCAATTTGAGATCCTCGACAATATCATACGGGTCTGAATTCTCAAACCTTTTCTGAAGCTCCGATTCTAAACCATACAAGATAGCACACTGAACTATGGAGTACTGATTCTTCCGAGCGAGGTAAACATTCTTTACTTCATCGGAAGCATCACCGCAGTGGGTCACCCAATGGTGCATCCAAAGACATAGGTCAAATTACCACTGTGAGGACAATCTCAAATTATGGAACCAATCCGCGAAGTTGCTTCCATTGTTTTTCAACTTTTCTTTCTCTAGGAACGCATTAAAATTGATGGTAGGGGCTGCCATTGATCTACAACATATTTGCAATAGTTTAGACTAAGTTTATGACAAATTGAGTTCAAATTAATAATTAAGTTAATCTAGGTGAACTCCCACTCAAAACAACATCCCTCACATTGTTTTAGTGATCACACGAACCAAATCCACTACATCAACACCGATCATCACGAGAGTTGATATAGTTTCAATGGCGAACAATCGTCATGTTCATCGTATCTACTATATGATTCATGCTTTACCTTTCGGTGATCCGTGTTCCGATACCATGTGTGTACATGCTAGGCTCGTCAATATCAAACCTTAGTTTCCGCATGAGCAAATCTGGCTTGCTCACGTTGTATACACTTGCAGAATCTAACACACCCGATCATCACGTGGTTCTTCAAACAACAAGCTTTAGCAACGGTGCTAACTAAGGGTGAACACTTTATGACTTGAAATTCATGTGCATGAGGGATCATCTTATAATGCTACCGCTGCCTACTAAGCAATACAAGATGCATAAAGGATTAACATCACATGCAATTCATAATATGTGATATGATATGGCCTTTCTTCTTTGTGCTTCCGATCTCCATTTTCAAGCACGAACATGATCTCCATCATCACCGCATTGCATCAAGGTCAATGACGCTTCTCCATGGTTGCCGCCCACCGCTTCAACTATTACAACTACTTTGAATAGACACGCTGGTCTTAACATAAATTAAGACAACCATATGGCTCGCCGTTGCCAACTTACAATAAGGAACATTGCATACATCAAATATAATCACAATCTTGGCCATATCACATCATCGACACCCCAAAACAAAGTTAGACGCCTACTTTCTTTGCATGTTTTACGTGGTTTGGGGCTTTCAATAAGTGTCGCTCTAACTTACGAACAAGAACCACAACATTGATACTAGTATTGTTGATCACCCGTTGTAAATTGGATCTTAACTATGCTAGGAGAAACAGCACCATAAAGCCACTTATGCAATACAAGTTGCATGTCAAGCGTGGAGCAAGTCTCATGAACGATGTCATGTAAGGTTAGCCCGGCCGCTTCATCCCAACATACCGCAAGATGCAAAGTACACAAGAAGCAATCGACAATAAAGCATCAACGCCCACAATGACCATTGTGTTCTACTCTGCAACAGATCTACATATAGACACGACTCTAATACCACCGTAGGGTTTCATAGCATGGAAAACAAAAATTTCTATCGCATACAAACAAACAAGCCAAGATCTATCTACTAGATTGTAGCAACAAGTCGATGGAATAACTTACCTCAAGATTCCAAAGTGTTTAACGAGAGCGGATTCGTGGGTGATGTAGTCGTATTTCTTCCCGATCTCAAGATCGCAGAGATCCTATCCTTCGGCCAGGCTCCAGCAGCCCTCAGCCGGTCACACGCTCGGGATTGACGAACACCTTCCTCTCCTTGTTCCAAAGAAAATGGAGGTTGTAGTACTCTCTCGCGATGGCAAAGACAACGGCGTGATACCTAAGTAGAGGGAATCTCGCAGGCTTCGCCTGCCGAGCGAGTATGGTGGAGTATGAGAGAGTCCTCGGTGTTCTAGGGTTTAGACACACCAAGGAGGGATGATAGAGCCGGCTAGGGTTCCGGGACCCAAGTCGGCGGCTAGGGCAAACCCTAGGGGCGGCTATGGTGGGCTACATTCTAGGGTTTGAGGAGGGACTTGTGTGCTCAGGAGGAGCCCCGCCTCCTTATATAGGTGGAGGGCCGATGGCAAGGGGAGGGAGGAGTCCTCCCCAACTCGGCTTGGTGGTGCGACGGCTTGGAGGAGGACTCCTCCCAACTCGGTTTCACCCTCCTCCTCTTTTCCACTTTCCAAATTTAGCCGTTTGACTTTTCAATTTAGCTATTTGACTTTTCAAACTAGGATTCGATTAATCCTTTATTTGGAACAGCGATGACACTTAGTACATGATGCAATCATACCAACTTTGATACAACACATTCATGTACCCTTCCCCTCCGGAGTGCCGGACATTCCGAAACCTTCTAGAACATTCCCGATGAAAACACCGGAATCATTCTCCAACTCCGAAACGGGACTTTCCTTATATGAATCTTATTCTCCAGACCATTACGGATCACCTCGTGATATCCCGGATCCCATCCGAGACCCCGAACAACATTTGGTCTCTTTCTCATAATACCATAACTACTCAAACAATGTCGAATCCTTAAGTGTGTCTCCCTACGGTTCGTGAATTATGCGAACATGATCGAGACACTTCTCCGAACAATAACCAATAGAGGAATCTGGAAATTCATATGGCTCCCACATATTTCTATGATTACTTACATCGGATGAACCACTTACATACGATACCAATTTCCCTTTGTCTCACGATAGTTTACTTATCCGAGGTTATGATCGCTTGTATCTCCGCATACCTAGTTCAACCTCGTACCGATAAGTACTCTTTTCTCGCTCCCATGATATGTGATCCCTTGAGCTACCACATGCTTGAAAGCTAATTGGATGACATTCCACCGAGAGGGCCTGAGTATATCTATCCGCCATATGGATGGACATATCCCACTCTTGATCCATGTGTCTCAACCAATACTTTCCAACACTCAATGTGTAACACCTCAGACCGGACCTATGCAAGTTTGAGCAAAATTCGCCAAACCCACATAGAAACGATTCAAAGGTGCTCACCAGCACTTTCGTATGGTGGAAAACTAAGTAATAACATTACACAACATCCTCGATGGGACCCATGTAATGCAGATATATAATGACTCCAAGAGTCAAGAATACGATACAATATACAAAGATCCAAATCACCTTGAAAACGATAGAGCGTCCCGCACGGACAAGATGCAAATGGGGCTAAGAGCCCCAAGAATAACCAATGGCCCATAACCCTGCCAGACAAGCCGGAAGGTAACCCCGCTAACGATGTCGATCTCAAACCGCTTAAACAAAAGGGGTGCCGACAAAGGGCAAAGGAAAAGAAGGAGCGCCAAGATCGAGGCCAAGACACGGCGAGGCTAGAATTGCGGTCCTCGCCTACATAGGTGTGGTGGATCGAGCGGCACAAAGATGCACCGAACAACCTATAGAGACTCGAGACAATGGCGGCAATCGAGAGGGGTAAGAAAGACCTATTCGGATCCAACCTGATGCTAACACCAAACAAACCCATCTCGGTATTTCTCGAGACCAACGAGGAAGTCAACCGAGGAACTCACACGGTTGGCGTTTTACTCATTCGGTTATCGTTGCAGCAATTACTAGTCAAGTATAGATAATCATCCCGATAAAATAAGCAAAGGCACTTTTAGTTAACCATTCCGCTAGAAGTTGCAACAATTACTAATCGACATGATAGCATGAGATAAACCCAAACCCAAAGCTTGTTGGTACTTTTATTCAGCCATTCCGCTAGAAGTTGCAAGATTTACTAGTCAGTACAATGGTCGCAATACAATTCAAACAAGCAATTGTGGCGATATTAGCCATTCCATTATAGTGAAGCTGATTACTAGTCATTATAAAGTCAAATTTATAGCAATAAACTTTAGTTATGCTTGTCTATGATCGAGATATCGTGCTCCAAGTCGTCCATATCCGCGACACGGCTTTCGTAAAGTTTTACCGCCGGTGCACCAATAGCAACACACGCCGATCAACTCGAAAACCAAATCAAAACCCAACGAGGCTTTCACGATGAACAATCACAGATTCAGAAATATTTCAGGGGCCACCCTTGAGTACACCAATGAAGTAAGCAAGCTTGAGACGGACTCAAGGTTTGCGCTAATGGTCAGAAGCGACGAACCCGAAACTGGGTGTCGATACCGCGTAATCACTCCTCTTACCTAAATAAAGGTGCTATCTCGTCGCACAATTTAAATACATAAGTAGCATGACATAAGTACAGATAGTAAATAAAACCTCAAACTAGTTTGTGGCCCCAAGAAATAAGACGGAATCAAGCTCGCTCTGGGGTCCCATATACCTCCGGATGTGGATAGCGCGATAAATCAAGGAACAGTATCAAGTACTGGGTCTTACGGGACACAAGTGGGATGCTCGAAACCAAATATTATCTATCACCCACCGATGCCTCTGCTTATTTCAATTTTAGTTGTTTAACAGGAATTAAAGTGAACGATAAGTAAAACTATGATCATCTCCAATATCATCTTGCGGCAATACATCAACAACTGTGGCACTGGACGACACGCAACAGCACTTGAGAAAGCGACTACGACACGCAAGTCCATCTATCTACCAAACAACAGGTAATAGGATGTGTCCAAGGCAATATACGGCTGCAAAGGATATCACGGGTACGAAAACTAAAGCATCGCAACACAGATAGCAATAGATCAACAGGAGGGAATAAATACTATAAAGTAAGATAGGTAGAAAGGGGGAGATGCTCGCCTGAAAACATTGTCGGAGGTTCAACCGAAGATCGGGGCGAAGCTCACATCAACTCAACGGCCTTATCCACGAAGAAGCAAAACACTAGAATAACATCGGATGCAATATTTAAGATTTCGGCAGAAGATCGGCATGATGCATGTATGATGTATGGCATGGCAACGGTGCGATGCAATCAGGTCATATTAAGCGGAACCGGGGTCCCGGCAATTAATTAAATGGTTCAAGTTATTTACAACCCCCGCAATTTAAATGTTGCATTAGCAAGACAAAAGATGGCACCGGTTCGCTACACAAGTTTAAATGAGGCCAATATAAGGCTAGATTTGCCCGCATATGGGCCCCATATTTAATTATAAGGTGAATCGGCATAAGGCCCCCAAACCAATGCTATGCATGCGGGAATGACAATTTAATATGCAACAAGTTGTATTATGTTATAAAATAGGGTTTCGGGAAGAGGTTCACACATTAGGGGTCTCGACGATCTTGGGATTCCGGGGGTTCGGGGTTTGACAGGGTCCAGGGTTCGACGGGTCGTTCTCGGATTCCGGGGTTTAGGGTCTTGGCGCATCCAGGGTGAAGCACTCGGCGTCCTCGAGGGAGTACTTGTTGCACATGTGGCCTTAGGGTTCCATGACGATGATCTTGTCGCTTGGTATCCGTGTGGGAGAACTCGAGGTCGATGGCGAACTCGCCCGAGAACGGGTTTTTCGAGATCTTGGCTGCTCGGTTCGGGATCCGACCGCTTGATCCGCCTTGGTGTCATGAAGGGACCTTGCCATCTGTGATGTAGATCTTGTCGGTCCCACCGCCAAGGCCTCGGTTTTGGGCTTCATGCCGATGATGGTCTTGGATAGTCGCCACATAGCCGCCAAGTCTCGCCTTGGTGTCCAACGGTTCATTTTCCGCATCGACGCCAGCGATGGGCGGCGAGCACAGGTGGGAGGAGGCTCGAGGGCGCCCGGGACCGAGGTCGAGGTCGAGGTCGCGGCGCAGAGCGGGCCTGGCGAGCGCGGGCCGGGCGGCAGAGAAGGGCGCAGCGGCGGCTTGACGGGCGCCCACGCGCGGCGCTGGCTCACGGCGCCCGCGGATGACTGGGAGGGCGCAGGCCAGGGCGAAGCTTGAGCTCGGGAGGAGGGCGCCGAGGGGAGAGGGAGGGCCACCGCGAGGGACGCGGCTGGCTAGACCGGGCTGGAGGACGCCGCCGGAGGCGCAGGGTTCCGGCGACGGCGGCGGGCGCGCTGCCGCACGCGAGGCCGGGCGAGGTTATGCTGGCGAGGCCGCGGCGAGGCGGAGGGCCGCTGGCGCGCCGGAGGCGGGCGGGAGACGCCGCAGGTCCGGGCGGGGAGGGTCCGGACGACGCACGGGCGCGTGAGGGTACCGGCGTTCACGGCTGGAGGCTGGGAAGACCGGGCGGAAGGAGTTGGGGCCGCGCCGCGCAGCCGGGCCGGTGGCGAAGCATGGCGAACGTGACCGACGGGCGAGGCGCGACGGGCGGCGGGACAGCGCTGGGCCGAGGCGGACGCTGAGCGGCGATAAGGCGCAACGCGGGACGCGTCTGCGGGAAGCTTGGGAGAGAGACGCCGGGAAGAAGGTGGAGGAGGACGGGCATCGGGCTATGGTGGTGGGGCACGGGTGGGTCGAGGGCGGGCCCGACGGTGGTTAGGCGCGTGGTGCTGCGTGTGTTGCTTGCTGGGTCCAGGGGTGGCGGGTGTGGTCTGAGAGGTTTGAGAGGAGAGAGAGGAGGAGAGGGGTGGGACAAGTGGCAGTTCGGTTGGTTGGGGGAGAGAAGAGGTGAGGTGGCACATGGCTATTGGAGGGAGTGATGTGGCCAGCGGGTTGGGTAGGTTTTCTGGGTAGCTGTAGGATTTAGAAGGGCGGGTGTAGGTGGACCGTTTAGTTTTTCTGGGGGTGGTCGTTTGGGTCGGTCGGCCCGTTCGACTGCCCCCACTAAATAATTAATTACATTATTATTTCAATAAGCGTTTTTGCAAACTGACAACGGACAAAACAAAATAATCCGGGGCCCGGTTTTGATGTTTGAATAAAGAGGGGGCGTTTAGAAAACAAAACGGGCTTTGCGAACATAGTTTTATGCAAACAATGCATGATGATGACGATGCAATGCACAAAATCAACGCGATTTTCTGGTAGTGGTTTTGCGGGATGCCACACAATGCCACCTTTATAGCCACCCAGTTACGGTGTGGTGTTTGATGTCATCAAAGCATCCATCCGGTAAAGGTGATATGCATGATCTCATGGTCGAAGGAATTAGGTTACTATGTATCAGAAAGCATATAGCAATTGAACTATTGAAATGACTTGATCTTTATGCTACGCTTATCTATAGGAGTATGTCCACCATATCATTCTCCTAATGATATGATCTTGTTGTTGATAACATCTCAATGTTCATGATAGGGAAACCACAATCATTTATCAACCAACAAATAGTGATGTATAGAGGCTTTACTAGGACTTCAAATTGAGTTTACAAATCACACAAGTATCAATGTTTCCTTGTTAATACTATTATAGCATGAATGTAAACATTTATCATAAACACAAAGATATAATAATAACTACATTTATTATTGCCTCTAGGGCATATCTCCAACACGGCTGACAGCGCATCCGCCAAGGCATCGACATCCTCGAGGGCCACGCCCTTGGGGACGAGCTCCTTGTAGAAGTGCCCGAGAACCTCCTTGGCCTTGGCAAGCGAGCCGACCACGGTACTGCAGCGGTCTTCGACCGCCGCAGCAGCATCATCCAGAGCACTTCCGTGCTCCAGAGCACCGCGATCAAACTCGATACCCGTGGCATCTAAAGAAACAAAGGAAGCATCATGAATAAAAGCACTGCAAGGAAATACAAGGAAGCCGAAAAGGGAAGACGAAGAAACTCACCTGAAACAGCCTTGGCAGCCTCCATCAGCTTGTCGGCTACCTCTCTCTCGCGCGAAACCATGGCGGTGGCGAGCTGCTCCTCATGGTCCGTCGCTTCCTGCTGCAGGCGCTCCTTGGCCGCAGCTGCATTGGCTAGCTCCTGCTCGAGTCGCCCTTTCACAGCAACGGCGTCCTCGGCCTTCTTCTCTGCTCGCCCGAGGATCTTTTTGAGAGCATCAAGCTCACGGAGGGTGTTGTTGTCCTCTGCAATCAGCAGAACACTTATCAGATCGCAGGACAAGAAATGCAAGAGGAAGCAAAAGATCAACCCATGTACGCACCTTGGAGCTGTTTGAAGCTGGCCTCCAACGCCAGGTGGTGCTGCACCAACTGGTTGGCTCCGTGCACAAAAGGCTGCAAAAGATACTACCCGTCGAACAAAGGCTTGGGGGCTACGCCCAAAGAATGAGCAAAACAAGTTACACATACGAAAAACGCTCGGGGGCTCCCCCCGAGACTCAAAGAAAAAATGACCAGCAGATCTTCCTACAGATACTCAGGGGCTCCCCCCGAGATAAGAAGCAAAAAACAATGATCAGCAGATCATCCGAAAAGGCTCGAGGGCTCCCCCTGCGGCAGAAAGCAAAATTACTTACGTGGTTAGACGGCGACTCCGAAGGTTCGCCCGCATTCTTCTGAGGGACAACCACCCGATCCTCCTGCGGAGAAGGGTTCAGAGCAGCGCCCTCAGAGATGGCCATCGTCTGAGGAGGAGGAGGAACAACCTTCGACTCTCCCCCCATCTCCCGAGCGCCATCGCTGGAGGAGCTGTCGAAAGAGTGGCTGCAAAAGAAAAAAAGTCAGCTAAGTACAAAGCAAACAGACAAGAGAAAGAAAAGGCAACCGAAGTACACTTACGAGTCAAGCTCGCTCATGTCGAAGACAGGCGGGGTTCTCCTGCCCTTCTTCTCCTCTTTCTACTCTTCCTTCTTCCGCTTCGCTGGTGGGTGCAGTGCCACAGCCCGCACGGGAACGGCAGGAAGTGGAGAAGAAGAGCCCGCATGACCCCCATTGTGACGCTCAAGGCACATGGTTCCTTGTTCCATGAGTCGAAGCATCCGACGATTCGCTGGAGCTCCGTGTCCTCTTGCGAAAGTGATCCTCGCTCGACTCGGCGGCCTCTTCGGCCGGCGACCGCGCTGATGGAAGCTCGGACATGGAGTCCACCACCTCATTGTCCGGTGCATCCGGAAACAGTTCGGGAAGTGGCGGCGACATGCCCGACACCTTGAACTCTTGCGTAAAAGAAGCAAATTTGTCAGGACACAAGTAAATACAAGGAAAACGCAGTCGAAAATAGCGCTACGCGCATGTCCCAGATCTACACCTGCGGAACCGGACGAGAAGCAGAGAATGGTGAAGTCAGCGACTTCCCCAGGATATCCTCTCCAGCCTTGTATTTCAGCAATGGACGAAGGACCCCGTCAAGATCCCCCTCGGAGAACTCCTCAGCCGAAACCCTAGTCGGATCACGGCGACCAGAATAAAGGAACATCGGGTGCGCCCTAGCCTGGAGCGGATGCACCCGACGTTTGAGAAAAGTGCGGATGATATCCACACCGTTCACCTCTTTAACCGGAGTCAATTGAAGATCCTCCACTCGACGATAGAGAGCCTCTATCTCCGCCACCTCTCCATCCAAGATCTGGTTCTTTCAGGACCTTTTCGGCTCGATTTTCTGGGAGGGGTCGAAAGGAGCAAGTCCAAATTTCTGTCCAGCCACCGTGGAGTCACGGATGTAAAACCATCGCCTCCGCCAGTACTGGACAGATTCAGACATAGAAAAGGAGAAGAAAAGAAGATTGGATTTGAGGGAGATGATGCAACCCCCAATGGGATAAACACCATCGGAGCCAGATTGCCTCTTCACGGAATAGAGTTTCTGGAAGAGGCCAAAGTGCGGCTCGATACCGAGCCAGCACTCACAGAAAGTGATGAAACATGCGACATGAAGAAGAGAGTTGGGGGGAGAGATGATGCAACTGGATACCATAAAGGAAAAGCAATCCACGAAGAAAATCGTGGACTGGGAAGGAAAAGCCCCGAAGGACAAAGGCAACGAACATAACCCGAAACCCAACGGGTGGACGGGGAATTACCTCGGTGCCGGGAAGTTTGACGACCTCCCTATCCTGCGGGATCAGGCCCCATTCACGGAGCTTGCGGAGATCACTCTCGCGCGCCTCCGATCGCCGCCAGCCACCATTGGTGACACGGGTCGCAGCGGAACCCTTCATACCACCAGAGGCAGCACTGGTGCCAACCGCAGAGGAGGACTTCTTGGGCTACCCCATCGCAGTGCGGCAGCGCTGGCGGAGAGCACGCAGGATCAATGAAGGAAAAGCTCGAGGAAATTCCAGCGCACAGTGAGAAAGCTCAGAGAAGATGGGAGCAGTGAAACAAGAATGGCTGCGGTGAAAACAAATTCACCTTTCCCCAATGATTATAAGGACAAGGACGATGCACAACGACCGTCTATCAGGAAGACCTAGAACCAACATCAAGATCTGGCCGTCCACGTGTCAGCACAGCAACGAACCGTCGCTCACACGCCGTCCACTACGCGAGGAAATCGAGGTGACGCCATAATTATCTCCACGCCGCACATGACCGGTCAACTCAAAGTCAGAAGGTGGGACCCATGTTCGTCCAGTCACGTCATCTCTGGCGCCGCAGACGCTTGAGGTCACTAATCGCCGCATCGACGTCATCAAAAGCTATACTAGCAACGGTTACAATTGCCTACATAGCTACAAAGTACTCACCGAATCTACGATTCGACTAACTACTGGGTTACTATCGATGAGGCCGCACCCAAAATGAGAAAAACACTACATCATCAAACTATTTCTTCGAGTCCTACGTCGATTCTACGACTCCACCACGGACTCGGGCTACTCCCATAGGGATGATGTATTCAAGAATCCGAAAAATTTGTGTCCTACGGACCTAAAGCCGAACAATGGCTGAATTAAAGTCTCGCCGAGTTCACGACTCAATGACACTCGGAGGTTATTCATAGTGATACCGGTCGCGCACCCTATGAATTCTTCGAAAAGCGATCCTTCGATTAGCATGCAAAACTTTTCGCCACTCGCCCTAATTAACGCTAAGTGAGAACGCCCTCCTTGGCCACCAAACACCTCCGTGGTGATAAATATTCGGATGTTGTTCTGACACAAAGATAAGACCACAGATATCATCCGATGGTCTCGTAACGCATACACGCTCGCTAGTAAGAACTGCGCTAACAAAGCGCGATGAAAAATCTCGAAGGACGCATTGGGTACATCATTTAAATTCACTGGAATTCCACTCCTGTAAGTCCTCCGCAGCCTAAGTCGAATTACGCTAGCATATGTTCCGGGTTCGAGTCGAGGGACTCGAATCTGAAGAAGATCGTGTTGTTTTATCCTAAGACAGTTAACTGACCCTGATCCGTCGGGAGAGTCAGGCACACGCATCAACAATCCCTACACATTCAAATCATTCTCTAGGAAAAAAGAGATAGCTGCACCCGAAGAATTAAAGAGTCCTCAGCCGAATCTACGATTCAACTGAACACTCGGGGGCTACTGACATGGTTATACCCTGCGGGTACACGAATTTAGCATACCTGATCTATCCCAAGGAAGGCCCACGACAAACATGCGCCAGCCCATGAGGATTTTCGGGTGGCCAGGTCCCATGACACCTTCGGATCCTTGGAGAGCAAGACTAGAGTAGATAGAAAATTCAAAGGGGTAAACCCTAAAACCTGTAACCGACTCGATCTGTGCCTAGGACCTGCCTAACTCTATATAAAGTCTAGGAGGCCACGACGACGAGGGCACTTCATACCACCGCATACACACCTCCATGCCAGATTGCATCTCAAAGCAGTAATCTTCTTTGCATGTAATCAAGAGCAGAGAAGCAGGAGTAGGGTTTTCCCTCCGGGGGCCTGAACCTGGGTAAACCTCGTGTCCCTGTGTTGTTTGTTTGCTAACCGTTCCACGATCTCCAGCATCCCCATCTTCTCCAAAACCCAAGTCCATAACAATGGGCATTGACGAGATTAAACCTCGTCACAAAGCAAAAGCAGCAGATTATGCCCTAGAGGCAATAATAAAGATGTTATTATTATAATTCTTGTTCATGATAAAGTTTATATTCCATGCTAGAATTGTATTAAGCGGAAACTTTAATACTTGTGTGGTTTGTAAACAACACCGTGTCCCTAGTACGCCTCTATGGACTAGCTCATTGATCAATGATGGTTAAGGTTTCCTAACCATAGAAATGAGTTGTCAATTGATAATGAGATCATATCATTGGGAGAATGATATGGTGGATAGACCCAAACAGAGCATAGCAATTAGATCGTGTCATCGTGTTCGTCTTTGCGAAGCTTTTCCTATGTCAAATATTGTATTCCTTAGACCATGAGATAATGAAACTCCCTAGTATCGGAAGAAAGCTTTGAGGTCATCAAACGTCATCCTATGAGAGGGTGATCATAAAGGTGTCTCTCAGGTGATCGGAAAGTATCTGTTGCATTGTATGTATCGAGATGGAATTTGTCCCTCCTGTGTCGGAGAGATATACTGGCCCACTCGGTAATCGATATCAACACCGCTTGCAAGCATGTGGTTAAGGAGTTAATCACAAAGTGATATCGGATTACGGAGCAGTAAAGTATTTCTGTGAACGAGATTGAACTAGGTATGACGGCATCGACGATCGAATCTCGAGCAAGTAAAATATCGCGAGACGAAGGGAATATATATATGGGATTGATTGAATCTCGCATCGTGGTTCATCCGATATGATCATCGATGAATGTGTGGATTCAATATGGGTGCCTGCACCGTTGATTATTGATAGAAGATCATGTCTCATATTCTCGAACTCAGGTCACACACTTAACGTGTCTTGACGCTAGGATAGATTGGATAATTGGTTTATGAATTTTTGTTCGAGTCTCGATGGGATCCGGATATCACGAGAGGTTCCGAATGGTCCGGAGAATAAGATTCATATAAGGCAAGGCAGTTTTTGGAGTTCGGAATTGTTCCGTTAATCGGTATTGTACCGAAGCTTTAGAACCTTCCGGAAGGGGACCAACGTGGCCACACCTTCCGGGAGGGGTCATGGGCCTATGAGGGAGTGTCCTGCCGCATTGGGCACAAGGCCCCATAGGGCCCAGCCGATTCTAGATAAGTTTAAACTCGCTTAAACTAGAGATAGGATTTCTAGATAAGGAGAGTTTAAATCGCTTAAACTAGAGATATGATTTCTAGATAAGGGAGAGTTTAAATTGTTTAAACTAGAGATAGGCTTGGAGGAGGGCAGGCTGGCCGCCTCTATATATAGAGGGTGGTGCGCCTCCCCACACACCTTCCTCCAAGCCCTAGCAGCCTTGCTACCTTCCTCCCGATCGCTTGTAGGCGAAGCCCCGCAGCAGAAATTCTCCACCATATACACCACGCCGTGTTGTAGATCCAATCTATCTCCACCATACTCGCTGGTCCGAGGAAGGAGGATAGGTCGAGGTGTTGCACGTGCATCTCACGGAGGCACCGCCACTTGTGGTGCTAGATCGGATCGGATCGCGAGGAGGAGAAGCGAGTACGACTACATCACCCACGCCCGACGAGCGCTGCATGCGAATCTTCAAGGGTATGAAGATCTAATCCAATCTCTCGTTGTTTGCATCTCCTAGATTAGATCTTGGCTTTCCTCCGCTCGCCCGTAGAAAATTTTGATTTACTATGCCGCCAAACCCTTCGGGTATCGAGCTAGATCTATGCGTAGATGTGTTTCACGAGTAGAACGCAACATGGTTGTTGCGCGCTGATGTTTTCTCGCTGCAAGCCTCTTGTTTGTGTTCTTCTTATGACGCGATAGTGAGATTGAAGCGGTCCAGCCAACCTTACGCGACGCCGTCAGGAGACCGCGCACTTGACGTGTGGCTTGTTCCACACATGCGGCTGGTGGATGCCGCTTTCTCACTATAGTTGTCATGGGATTAACACCGGAGTTTGGCAACCATAATATCACCGCTTGTGGCTTTCCGTAGGTAAGAATCGTTTAGCATCTACTCCCATAAGCCACGAAAACATGCAACAACAAAGTAGAGGCTCTAACTTGTTCTTGCAGGAGTGTTTTCGTGATATGGTATGGCCCAAGATGTGATGTGTATAATGTATGCGATGATCATGTTTTGTAATGTTTCACGACTTGCATGTCGATGAGTACACAACCGCAGGAGCCATATGGTTGTCTTTATAATTGTGTATGACCTGCGAGTCAACTTCTTATACGCCATGTAATAGCTTTACTTTATCGCTAAGTAGTTAGCAATAGTTGTAGTTGCTATTCGTGGTGGAGGCAATCATGGTGGAGTGATGGAGATCATGCCGAACGCACAAGATGGAGATCATTGCCAAGATTGGCTATACCATGTCACATAAAGTTATATGCATGTGATGTTTATCCTTTATGTATCTTATTATGCTTAGATCGCGACGGTAGCATTATAAGATGATTCCTCACTTAAAGATCAAGATAAAACTGTGTTCTCCCAAGTATGCACTGCTATAAAGTTCGTCGTGTCCAAGCATCACGTGATGATCGGGTGCTATAGACTCACGCCATACAACGGGTGCAAGCCAGTTTTGCACACGCGAAATACTTGGGTCTAACTTGACGAGCCTAGCATGTATGCACATGGCCTCGGAACACAAGAACCGAAAGGTTAAGCATGAGTCATATGAGTGATATGATCGACACTTTGTTGTCCACCATTGAAACCACATCTCTTCTCGTGATGATCGGATTAGGTGTGGTGAATTTGGATCGTGTTCACTAAACAACTTGAGGGATGTTGAATTTAGTGGGAGTTCATCTAGTAATTTGATTAAGTTGAACTATTTATCATGAACATAGTCTAAATTGTACTTGCCAATACTGTAGATCACATGGCCAAGTCCAACTTCAACTTCAACGTTTTTGCTGAGAAGGAAAAGCTTAGAAACAATGGGTCTAACTTCACCAATTGGTTCCGCAATCTAAGAATCATTCTGTCTGGCGGACAAAAGGACTATGTCCTTGGGAAAGCGTTAGGTGACACCCCTGCTATAGATGCGCCGGCTGATGAAAAAGCTGTTTATCAGTCACGCAAGGATGATTATGATTTGATTAAGATCGTCATGTTGTATGCTATGGAATCGGATCTTCAAAATCGTTTTGAGGAGTTCGCCGGGCCCTTTGAGATTCTCGAGGAGCTGAAAACATGTTTCACTCAAGCCCGCTCGAGAGATATGAGATCTGAGAAATTCTTTAACTACAAGATGGAGGAAGGGAGGTCCGTTAGTGAGCACGCCATTAAGATGTCGGGCTACACTCAACGCTTTGAGCAACCGGATCGCAAGATTCCGGAGGAGCTCAAGATTGACACTCCTAGCTACAAAGTTTTGTAGTTGATCACAATCGATTGGTTCCACTGATATGATCACTGAGCTCTTTGCTAAGATGAAAGTAGCAGAGGTGAACATCAAAAAGAATAATCATATGTTGATGGTCAACAAGCCCCCCACCTTTAAGAAAGTTAAGGGTGCAAGGAAGCCCTTCAAGAAAGGCAGCAAGCGCTGTTGCCCTGCCGAGAAGAAGCTCAGTCCGTCCAAAGGACACCGATTGCTTCTATTGCAAGGACAAGGGTCACTGAAGCAATCGTCCAAGTACTTAGGACAAGAAGGCTGGCACCATCAAAGGTATATTTGATATACATGTTATTGATGTTTTCCTTACAAGCCCTCGTTGTAGTGCCCGGGTATTTGATACCGGTTCGCTAATATTTGTAACTCAAACAGAGCTACGGAATAGACGGCTTATGAGGGATGAGGTGACGATGCACGTTGGCAACGGATCAAGAGTTGATGTGATGGCCGTCGGCACGCTCTCTTTAGTTTTACCTTCGGGATTAGTTTTAAACCTTAATAAATGTTATTATGTGCCTGCGTTGAGCATGAACATTATTTTCGGATCATGTTTATTGCAAGACGGTTATTCATTTAAATCGGAGAATAATGGTTGTTCTATTTATATGAGTAACATCTTTTATGGTCATGCACCTCTTGTGAATGGTTTATTTCTTCTAAATCTCGAAAGGGATGAAACACACATTCATAACATTGAGGCTAAGAAATGGAAAGTAGATAGTGATAATACTACTTATTTGTGGCAATCGCTGCCTAGGTCATATTGGTGTAAAGCGATGAAGAAACTCCATTCGATGGACTTTTGAGTCTCTTGATTTTGAATCATTTGACACATGCGAACCATGCCTCATGGGCAAGATGATCAAAACCCCGCTCTCCGAATGATGGAGTGAGCAACGGACTTGTTGGAAATCATACATACCGATGTATGCGGACCGATGAGTGTTTCGCCGCGCGGTGGATATCGCTATTTCCTCACTTTTACCGATGACTTAAGTAGATATGGGTATATCTCTTTAATGAAACATAAATCTGAAACATTTGAAAAGTTCAAGGAATTTCAGAGTGAAGTGGAGAACCATCGTAATGTAAAGATTAAATTTCTACGATCCGATCGTGGAGGTGAATATTTGAGTTATGATTTTCACGCATCTTAAAACAAGTGGAATCGTTTCACAACTCACGCCACCGAACACCACAACAGCAATGGTGTGTCGAACGGAATCGAACTCTATTAGATATGGTCCGATCAATGATGTCTCTTATCGATTTGCCGTTATCATTTTGGGGTTATGCATTAGAAACCGCTGCATTCACTTTAAATAGGGCTCCATCTAAACTGCTGAGACGACACCGTATGAACTGTGGTTTGGTGCTAAACCTAAGTTGTCGCTTTCTTAAAGTTTGGGGATGCGGCTTACGCCAAGAAGTTGATGCCGACAAGCTCGAACCCAAAGCGGAGAAATGCGTCTTCATAGGATACCCTAAGGAAACTATTGGGTATACCTTCTATCACGTAATCAAGGCAAAGTGTTTGTCGAAAGAACGGTTCCTTTCTTGAGAAGGAGTTTATCTCGAAAGAAGTGAGTGGGAGGAAAGTAGAGCTAGACGAGGTTATTGAACCTTCTCTTGAATTGAGAGTAGAAGACCAAATTGTTCCAAAGGTCACCGCACCAACAATAGAGGAAGCTAATGACAAGGATCATGAAGCTTGGACGATGTCGCCATCGAACGTCGCAGTCGACAAGGTCGCGTGCCCCTCCCGAGTGGTACGGCAACCTGCCTTGACTGTCTTGTTGGTAGAAGACAGTGAACCTACGAACTATGAGGAAGCCGATGATGAGCCTGCATCGAGAAATGGCTGGAAGCCATGAAATCCGAATTGGGATCCATGAGCGAAAACCAAGTATGGACTTTGGTGGATTCTCCTAGCACTACTAGGAAAACGGCTATAGGTAATCAGCACATCCGTGGCTCACATGGTTGAAGTGCCCCACGGCTAAAACAGGCGTGGCTCACCAGGCGTGCCCTACTAATAACTAGAACATCCGTGGCGCACATGACCCTAGTGCGCCACAGATATGTGTGGGGGCTGCCACACGCCAAACTTCAGAAGCGCACCATGCACCCGGCGCCACGGTTGTTAGGGTCATCTGGCGCACGTGTGCATGGTCCGCTACGATCGAGCGCATGGCCACCTACGCCTCGAGACGGCCACTAACTTCGTGGGCGCACTCCTAGTGCGCCACAGGACTAGAGCATCTGTGGCGCACTCTTCCTAGTGCGCCACAGGTTTAGACTCCTGTGGGCGCATGTTGCCGTGTGCGCCACGGATGGGTCGATTTTTTTAAGACAGCACTTTATGTGCACATGTGTGACCACATCCACCACCCCACACTTCACTTTGCCCTTCTTCTTCCTCCTTAGATCTAGTCGGGATCTTCTCCTTCCCACCTCAATTTCTCCACACATTCACCATTTTTAGCATATAAAACTTGCTTTGGATGTTACATAAGTAATAGAGGAGGTCTCCGGTCTCTCATCTATCCGTCTCCGTCGACGCCAAGACCTCTCCTTTCCATCTTTCTCGATCGGTCTCTCATCTCGGTAAGTTGTCCATGTAAGGATGTGTTCATGTGTATATGGATGATGCATGTGCTCATATGTATGTAGATGATCGATGCTCATGTCATGATGTGTGTATGTGGAGAGCTAGGATCGATGGTCATATGTGTGTGTATATGGAGAGTATCGATGATGCTCATGCATGTGTGTATGGAGAGGATAATGATATGTTCATGTGTGTATGGATCTCTCTCTCTCTTGTGTTTGTATGTGAACAAGTTGCCATTGTTTTGCCAAAATGTTGATTCATTTCCATTTTGGCAAGACTTTGGCATTTCGCAAAGGTCCTAATTTTAGGATAGGTCATGCCGAAATTTTCTATCGACCATTGCATGCATGCATTTATTATGTGGTTCTAATAGACTTCAAAATTGTACCGTACATCGTGGCAGCAAAATGGTCCGCATAATGAGCGAAGGCATTGTGGCTAGATTTTTGAAATGTGCGACGCCGACATGATACGTAAATAACAAGATGATATAAGATGTCCGTGCAGAAGATGCAAACTCAATCTGGTGATCGACCCGATTCCGGAATCTGCAGCGCACTCGCCCGCCATGGTTTCATGGATGGATACACTCGTTGGATAAGCGATGGCGGCGAGATGATGGAGACGGTGATTATCATCACGAGAACGGGCGAGATGATGAAGAGGCTCTGGAGATGGTGAAGGTACGGAAGGCATCGATGATGATGATCTAGATGGCGGAGGAGCGTATTTACGATGGAACAACGCCAG
The DNA here is from genome assembly GCA_030063025.1 of Avena longiglumis. NCBI lineage: Eukaryota > Viridiplantae > Streptophyta > Magnoliopsida > Poales > Poaceae > Avena > Avena longiglumis. Next base: position 102,267,456 of record CP125974.1, read on the forward strand.
TCGGGTGCGGGACCCTTATGTGCAAGAGCTGCTTCTCAAGGCATTTAGTAACGCCAGTGCCGCTAGAGAGAAAGCCAAGCTTGCGCAACTTGAGAAAGACGCGTTACTCCATTGTATGAAGGATGCAGGCCCGATGATACCCGGTTGAATGTAACGCCAAGGCTATGGAGATGAAGGCAAAGCACAAATTGAGCGACGCAAGCTTCGACGATATGATGGCATTCTCGCACGATCGTCTCCGAGGGGAACACATGTCCAACTAGTATCGAGGATGCCAAGAAAATCGCTCCTCTCGATCTACCGCACGTTAGATATCACGTATGCATCAACGATTGCATCATTTATCGGGCGAGGACGCGAGAAAACCACATGTCCGTGTGCGGCGTGAGTCGATACAAGAAAGGGAAGAAAGCACCTCGAAAGTGGTATGGTACTTTCCTATTACCCTCGTCTGCGCCGCTATTTCGCGGACCCTAAGGAAGCGAAGCTCATGCGATGGCATGCGGAAAGGAAGAAGCCGTGAGATGATGATGACCCGAAAGGATGAGCCGACGCACCTTCGATGCTAGCCAGCTGAAAGATTGGACCTCGAATTCCTGCACGGTGGAGATTCGAGAACATCGGCTTGGTGCGAGCACCGATGGACTCAATCCGGTAGCAGAGCAGCACGCAAAGACTTGGCCTGTGTTTGTATGGATGTACAACCTCCTCCATGGTTGTGCATGAAGAAGTACATACAAATGAGTATGCTAATTCAAGGGCCGAAACAACCTGGTACCGACATCAATCTGTATCTCGGCTGTTGAAAGAGGAGCTAGCCACGTTATGGGAATCTGGAGCCAATACTTACGACGCCGTCGCACAAGATTATTTCACTATGAGAGCCGCGTTGGTCACTACGGTGCAAGACTATCCAGGTTAAGGGTATATCTCGAGGCAGGTTATCCAAGGATTCCGCGCATGCGTTAGGTGCATGGATAACACAAGCTATCTCCAACTAGAGAAAGATCCGTGGTCATCGAAACTGTTCATGGCGCACCGGAGGTGGCTCGGCAAGAATGATCCATGGAGAAAATGTGGAGACCTGTTCGATGGCAAATCGAGACCCGAGGAATCCCAGAGCGAGGAGCAGCGAAGAAGTGGAAGAGTTGCAAAACCGGAAAGATTGTCCTAAGCGAAAGAAGCGAAGAGGCAAGAACAAGACAAGCACGATGAAGGTATGGAAAACAAGGTCTGCTCGAGTTGCCATCTTGGAAGTTTCTCCGACGCCTCATAGCCTCGACATCATGCATATCACGAAAAACGTAAAGCGAGTCTCGTCGCCACCATAATCAACATGCCGGATAGGACGAAGATGGTCCGAAAGGCACGACCGATATGCTTGGGTATCCTAAGGAGCTTCACGGAGGACGACTACTCCCGATGATCGTGAAGATGACGATGATCATGAGTCGGAGACGACACAAGGTCGTCGGAAGGGTAAAAAGTTCAAGAATAACGAATATTACCGCCTCCTTCTTGCTTCACTCTAAGCCGTGATGAGATCAAACAGTTTTTCAAGTGCCTTCTAGAGTCAAATTTCCTTACGGCCACGCTGGCAAGATAAGCGAGATACCTGACGAGGCGGGCAGAGGTTCAGTGGCATGAAGTCTCACGACTGTGCCGTGCTAATGACGCAGGTACTTCCGGTCGCACTAAGAGGGATAATGGACGAGCACGTCCGTGAAACGTTATTTGGCCTATGCAAGTTTTTCGACGTCATCTCTAGGAAGTCGATTGGCTTGAATCAGCTCGGAAGGCTACAGGAGGAGATCATGGTGATACTATGTGAGCTTGAGGTCTACTTCCCACCCGCATTCTTCGACATTATGGTGCATCTGCTGGTCCATGTCGTGGAGGACATCGTACAACTCGGGCCGATGTTTCTCCGCAGCATGATGGCGTTCGAAAGGATGAACGGACACATCAAAGGATACGTTACTTAGCGTCCCGGCCCAGATGGAAGCATAGCCAAGGGCTTTCGGCGAAGAGTGCATCTCTTCTCGCACGAATTATCTAGACATCGAGAACCTCGGTCTTCCCGTCAATGTACACCTTGGCAAGCTCGACGGATCTGGTCACCGAGAGGGTCGTCGCATCGCATGCAGATTCGATTTTCGACGCAGACTTTGATCGAGCAAACCTCGCCGCGCTACAAGATTTAGAACGGTCGATCCTTGGGCATGTAAGCACAAAAGGTTAATCGAGAAGAAGTACGAAGGACCGGGCATACAGAGGACGCAGGAGAAATAATCAAAGAGCACAACTCATATTTCACGCGTTGGTTTAGGCAGACGCCTTGATAATCCTCAGCCGCATTCTTCCGACACGGAAAAGATCATATTCACCTTGTCGCAGGACCGATGCAAAACCTGGTGACCTATCAGCGATGATATCAACGGCTACACATTCTACACGGAGGAAAAGGACAACAAGTGTGATTATCGTAACTCAAAGCGTAACCGAATTCTACACCGATGACAACGTGAAGGAAAGATTCTACTAAGAATCGAGGAGATCCGGGAGCTCGACTCGTGGAGAAAAGGTGCCGATGTTCCGTGTCGATGGGCAAAGAACGCCGAAAGAGAAGACCGGTATTTCACAACCATGGTTATACCCGGCCAAATCCAAGGCCGGTGCAAACGTGGCGAAAATGAACCGGGTACCGCTACCAAAGTGGACCAATGTTTTTTCATTACCGACCCGACAAAGCCTAGCCGTGTTGTCGTGAGGAGAGGAAAAAGGAACATCATCGGAATGGATGGAGTCGCCAATGAGCAAGACTTCGACCAGTACGGCGATCCAAAGATTGAAGATGACGACGACTACGATGCATCAACATACATCACAAGAAGAAAAAGGACAACCCTACCTAAAAAAGGTAGCCCGTTCGAAAGAAGAAACATTAAAGTGCCGGGGCTAAATTATTCAACCGCGACAAAGAAGGGAAAAAAGATTGTAAAACGCTAGCTCAAAAAATATTGTAAACGCGTGGTCGAAAAAGATTGTAAAATATTCATGGACAAATTATTATGAAATTTAGTTATACTTTAAATCATATTTTTGGGCATTTTGGAATATTATTACTTTTGGGCATTTTGGAATATTTAAAAGTATTTTAAAATCAAAATAAAACTTCTATGGCATATATCACCACTTTGGGCATTTTTGGAATATTTAAAAGTATTTTAAAAACAAAACAAAATTTGTATGGCATGTATCACCACTTTTGGAACATTTTAAAGTATTTTTGGAACATTTTAAAGTATTTTAAAGTAAAATAAAAGTGGAGCACCAGGATTCAACCCAGGTGCTCATCGTTTAGAATAGAGCTAAGGGCGTAACCAAAGGGGTAAGTGAGTACTAGTGTTAACTAGTGGGACGACCAAGTACTTTCGATTGTTCCAACCCACACACAGCGTATCACAGCTAAGTGCGCTACGGTTATCCGTAGCGCACTTAGCCAGTGAGCCTACGCTGCGGTGGGTTGGACTAGTCAACCGCGCATCCCCATCCCCATCCCCAGACGGACACGTGAGCATCCACGCCACCAGAGCATCCACGCCAGAGCATCGAGGCCGCCGCCAGAGCATCGAGGTCGCGATCGAGGCCGCCGCCAGAGCATCCACGCCAGCATCGAGGCCGCCAGAGCATCCACGCCAGAGCATCGAGGCCGCCAGAGCATCCACGCCAGGAGCATCGAGGCCGCCGCCAGGAGCATCGAGGCCGCCGCTCGAGGAGGAGGTCGTGGAGCAGGAGGAGGCCGTGGAGCAGGAGCAGGAGGAGGCCCGCCGCCTCTCGAGGAGGAGGCCCGTGCGCCAACCATCGTCGTCTGCCCCCGCCCGCCATCGTCGTACTCATCTCAGAGGTGAGCCGCCCCTCCCCTCTCTCCCTCTCTCCCCTCTCTCTGCTCAGATTAGAGGTTAGGGTTCATATTAGAGGTTAGGGTTCAGAGAAGGCCATTAGAGGTTAGGGTTCAGATTAGAGATTTGTCAGGACCCGATGGTCTCCGACGGCGCCGGAGAAGGGGAAGGAACAGGGTAGGGTCCTGACAGTGCTCCCCCCTTAAGACAAGACTTCAGGGCTTGAATGATGGGAAGGTTGCTTGTATGAATGCCGCATCCTCCTGTGTAGCCTCATCTCGTGTCATACCATCCCACCGAATGAGCCATTGTGGAACCGTGACGTCAGAATCTCCTCGCTGCGTGGTACTTGACGTCGTTGGAGAATGGACACATGATTGGTTTTGAGTTTACCTTCACTGTGAGTAGAGGTAGGTGAGGTTTGGCACCGCTGGACCAGATGCTTTTGAGTTGATTCACGTGGAATATATTGTGCGGTGTTGTGCCTTCCGGAAGTTGTAGCTTGTAACGTTTGCCAATAATCTGAGTGATTTTAAATGGACCATACCATTTAGAAGCTAGCTTCAAGGTGTTTCCTCTGCCTGCAGCATGCTCCCTATGAGGTTGCATTTTGAGATAGTCCATGTCTCCCAAGATGAATGTCCTTTTTCCTCTTATTGTCGTGAATTTTTTCATTTTGTTCTGCGCCTTAGCCAGGTTTTGTTGCAACACGGAAACCATGTTTTCAGTTTTCGACATCGGGTGCTTCGTGAGTAGATGCAGCTTGTAAAGGTGCAAGGAAGTGAGGAAGGGTGGAGGATATTCATACAAGGCTCGAAGGGGGACATTTTGATTGCTGAATGATAATCGCTATTGTACCACCATTCAGCGTAAGATAACCAATCAATTTTTTGGGTTCAAAGAATGGTAGGGTCCCGACAAGATTAGAGGTTAGGGTTCAAAGAAGTTCGAACTTGCTATTTGCACAAACCATTACTTCCCACTGCACTTGGTTAGGGTTCAACTTGGTTAGGGTTCGAACTTGATTAGAGATTAGAGGTTAGGTCGTAACTTGGTTGATAGCAAATTTAGTGTAGCTTGGTTGATAGCAAATTTAGTGCATATATCGAAGTTCACAACCATTACTCTGCACCGCACTTCAACTAAGACCATTTCTCTCCTTCTGGCTGAAAGCAAGAAATCAATAGCTGTAGAAATCAATAGTTGTCTTCCTAAAGTAAATAAATCAAGTCCATTTCTTTGCAATCGCAACCCACGTGTTGTTGGTCAAGTTAGTCGCTTTAGTCAAGTTAGTCAGGTTAGTCGGTTAGTTAGTGGTTTTAGTGTTGTTTTAGTGTTGTTCTAGATAGTCGTGTTAGTGCTGTTTTAGTCTGTTTTAGTCGGTTTTAGTGATGTTTTAGTCAGTTAGTCAAGTTAGTCGTGTTTTAGTGTTGTTTTAGTGTTAGTCGGGTTAGTCGTGGTTTTAGTGTTTTAGTGGTTTTAGTGTTGTTTTAGTGGTTTTAGTGCTGTTTTAGTCAAGTTAGCCACTCTATACAATTGGTTTTAGTGTTGTTCAGTTTAGTGTTGTTCTAGTTTAGGCTCTAGCTAGCTTCTGCTCTAGGTGGCGGTGGGTCAAGTTAGTTTGAGTGCCACAGGTGCCATGTTCTAGGTTGTCAGTAGGTAAGTTCTTTGTCGATTTAGATGTTGTAGGTGAGTGTAGGTTAGCAGTTAGTACCTAGCAGTAGGCCAATTTAATGTATACTGTTGTACAAAAACTTGTGTGCTGCTATATATGTATTTGCTTGTTGTATTTGCTTGCTGTCATATAATCATGTTGTATTTGCTTGCTTGCTATAATGATGTGTACTTGTGCTTGCAATTGTATTTGCTATAATAATGACAGGTGCTTGTGCTTGTATATGAAGCACTTTATTATGTGTGTATGTGTTCTTTGTGTATGCAGTCCCGATTTTTGCCGGAATGTTGATTAACTTCCGTTTTGGCGTAATCGGGCACTAGTTTAAGAAAATTAGCAAAGGTCATGCGGATTTTTCCGCATTTAACCAATTATTTGTTTTTATTAGTGCAAAGATGTGTGTGATAACGATTTAGGGTGGATGTTCTAAGCGCATCGGCTGAAGGAGAACTCGGACCTCAATAAACAATTGACATTCGGGAGGCGGCCCAGCCTAGAAGACGATGAAGAATACCATCCTTCGAGAGCGAGGATGATGAGATGGAAGACGCGGAGGAAGAAGCCAAGGAACGGCGGACGATGAAACCCGATGGCGGCGAGGCACGAGTGGTAGCAACCCTCCTAAGAAGCCGAAGGACCGGCGCCAACACGGTCGGCACGGTCGGGGAGAAATTACCAGTGAGCCCATCAGGGTTCCTTTGGAGCCGCCCTTGTCGTCAAAGTGCGGTGGGCAAGTGCGGCGATCACCCGACAACCATCTCGATCAACACCGAGAATCTCGGCATAAAGATAATGGCCACTTGCACACTCCTCTTGAGAAGTCAACGCCCGTATACAAGTTCCCGCTAAGTATCGAACACAAATTATCATGGGAACGGCAAACAACCGCCCTCACAAAGATGAGCACCGCCACCGGAGAACCCGGATAAAGAAGAAGATCTATAAAGAAGGCAAAAGTCTCGAGGAGATCCGGAAGATTGACCCAGATCACCAAGATCAGTTCCGGGAGTTCAAGGAGGTGTGAATCGAAAGAGCCTCGCCAATAGTAATCGGGAAAGGCGCCGCAGCGATGAATATAGGTCATCACCATCTCGGATCTGGTGGATACAGAATCGCGGAGGCCAAATGGAATAAGGAGGACGAAGAGTATAGATCCAAGGGATAGAAAACCCTTTGCTAAATTCAACCCGGCAGGTTCGAACTTCATCGAGGCCCGTTACCATGTGGACCCAAAAACCAAACAACTCACCGGATCCTGCGGTGAAGGAATTCGAGGAAATTGTGGTAAGTATAATCTAATTACGGTGATCAACACGATTGCAATCTAATCGATGATCTAAATGATTCACTTACTTCTTCCGGAGGAGGAAATTGTTGCTAGTCATGGATCCCAGGGTTCCTCATCCTAGGGGTCGACGGCGGCCACCCGGTGGGATAACCCTTTTAACAGGGCGATGAACTGGGCCAAGAAAATAGAGCCGGTTCTGAAGAAGTCGTTGTCGGTTGGCCGTCTGGCCGGCCTGTGGGCGAAGAATTGGGTGGGTCATTTTGGTCCACCGACGAGGACGCATGTGGCGCCGTCGGGAAGGAGCGAGGAGGAAAAGCAGAGGTTCAAGAACTTAAGGCACAAGTGGCGCGGATCCCGCAGATCGTCCAAGACAACTGGCAATCACCCCACGTCCTTCCCGCCTACCTTGGTGGAGTCAATAGCGAACTGGAGTGCGGGTGGTCGAGTAGGGCCGTGCCGATTCCAAGCATGGTCGCAGCCACCGAACAACGCGGCGCCGACGAATCAGCGAACGTGTTCGTGACTCGGCCGCTAGCACCGCGCGCAAGTGTTGGTGACTTCGCCATCACCGCGGCGCCGGAGTACATGTTGGTTCCCCCCTGCCATCTTCGCGGCGGCACCGGAGCTCCAAGCACCCGTCGGTAGGGAGAATACACCGGCGGCCAGCACCGCGCCATCAAGCAGCCCTTCCGTCTCTTGCACGCCCGTCGCCGTATGCGGTGCGTCGACATTAGCCGATCTCGACGCCATCACGGTAAACAAATTGCTTTAATTACCGCCTTTCATGCCATCTATATATTACTCTTGTGGCATCTCGCCTGACGACGCCGTACATGTTTTCCGCAGACGGATGTTCCTTGCACTCTCTTATGCTACGTGAACAACGAGCTGAGGGATGTTGCCAAGGGTACCATCGTTCAACCCTTGCAGCGCACGTTCCACTCAAAGCCGATGCGGAAGCGTGCAGTGGTTAAAATTAGTCGGGTGCTAAGGGCTGCGACGACTGAACCTCCCATTCAACCCCGAGGCGGATGAAGAAGAGTCGCCCGTCTCGAAGTTGCTTCGCTTGTTCATGCTATGGCCAAAGAGCATGATCCGTTTGGGGCGGCGGGGCCATCACGCCACAGAACAACGACACCGTCGTGCGGCGACAAGCGGTGGCAAAACCTACCGCCCTCGCCGTCACCTCCACGCGGTGGGTCGGATGATCATGTTGATGATCACATGGCGCGAGATCCGCCGAGGACTTCAAGACTGGAATGATCACTTCTTCAGACTCGGTTTGGCGAAGAAGACCTAGCTGGTGGCCCCACGCAGAAAGCCACTATCACCAAGCGTCTGCTTGGTTCTCGTGAGACGCCTCCTTGCGCCTTCTGAGCCGGTGATACAACCAACCGGCCCTTTATTTTAAGCCCGACACACTACATAGGGGCGGCGGTGCTCAGATTGGTGCCTGCCCGCTCTCCAAAAGGAAAAAGGCGGAAAAGAAAATCTAGCTCGAGCCGGTGGCGTCAAAACCTGTAAATCCGATCAGGTTTCGGGACGGCCCACCAAGACCCGAGGGTATTATGTGGAGGATTCATGTGGCGGGTGAGCCCATGCTACCTAAGAATGTGCGGAAGCTCGCCATTCGGAATCGCAGAGTGTGCATGACAGCGTCTTGACGAGAGACGCCTTCTATCGGAGAAAGATCCCTCGCACCCGGTATTCGTGGTTAAGGTGCCACCAGGCTTGGGCTTCACGACACTTCCCCCGGATCTGTTCTTCCCGCGGTTCGAGGACATCTTCAATATGTTCCACCTATACCCGCTGCACTATACCATGGTCCGTCTCTTTCTCTCACCGCCACGCAGATCATTAGAGAGAACACACCGGCATCGCTATAGTGGACCCCTACTACATGCGTGGCGGCTGCTTGGGTTCCCCACGAGCGATCGTGGCCTCGTACCTAAAAAGAATCCTCGTGGCGAACAAGACAAAGGAATACATTCTCGTGCCTTACTTTCCCGAGTAAGTCGTTATTCATGCCACCGTCGATTGGCTTTATTAGATCATCATCATTCTTTTTCAACACATTCCATTTGAATTTTTCTTGTGAGATGAACACCGCACGCCATCTCCTTATCGCCAAGCATTCCCACGTATTTCGACTCGGGAGTCTAGAAAAGAAGAAAAGTACGACAAGATCAAGGAAGTTCGGATGATGCTCTCACGGCTTTGCCTCGACGAAGGCACCAGCTTCGTGCGTAAGAAGGTCAAGTTTCGCAGCACGCGTCTTCAACCACGTGAGTTCCCTGCGTGAAGCGGCGAAAACAGAAGAAGGAAGCCTACGCACTCCATCACATGAGGCGTTCCTACTTGACCAGCGAATTCTACTGCGGATCATCTCAAGCAATGGGCAAGCAAAGGCCAAGATCAATGATTCGGATATTAGACAAGAGATGTATCGCATCCAGCAGATTTGGGGCAATCATCTTCGTGATGTCATGACTTCGGGGATCTTCTACGGAGGAAATATCCCGAATAACCGTGACATAGAAGATCGCCTAGAGATGCGGGGTGACTATAGGAAGTTCATGACTGGCGGGCGTCCTCCGTTCCTAAGCCGAGCCGAAGGCTTGATGTTGGCCTAGTTGTAGTTGCAAACTATAGATGACCTTTGTGTGTGTACATGGACGACAAGTGTACTTATCTTATTAGGTTTATGTATCACCGCTTACTTATTTTGCTTATTATTATTATATATCAATCAATGCTTGGTTTTTGCTTAATCTTTGGTTTTTGCTTACTCTTTGGTTTTGCTTACTCTTTGGTTCTCGGACGACAAGTGTGAGTTATTTTGTCTTTTCGAGAATATGCCGATGATTGAAATGTCGTGGCACAATATATATGTGAATGTGCTATGACGGGATTGTCACCTTGTGATATGCACAAGTCCAGAATTGTGCATCCTACTTGGCCGACATCCCGTCATAAGCAATCTGTGTCCAACGACCTAGCTAGTTATGAGGCATGCTTTTGAGTTATTTTGTCTTTTTGAGAATATGCCGATGATTGAAATGTCGTGGCACAATATATATGTGAATGTGCTATGACGGGATTGTGAGCCTTGTGATATGCACAAGTTCAATTGTGCATCCTACTTGGCTCACAGGTCCGTCATAAGCAATTCCTCGTGTCCAACGACCTAGCTAGCTAGTTATATATGAGGCATGCTTTTGAGTTATTTTTGTCTTTTAGAATATGCCGATGATTGAAATGTCGTGGCACAATATATATGTGAATGTGCTATGGCGGGATTGTGAGCCTTGTGATATGCACAAGTCCGGGGTGTGCATCCTACTTGGCTCACGGTCCGTCATAAGCAATTCGTGTCCAACGACCTAGCTAGCTAGTTATATATGAGGCATGCTTTTCGAGTTATTTTTGTCTTTTCGAGAATATGCCGATGATTGAAATGTCGTGGCACAATATATATGTGAATGTGCTATGACGGGATTGTTAGCCTTGTGATATGCACAAGTCCGTGTGTGCATCCTACTTGGCTAACGTCCCGTCATAAGCAATTCGTGTCCAACGACCTAGCTAGTTATATATGAGGCATGCTTTTGAGTTATTTTTGTCTTTTAGAATATGCCGATGATTGAAATGTCGTGGCACAATATATATGTGAATGTGCTATGACGGGATTGTTAGCTTGTGATATGCACAAGTCCGAATTGTGCATCCTACTTGGCTAGCGGTCCGTCATAAGCAATTCGTGTCCAACGACCTAGCTAGCTAGTTATATATGAGGCATGCTTTTCGAGTTATTTTTGTCTTTTTCGAGAATATGCCGATGATTGAAATGTCGTGGCACAATATATATGTGAATGTGCTATGATGATTGTTAGCCTTGTGATATGCACAAGTCCGTGAATTGTGCATCCTACTTGGCTAACGGTCCCACATAAGCAATTCCTGTGTCCAACGACCTAGCTAGTTATATATGAGGCATGCTTTTGAGTTTGCTCTTTTGATTTAAGAGTACTTTCTATAAGTGTATCTTCATATGCGACTTTAATTATACATGTTTTTTCAATCACGGTTAGTTATTATTGTCAACTTGTAGATGACGTGGTACGTCAGTACAAGGGACGGTTCGAGTCTCGATGATTGGGAAGACTGCCGGAGACAGTGCACCGTTTCAATGTAATAGCTACAAAGGGTACAACACTATGGCGGAGGCGGAAGATAGATACACGCCGCTATCTAGCGGAGTTAGGACAAGGAACGGATGAAGACCTACACCTTCGTCGCGGCGGTGATCATGCTTATCTTCTTTGGGTATTTATCCCATTTGTGTCTAGCTAGCTAGTTTAGATGTCTAAAGCTTCCGAGCTCTAACTTGTTCGATCGACACATGTATTCGCATGTCACCAACTACTACTTTGTAACATGATCAAAACAATGTAACTTGGACTATGTATTCATGTATGAGACTTATCTATATGTATTTGTTTCAATCTTGTTTTTCATATCAGTATTTATATATATAATTGTATATCTTGTATACGTGTGTATATCTCTGTAATATTGTATATAATCTGTATTGCATATAATCATGGAAATTAAAAAAACAAAAATACATCTGTGGCGCACATGTTTTACCTTACGTGGCGCACTACCCTAAAGCGCACCATGGATGTTTAGTGGCGCCTTGGGTAGTGCGCCACGAATAAAAGGGGTAGCGCACCATGCCAAACTTCGGCGCACTGGTGGCGCCTATCTCTACACAACGGTGGCGCATTAGCAAAGGCGCCACTGGCCGAGATAGCCAGAGGCGCAGTCTGGCGCACGGTGCGCCACGGATGGGCCTTTTCAAAGCGCCCACAAACCACCATTTTCCTAGTAGTGTAGCGGCCAGAAGGCCGTTGAGTGCAAATGGATATTCAAGAAGAAAACAGACGGATGGTAATGTTACCGTCTATAAAGCACGACTTGCAAAGGTTTTCGACAAGTTCAAGGTGTTAACTACGATGAGACTTTCTCTCCGTAGCGATGTTTAAGTCCATTCGGATTTTATTAGCAATTGCTGCGTTTCATGATTATGAAATATGGCGATGGATGTCAAGATCGCTTTCCTCAATGGCAACATTGATGAAGAGTTGTATATGATGCAACCGAAGGTTTGTCGATCCTAAGGATGCTAGTAAAGTATGCAAACTTTAGCGTTCCATTTATGGATCAAGCGAGCATCTCGGAGTTGGAACCTTCGCTTTGATCAAGTGATCAAGAGCTTTGGATTTGTTCCAAATTGCTACGAAGCTTGCATCTACAAGAAAGTGAGTGGGAGCTAGGTGACGCTTACGGCATCAGATGTGGATGACATATTGATTATCGGAAATGACATCAACATGCTTAACGATGTGAAGAGTTATTTGAACAAGTGTTTTTCAATGAAAGACCTAGGTGAAGATGCTTATATATTGGGCATCAAGATCTATAGAGATGACAAAGGCGCGATAGCTTTAAGCCAAAGTACATACCTAGACAAAGTTCGAAAAGGTTCGAATGGATAAGGCAAAGAAAGGTTCAAGGCTATGTTGTCGTAAGATATTGAGCAAGGCTCGGTGTCCACCACGGAAATGATAGGGAAGCTATGAGCAAAGTGCCTTATGCCTCGCCATAGGTTCCATCATGTATGCCACGCTGTGTACTAGACCGATGTGTCCAATTCTCTTAGTTTGACGAGCAGATATCAAAGTGATCCAGAGTGGAACATCGACAGCCGTGAAGAACATCCTAAAGTACCTAAATAGAACTAAAGAAATGTTCTTAGTCTATGGGGTGATGAACATTGTCGTAAAGGTTACGCCGATGCTAGTTTCGACACCGACAAGGATGATTCTAAATCTTTAGTGATACGTTTATATTTTGAATGGAGGAGCTGGAGTCGGAGAAGTCAAGCAAAGCGTGATCGCGGGATCTACAGTAGAAGCGGAATACATGGCTGCTGCAGAAGCGTCAAGTGAAGGAGTTTGGATCAGAAACTTCATCACTGAGCTTGGCGTGGTTCCAAGTGCGTTGGACCCACTGGAGATATTGTGTGACAACACTGGCGCCATAGCACTCGTAAGGAGCGAAGATATCATCCAAAGACCAAGCATATCAACCGCAAGTTTGATATAATCCGGGATTATATAGCAGATGGAGATCTGAAGATTAGCAAAGTACATACGGATCTGAATGTCGCAGATCCACTGACTAAACCTCTTCCACATGTAAAACATGATCAACACCTCAGTGCCATGGGTGTGAGATTGTTGCCAAATGTAAACTAGATTATTGACTCTAGTGCAAGTGGGAGACTGTTGGAATTATGCCCTAGAGGCAATAATAAAGATGTTATTATTATAATTCTTGTTCATGATAAAGTTTATATTCCATGCTAGAATTGTATTGCGGAAACTTTAATACTTGTGTGGTTTGTAAACAACACCGTGTCCCTAGTACGCCTCTATGGACTAGCTCATTGATCAATGATGGTTAAGGTTTCAACCATAGACATGAGTTGTCAATTAATAATGAGATCATATCATTGGGAGAATGATATGGTGGATAGACCCAAACAAAGCGAGCAATTAGATCGTGTCATCGTGTTCGCTTTGCAAAGCTTTTCCTATGTCAAATATTGTATTCCTTAGACCATGAGATAATGCAACTCCTGGTATCGAAGAAAGCTTTGAGGTCATCAAACGTCATCCTATGAGAGGGTGATCATAAAGGTGTCTCGTGTGATCGGAAAGTATCTCATGGGTTGTATGTATCGAGATGGAATTTGTCCTCCTGTGTCGGAGAGATATACTTCGGGCCCACTCGATAATCGATATCAACACTGCTTGCAAGCATGTGGTTAAGGAGTTGATCACAAAGTGATATCGGATTACGGAACGAGTAAAGTACTTCCTGTGAACGAGATTGAACTAGGTATGACGGTACCGACGATCAAATCTCGGGCAAGTAAAATATCGCGACGAAGGGAATATATATATGGGATTGATTGAACTCGCATCGTGGTTCATCCGATATGATCATCGATGAATGTGGGATTCAATATGGGTGCCTGCACTACCGCTGATTATTGATAGAAGATCATGTCTGCATATTCTCGAACTCAGGTCACACACTTAACGTGTCTTGACGCTAGGATAGATTGGATAATTGGTTTATGAATTTTGTTCGAGTCTCGGATGGGATCCGGATATCACGAGAGGTTCCGGAATGGTCCGAGAATAAGATTCATATAAGGCAGCAGTTTTTGGAGTTCGGAATTGTTCCGTTAATCGGTATTGTAGGAAGCTTTAGAACCTTCCGGAAGGGGACCAACGTGGCCACACCTTCCGGGAGGGGTCATGGGCCTATGAGGGAGTGTCCTGGCCAGACATTGGGGGCACAAGGCCCCATAGGGCCCAGCCGATTCTAGATAAGTTTAAACTCGCTTAAACTAGAGATAGGATTTCTAGATAAGGGAGAGTTTAAATCGTTTAAACTAGAGATAGGATTTCTAGATAAGGAGAGTTTAAATTGTTTAAACTAGAGATAGGCTTGGAGGAGGGCAAGGGCTGGCCACCCCCTCTATATATAGAGGGTGGTGCGCCTCCCCACACACCTTCCTCCAAGCCCCAGCAGCCTACCTTCCTCTCTCCCTCCCGATCGCTTGTAGGCGAAGCCCTGCAGCGAAATTCTCCACCATATACCCCACGCCGTCGTGTTGTAGATCCAATCTATCTCTCCACCATACTCGCTGGTCCGAGGAAGGAGGAGACGCCGAGGTGCTGCACGTGTGCATCTCACGGAGGCACCGCCACTTGTGGTGCTAGATCGGATCGGATCGCGAGGAGGAGAAGCGAGTACGACTACATCACCCACGCCCGATTTAACGCTCACAGGCGAATCTTCAAGGGTATGAAGATCTAATCCAATATCTCTCGTTGTTTGCATCTCCTAGATTAGATTTTGGCTTTCCTCTGCTCTCCGTGAAAATTTTGATTTACTATGCCAAACCCTTCACTTCATGCCACCGTGATACACACCTCCATGCCAGATTGCATCTGCGCACCCTGTAATCTTCGGTTACTCTGTAATCAAGAGCAGAAGGAGTAGGGTTTTTCTCCGGGCCTGAACTCAGGTAAACCTCGTGTCCCGTGTTGTTTGTTTGCTAACCGTTCCACGATCTCCAGCATCCCCATCTTCTCCAAAACCCAAGTCCATAACAATGGGCATTGACGAGATTAAACCTCGTCACAAAGCAAAAGCTGCAGATGAACGTCTCTAGCATGCACGGGACCTAACATGCATGTTAGAGTTGCATTTATGCTCCTTCCCCTACTCGTGCTATAGTGATGGACTGGCAGTGGAAAAGGCGTTACCTTCCCCGCCTCTCATAGTCTCCTTTCCCTACTCTTTTTTTGAGCATCCTTCCCGTACTCGTGGAAGATATTTAAAAAGGGAAGGGCAGTCTACAAGCGTTAACATCTTCCCCTTGGTTCTATCCTAAAAAATTCTCTCGAATCTTGGTCATGCTAATTTACACCACAGATAAGGGGTGTAACCCGGCCAAAATCCTACTTCTAGATTGTTCGCCAAATTCAAAATTTGAACTAATTGGCAAATGAATTAGAAGTGGGACTTTGACGGGATCCCACTTGACACCCTTTTGACGGATCCCACTTGACACCTCGATTGCAGAGTTGATGCAGTGTGAGTGATTCTGCACACCTAGGACACCAGTCCCTTCACACGTCATCTGTGTTCCTATTTGATGTCCGTTCTGCCCCTCTTTCTTCCATGTGCCATGTCCATTGCCAACTTGGCCTCCTTGTTCCCAACGGGATGCCCCTCCAAGTTTGTCGGTGTCGCCACGTTCGGGTTGAAGGGGATGTCCTTGGCCTTGGATCTTTCCACTTGTCGCAACGTCATCGTTGCTCGCTCGGTAGGTGAGAAACATTTGTAACATCTACAAAGAAATGGGCACAATGTCAGCACACAATGTAGCATGCCAAACAACGACAAAACGGGCACAAATATATCATGCCAAATGGCAAAATGTGGCTTGCTTGATCTGCGATGTTGGTGTCACTATCCGGCCGGTTGGTGATCTCCTCTTGGGTTCCATGTCACCTCTTTGCGATCCACGCGCAATATGTTGAACTTGGGATCCACAAGCTTGCGCCCATTGAATGACATCTTCACCCTAGACTAATAGGTGTCGAAATTTGGATTCGCATAGGTGAGAGGATCCATGCTACTACCTTCCATGCATCGGCGAGGCACTCGTGTCCGCTTCGACGTCCACTTTGGGCCTCGTCCTCCACCGCCAGTTTTGCGTGGCTTTGCGTTTTATTTTTCCCGACCGCTGGGGCACCTCGACATCAGCCTCCTCATCTTCTCAATCCTCCTCTTGGTCATCCTCGGCGTAGGCATGGGCTTCCTCTTGTGTCCAGCCGGCGATATCCTGGGAGCCGATTTGTATGAGGTCATGCATTAAGGAATTGCCCTTCGTCATTATGTCAAATACACTATGGGCATCCTGGCTGCCGCCGACAAACTATTGAGAAGAGTTGGCTCCTTGGTGCTCGCTAGCCGAACGGGCATAACACAAGCAAGGTTGAGACTAGTGTCTAACCCTGCGCAACAGGGAGGATCTTCAACATGCTCGTTGCCTCTAGGCAACGAGAATAGGTTGTTGGGGTTGAACCTACCGAGCGGATCACCGTCGGGATACTAAGGCGAGGAGAACCTCGACAACAGTGTTCGCTTGCCCCTGGCCCTCGTGGAACACCGCCGAGGAGGACGGCGAGAGGGTTGTCGGCAATGAAACGCTCCCTTGGATCCCCCATAGGCCGCGATAGTATTGGCCGGCGTGAGGTGGTGTAGGGCCTCCAAAGCCGCCATGCCTTGGCCTCCTTTATGTTGCTTCCTTGTCGCTTCTCTTTGGCCCGACCTACACACACTTTCAGCTCAATTTTACATGATGGTATCAAACCTAGAGGTCAAATTTTGAAATAGTTTGCTCGAGGATAAGACAAGGTATTAGTTTCTCCTAGGGTTAAAAAATAGCTCTTCTCTACTAGTTCTATAATGATAGGCGGGCAAAGTAAAGTTGTTGCCTTTCCCTCCTCTTACAATCTCGCTAAAAAGGGAAAGGTAGTCTACCAGCGTCGACATCTACCCTTTGGTTTTATTCTTGAAAAAAGTCTTGAATCTTGGTCATACTTTAGACTACAAAGTTGATGAAGTTGGGAGTGATTTGCAGGCAAAATGGACAAAAATAACCCAAAATGAAAAGGATTTCACGAAATGACCTGTTTGGATAACTATTTCACTCGCACTAACCCTTTGGGTAACGCCCAACAGCTAGGCGCTACACTCTACAGTGTAGCGCCTTTCAGCTAGGCGCTATGCCCCTGCCAGCGTGGCACCGCCTGGCCCCTCCCTGGCCCCACCCGGCCGTGTGACGCCCAGGCGCTATGCCCAAGGTGTAGCGCCTGTCTAATAGGCGCTATGCCTTAAAGTGTAGCGCCTAGCAGACATGCGCTACACTTTGAGACATAGTCTGTCACGCAGCCCTCCCCACCCTCCCCATTCACTCCTGTGAAGCTAGAATGCAGGTGAGGGCGCGGCGGTTCCTCCAACCCTCTCTCTCAAATCCACTCCTCAAATCCATCAGATCTGAGAGATTTCACCGTGGATTTGCTTCCCCGTCCCTCCCTCAAGGTAATCCCCTCCTTTCCCTCTCTTTCATCCAATGAATCTTGCACATTATCCTCAAACCCTAGGTCTAGTTGGATTCATAATATGACCTATTTGTGTATGTTTTTGGTTATTTGGAAGTTATATATTAGTTGTATTTGATGGGGAATGGAAGTGTGTTGTTGATTTGCATTGTGTATGATGGTTTTATATGGATTTGTATGGATGTGTGAATAATATGCTCCCATATTCTTTGTAGTTTATTGTATAAATTGAAACAATGGCCACATACCACACACATTTTATTGATGTTTGGAATATATATGTAGGATGGTGTGGCTACTTGAGGATTACTATGATCATCAACACCGGGCATACTTGATGGCGGAGAAGCATATGGTAATAAAACCATGGTTGAACTTCTTTGTTTTTATTTTTCTATTGATTCATTTGTGTTGTAAAAAGCATAATGTTTGATCTTGTATGTAGGTAGAGGCTTCGTCCCCTCAAGCTTCGGTCTCATGGCGCGTCTTCGAATGACATGCCGTACGACGAGCGGTACACCGAGTACATCAAGAGGCTAGGCCTCCTCCCTTTCATCACGCTTGTGAGCCGGTCGACACCGAACCTCAACGCGGCTTCTATCACCGCACTTATCGACCGGTGGATGCCGGAGACGCACACTTTCCATCTTCGGACCGGCGAGATCACTCCCACTCTTCAGGATGTTTCCATGATCATTGGACTTCCTATCGCGGGGGAGCTTCTCTGTATGAGCACAGATTCCGATGGGTGGCGCAATGTGATGCAGATACTTATTGGCATGGCTCCTGAAGAACTTGAAGATAAGAGCAAAGATAGAGTCCCAACAGGCGCGACATATGCGTGGATCGTGGAGAAATTTGCGGAATGCCCGAACCCCGCCGAGGTTGAGGTGATCGAGACACATGCTCGTGTGTACGTGTGGTATGTCCTTTCTAGGACTCGCTTTTGACAGCGGAGGTAGGACCGCCAGTGGATGTGGTCAAGGCACTAGCAAACCGGGATAGCAATATCACCGGGGTTCATGGATCTTGCCTACTTGTACCGGCAGGTAATCACCCGTGCACTCTACATTCATTTGTATATGTCGAGTCCGCACATATGCTATACTGACCTCGTTTTTGTTCACTTGTAGTTGGACGATGCCTGCCGAGAAGGTGCGAAATGCCGAATAGGTGGTGCTATGGTTCTTCTCTCGATATGGAGGAACGCTTACTTAGGCGTCCCAAAGAGGTGGGCCACCATCCTTGGCCAGCGTATAATAGAAACCCTCTACGCCTCCCGACTTGGGCTCACAAGTGGGACGTGGTATCGGAGATGACAAGCGATGTCGATGCCATGTACCTCAAGTACACGAACGAGTTCGATGCGATTACGCCCGAGCAGGTAGATGTTTATCTATACGTCACTATCCATAATATTTACTTCACGAGTCAAAATCGATACCAAACATGTTCTTATGATATGTTGCAGGTGGAGTGGGAGCCTTATGGTTGTGGGGACGAGTTTGGTATTGCTCACGGGTTTGATATTAACCCGAAGTGCTTGGAGGAACAATCTCTCTGGCTCATGTGTTGTCCATTGATTTGCAATTGGGCGGTTGAGTTTCATATGCCACAATGGGTGATGAGGCACTTCGGGTTGTTTCAGTGCAACCCTCCCGTGTGGAAGGACACCGACAAGGAGCTTCATCGGTTAGTTAGCATGAGAACTTATGCTCAATTTCTTTGGATGGTACTAACATGGTTCTTTGTTGTTGTTCAGGTTGGACAGAAAGAGGTAGAGGAAGATCCAGAATTGGGATCAACATCATAGGTGGCACGTCATGGAGTTCCTCATTTGTGTGGGAATGCTCGATGAACGAAATGGAATAGTGGAAGAGCTCATTGCCCAGTTGCATTTAACAACTACATCCATTAGTTTCTTGGTAGTACCCGTGTCTCCATTTGCCCTCCGTCCTATGAGGAAGAAATATTGGATGAGCCAGTCCAGTTCGATGACCTTGCCTACACTCAGTACAACCGGCAGGTCAGGGAGGGGACCGACATCCCGCTTTATTCCTCACCCAACTTTGCGGTAAAGTTATCGTTGCCTTTGCATTACTTTCCTTGCACTCTCATCTCTTTCTTGCCTAACATGTTCTTGTTCTTGACTTTGTAGACAACGGAGGTAAAGAAATATGCCGACGATGCCGAGGCGATTCTTTTTGCTGCCCCTAAGGGGAAAAAGGGAGAAGGCATGATACGAAACTTCCTTAAGGTATGGATGCGAGACTTCCTCAAGATAGGCATGTTCTTGGTTTGACTTATGTTGTTATTTGTTACAGCGCTCGGCCCAAAAGATGCGTCGGTTATCTAACGTGCTAGGTTGCCGTGATCCCGAGTACACAACCCCGTCCGGTTCTAGGTCCAAGTCGACTTCTGATCCGTCGGCCCATCTTCAGGATGATGTTGAGGATGACATCACTTCGGCGATTCGTTCGGAAGATGAGGTATGGGATAACCTTACATGCATTTAGTGCTTTATGTTTCCCATGCATTTCTCATAGCCATACAATCTTACATGTAGCTGCCTCATATGGAGAATGAGACTGAGGAGGAGTACCAGATTCGTTCCGCATACCAGCTGAAGCCAAGGAAAAAGTTCAATCGATGGACGCCGGACAACTTCCGTAACAAGGGAAAGGCCAATGTTGTCGAGGACGAGCCGCCACGGAGGTCAAGAGCGACTAGGAGGACGAGAGGCCTACGGTATGATGATGAAGATGAGTCGCAAGAAGAGGAGGTGACAAAGAAGATACCTCCAAGGAGGGGCCGAGGCCCAAGGACGCGTGGACGGAAGTAGGTCATGTATGGCACAATGTATGGGTTGATGTATGGCACTATGTTGATGTTGTTTAAGACTATGTTCACGTATGGCACTATGTTGATGTTGTTTAAGACTATGTTGATGTATGACAATATGTTGATGTTATTTGAGACTATGTTGATGTTGTTTGAGTATATGTGCAGTTTGAGTATATGTTGTTTGAAACTAGTATAACAGGTGTTGTTTGAGTATATGTTGTTTGAAACTAGTGCAGTTTCAGAGTGTAGCGCATGTCTGATAGGCGCTACACCTCAGAGCATAGCGCCTAGCAGACAGGCGCTACACTCTGACTTAGAGTTTTCCCCCGCCAGCGACCACCGGGTGGGGCCAGGGAGGAGCCAGGCGGTGCCACGCTGGCAGGGGGCATAGCGCCTAGCTGAAAGGCGCTGCAATGTAGAGTGTAGCGCCTAGCTGTTGGGAGTTAACCAAATGGTTAGTCCAGTGAAATAGTTATCCAAAGAGGTCATTTCATGAAATCCTTTTCATTTTGGGTTATTTTTGTCCATTCTGCTGTGATTTGCACACATAGGACACCAGTCCATTCACACATCCCCCATATTCCTGTTTGATGGCCGTTATGCCCCCTCTTTCCTCGACGGTTGAGGGGTCAATGTCTAGTTCCATGAGAATTCACAACATTATTACTTGCCCATCGGCCCAATATCAGAGGATAAAGTGATTTTTTTTTACTTATACTCTATCCGTCCTAAAAATAAGTGACTTGGGTTCGTCGAAATTTGCACGTATAATGTATCTAGACATGTTTTAGTACTCCTTCTGTTTCAAATTGCTCTATACACACGCTTATCTAGGTGGGCTAGTATCCTCTCATTTTTCATCCAAAAAAATCCTAAGATTTTTGAAATAGATAGTATGGAATGTGTACTACGTATTTCAAAAATCCCAGGAATTTTTTAGATGAAAAAAGTACTGGCCCACCTAGATAAACGTGCGTGTGAAATAATTTAAAACAGAGGGAGTAATACAGAATCTACACAAACTTTTTTTTTTGACAAACTCAAATCATTTATTTTGAGACAAAAGGAGTATAAGATTTTTTTTTACAGTCTTACTTATATAAGAGTTTGAACAATGCAAGCTCGCGAGAGCACTCTTCTCTGCACCGAAACTTATACCCCCACCCCCACATCGCACGTTCACCATGCTGACACGCATCAAGAGATCATCAGCTTAGGGTATCCACTATGTAAGCCATAAGACTATCCACAAACAAAAAAGTAGTTTATAAAGCTATCTATATATAGTAGAGGTTTATTTTAAAAGATTTTTTTAAGAGTGACCTATAAACTTATGAGTTGTCCACAAGTAAAAAACAATTATTTTACTCTCTCTTGCTTGTGTGTACTTTAACAGACATGTGGGTCCCAGCTTATGATGAACTTGACCTTATATATTGTAGTCATTTTCATAAGTTATATGAATTCTATCTTATAGCAAGGTTCACCTTATATATAGGTGATGCCCTACGAGTAGCCATGGTTGCCATGCAATGACAGGCCTACATGAATAGAACGACCGAGAATTTTATCCTTAGCTATGTTGCGTAATCTTGAGTCAATTAAATAGGATCTGGGGAGCAGTGGATACTTGCGCTAGGAAGTGTTGTATCGTACACCCTCCGTCTTAAAATAGATATCTTAAATTTATTAAAACACTTTTGCTTCGTCCCTCTCCCGATATATCTATTAAATTTTTAAAAACCTAAAACACCTATTTTAAAACGAAGGGAGTAAAAAAGTCGTACTACTGATAGTACTTGTAACTAGTATGCTGTGGAACGGAACAAGTGTTACATTAATGCAATCACAATGTGCCAAGTCATGCATATACTGGTTGTTAACTTTGCTTAATCCCTGCACCGAACAAGGCATAAAAGAACATGTCTTCCGGATGCTAGCTAGGGATTGAATCCCTGGAACTCTATCCAGGTTTGGTTTGGGTGGAGCAATGGGGATCAACCTTTATTACGAGTTCTTGAAAAATGTAAAAGATAGTGATCTCAAATACAGTAAAAAGAAGTGAATTTGATCAACCTCATGGAGCTAGGCCGTATACGTCCATGTCGACCGGAACGGATGCGCCGTCCACCTCCATGAAGTTTTTCTTGTTGTTTCTCCCGGCCGGGAGATGGAGATGGTCCTTTTGTGCTCGATCGATTTGGAGGCTTCCAAAGATGGTATCCAAAAAACGCAGCAACGCCCGTCGGCCGTCGCTATATGCTCGTGAAACGGTACTGGCAGCTCACGATCGATCAAACGTTCCGTCGACATCCTTTACTGAGAGTTAGCAGCGCAGCTGAGAGTACTGCGAGCTTTGCTAGGAACGTGCAAGGGGGTGCAGGAAGAACTCTCGGACTGGCCGTCGCTATCGTGCCCGTGACGGTGGACGATCGATCGGTGTGGAGTGGCTGTCCGCGTAATTCCATGCGAACGGAATGGAACAGGAGTGATGGCTGGCTGGCTAGTGGGCTAATCTGTGGAACGTCTTTTTCTTTCTTCATGCATGAAAGGCAGGCTCCTTCTCTACTCGTGGTATATATAGTGATGGACGGCCAGTGGAAAGGTGTTATCTTCCCCTCCTTTCACTATCTCTCGCTAAAAATGGAAGGGCGCAGTCGATCAGCGTCAAACATCTGCCCTTGGTTCTATCCTAAAAAAAAGTCTTGAATGCTGGTCATGTTAATTTACACTGCGAGGTTGACACGAGCTTGGAGTGATTTTGTACACGGAGCACACTGGCCCCTTCAAACGCTTTATTACTTAAAGTTTAAATATTACATCTGACGAGGTTTGATCTCATCAATATCCATTGTTATGGACTTGGATTTTGGAAAAGATGGAGATGCTAGAGATCGTGAAACGGTTAGCAAACAAGCAACACAGGGACACAAGGTTTACCCAGGTTCAGGCCCCCAGAGAAAAAACCCTACTCCTGCTTATCTGCTCTTGATTACGGCGAAACCGAAGGTTACAGGGGTGCGCAGATGCAATCTGGCGTGGAGGTGTGTATGCGAAAGTATGAGAGAGAGATCTAGGTCGTGCCCTCCTAGCCTTTATATAGACTCAGGCAGGTCCCGGGCATATACCTAGTCGGTTACAAGTTCTAGAGTTTTACCCCTTTGAATTTCCTATCTACGCTAGTCTTGCTCTCCAAGGATTCGAAGACGTCATGGGCCTTGGCCACCCGAAAATCTTCATGGGCCGGCGTACATCTGTCGTGGGCCTTCCTTGGGCTGGACCAGGTATGCTGAGATCACGTACCCGTAGGGTATAACCATGTCAGTAGCCCCCGAGTGATCAGTCGAATCGTAGATTCGGATGAGAACTCTTCAATCCTTCGGGTGCAACTATGTATTAACAGTATGTGTGTAGGGATTGTTGTTGCGTGTGCCTGACTCACCCGACGGATCAGGGTCAGATAACTGTCTTAGGACGAAACAACACGATCTTCCTCAGTTCGAGTCCCTTAACTCGAACCCAGAACATATGCTGGCGTAATTCGACTCAGGCCGCGGAGGACTTACAGGAGTGAAATTATAGTGATTTTAACTGATGTACCCAACGCGTCCGTCAGGATTTTTCATCGCGAATGCTGACACGGGTTTATACTAGCAGAGCGCAGTCGTGTGCGTTGCCAGGCCATCAGATGATATCTGTAGGTCTTATCTTTGTGTCACAGACACAACATCCGAATGTTTATCACCGCGGAGGTGTTTCGGGTGGCCAAGGAGAACGTTGCTCACTTAGCGTTTTGTTGGGGCAAAGTTGCCGAAAAGTTTTTGCATGCTAATCCGAAAGATCGCAGTCGAAGAATTCATAGGGTGCGCGGCCAGCGCTCCCTATGGGAGTATCCCCCGAGTGTCTGTTCGAGTCGTAGCCTCGAGCGGAGACTTTAATTCAGACATTGTTCAGTGTTAAGTCCGTTGGACACAAAAAAAATTCGGATGCTTAAATCCATCCTCCCTATGGGAGTAGCCCCCGAGTCCGTAGTGGAGTCGTAGACTCGACGTAAGATTCGAAGAAATAGTTCGTTTTTATTCATCTTTCAGGTGCGCGGCCAGCGCTCCTAATAGGAGTGCCCCCGAGTATTTAGTCGAATCGTAGATTCGAGTGAGTACTCTTAGGTTTGAAGCCGAAGAAATCGTAGTTGTTGCTAGTATAGCTTTTGATGACATCAGTGCTGACGACCAATGACCTCAAGCGTCTGCTGCGCCAGAGATGACTTGACTGGACGAACGTGGGTCCCACTTGTTGACCTTGAATTGACCGGTCACGCGCGGCGTGGAGATAATTACGGCGTCGCCTCGATTTACGCGCGTAGTGGACGGCATGGTAACGACGGTTCGTTGTGATGCTGAAACGTGTATGGCCAGATCTGCCGTTGGCGTTAGGTCTTCTTGATGGACGGTTGCCGTGCGTCGTCTTCGCCGTTATAATCATTGGAGAAAGCTGCAGTTTGTTTTCACCGCATATATTCTTGTTTTCACTGCCTCCTTGTGCTCTAGGAGTTCTTGCTGCGCGCTGGAATATCCTTCCACATTTCCTTCTTCCCTTCTGCGCTCTCACCGCCGGCGCCGCCGTAGAGCGATGGGGAAACCGAAGAAATCATCATCTGCGGCTGGTACCAGCGCCGCTGGAGGGAAGAAAGGAGCCACCACTACCCGTGTCACCGACGGTGGTTGGCGGCGATCATCGACGCGGGAGAGTGACCTCCGCAAGCTTCGCGAGCGGGGCTTGATCCCACAGGATAGGGATGCCGTCAGACTCCTCGGCAACGAGGTAATCCCCCGTCCTCCCGCTGGGTATCGGGTTATGTTTCTCGCCTTCGTTATTCGTGGGTTTTCCTTCCCAGTCCACGACTTCCTTCGTGGGCTGCTCTTTCTCTATGGCATCCAGCTGCACCATCTTTCCCCCAATTCTCTTCTTCACATTGCTTGTTTTATCACTTTCTGCGAGTGCTGGCTCGGTATTGAGCCGCACTTTGGCCTCTTCCGGAAACTTTATTCCGTGAAGAGGCAATCTGGTTCGGATGGTGTTTATCCCATTGGGGGTTGCATCATCTCCCTCAGGCCCAATCTGCTTTTATTTTCTTTTTCCATGTCTGAATCATCCCAAGATCAAGGAGGCGATGGCTTTATATCCGCGACCAGAGTGCCCGGGCAAGATTTTGGTCTTGTTCCTTTCGACCCTCCCGTAAGATTGAGCCGAAAGGTCTTGGAAAAACAAGATCTTGGATGGCGAGGTGGCGAGATAGAGGCTCTATATCGTCGGGTGGAGGATCTCCGATTGATTCCGAGAAGGAGGTGAATGGTGGATATCATCCACACCTTCCTCGAAGGCCGGTGCCACCTGTGCTAGGGTGCATCCAATGTTCCTTTATGCTGGCGGCGATCCGACGAGGGTTTCACCGAGAAAATCTCGTGGAGATCTTGACAGGGCCCTTCGCTTGCTGCTGAAGTTCAAGGCCGGAGAGGAAATCCCGGGGAAGTCGCTGACTCCTCCGTTTTCTTCTTCGCTTCCTGTTCCACAGGTGTAGATCCGTGCGCGTAGCGCTATTTTTTGACTGCATTGTTTTGTATTTGTTTGCTGACAAATTGTTCTCCTCTTGTGCAGAGCTTCAAAGTGCCGGGTATGTCGCCTCCATTACCCGAAGTATATCCGGATGCTCCGGACAATGATTTGGTGTATTCCATGTCCGAGCTGCCATCGGCGCGATCTCCGGCTGAAGATGCCAACGATTCGAGCTAGGACCACACGCGCAAACAATCGCGGAGCTCCAGCGAGTCTTCGGGTGCCTCGACTCCTCCGACTCCTAGGAACCCTTCGTGTCTTGAGCGTCATAGTGACGGGCATGGAGGCTCTTCCTCTCCTATTCCTGCTATCCCCGTGCGGGCTGTAGCGCCGCACCCGCTAGCAAAGCGGAAGAAGGGAGAAAAGAAGGAAGAGAAGAAGGAAGAGAAGAAAGAGGAGAAGAGAGTCCGAAGGACCCCTCCTGTCTTCAACCTGAGCTCGCTGGACTCGTAAGTTTCCTCTGTACTGCTTTTCATGTGCTGTTGACTTTGTGCTTGTGCTAACTTGTCCTTGTGTAGGCACTCTTCCAACGATTCCTCCAGTGATGGTGCTCGAGAGATGATGGGGGAGTCGAAAGTTGTGTCTCCTCCTCCTCAGACGGTGGCAACTTCTGAGGCGCCGCTCGAATCTTCTTCTCATGGAGGTTCTGTGGTTGCGCCTCAGAATTTTGCTAGCGGACCTTCGACGTCGCCATTGGATCATGTAAGTCTCCTGCCACAGGGGGAGCCCCCGAGTGTTTGTAAAAGAGTTTTCTTGTTTTGTTCTTCAAGTCTCGGGGGAGCCCCCGAGCGTTCTCGTGTGTGTATCTTGCTTCGTTTTTTCCGTGGGCGTAGCTCTTTACCTTTTTCTCGGTAGGTCTTCTTCCTGCAGCCTTTTGTGGATGCTGCCATCGTGCAGAGCACTGTGCCGAGGCCAGCCTCAAACAGCTTCAAGTTACTATTATGCCGTTGATGTTTGCTTCTTCAGATATTCTTGTCCTGTTATCTCGACACCAGATTTTTTGGATGCAGGGAGCATAACACCTCCTCATGAGATCGATGCTCTCAAAAGAGCCTTGGTCAAGCGGAGAAGAAGGCCGAGGTCGCCGCAGTGCGAAGGAGCCTGAGCTGGAGCCACCATCGAGGATAAGGAGCGCCTGCAGCACGAGGCCACGGACCGCGAGGAGCAGCTTGCCACTGCTGCGGCTGCGCGTGAAAGAGAAGTGGCTGATATGCTCATGGCTGCTGCCAAGGCTGTTTCGGGTGAGTATCTTCTTTTGCCCCTTTTATTTTTCTTGTCTTTATTCTGGGTGCTTTCTTCATTCCTTTTCTTTATTGTCTCAGATGCCGCAGGCATCGAGTTTGACCGCAGCGCTCTGGAGCATGGGAGTGCTCTAGATGATGCTACTGCAGCGGTCAAAGATCGCTGCAGCACCGTCGTCGACTCACTTGCCAAGCCCAAGGAGGTCCTTGGCCGCTTCTACAAGGAGCTTGTCCCCAAAGGCGCGGCTCTTGATGACGTTGACACTTTGGCGGAGGCGTTGTCACCGGCGCGCTGCGCATAAGCGCAAGCGTATGGGCATCGCGCGTCCGTCGGCTGGCGATGGCCTTGGCGGAGCGAGCCGACCTTCCCAGATCACCTCCCGGATGCTGACGACCGCGGATGGATCCGAGGTAGTCTTCGCTACCTATTCTGCTCGCTGCAAGCGATATGGGCCCAAGCTGATTGATCTGCTGGCTGAGTACGCGCTACGGCAGTAGGGGGAAGCCAAAGCGAGGCAATCCGGCTCCGAGGCGACTCAGGGCGCCGCGTCTTAGGCGTCAGAGTAGGATAGTTTGTAATTTTCTTTTGCTGTAATTATGTTGAAGAAAAACAAAATCCCTGTGCCACGTAGTGGCGTTTATCCACTTAATGAATTTTGCAGAGTTGTGTTCTTCGCTGTCTGAGTGTTTATGTCCTTTTTTCTGCTGCTCTAGGTTCCTTCGGGTGCTGATCCCGTTGACACCCCGCCTGCAGCACGGCAGCGGCCATCTTTGGATGATTCGTCACAACTTGCTTTTCTTCGAGACCATGTTCGTAGTGTTGAGAAGGAGTTGCTTGGGGTGCGTGGTCACGCCGATGTTTGGAAGTCCAAGGCAGATCACGGTGCAACCAGAGAGGAGTACTTGATATCGTAATTGCTTCATCACCGAGCAGCTTCGCAGTAAGTTTTTTTTTCGAGCTGCTGCTTATTTCTTCGGATGCGTATGCTGGCCTGGCATCTTACTTTTGTTCGAGTATCGCAGATGCTAACCTTGCTCCAAGGGAGGAGACGAGCGTGTTGTTCGGGTCAATTGTTTGACTCAGCAGACATGGAAGTCGGGCGGTTCTTCGATGGACCGCGACCGCGCCATGGCTCGCAACGTGCAGATCGCGCTCACCAAGTATCGCGGTGCTTCGCCATGCGACTTCGCTCATCGGTTCTGCATGTTATGTTTCCCCTAGATGCTATGCCAACAACCCTGTGTGGTCTTCTGTCTAGATTTCAGAGCGTGACCCATGTCCAGGAATTGGTGAGGCAGCAGCTCGTCGCAGGGGTGAAGGCTGCGTTGTCCCTTGTTAGGCTGCATCATCCTGATATAGATCTATCTGTAGCAGCTGGGCCACCTCTTCGCCGGATGGTAGCGAGTGGGATATGCGTCCATTATGCGCGGTCAGAAGGCAGTATGCCGAACAAGTCGTAGATTTGTTTGAGCAGCGTGCTCAAGTTATTCTCCAGAATAGGTAGTACCTGTAAAAGAGATAGATGTAAAATTTGTATATTTCGACTGGGCGTGTTGTGCCCTTTGTTATAAAGGTTTGTTTGTGGTTTGAGCACGCAGTGCTTTGTTTGAGTACGTGTCCTTTTCGTTTGCATGACGTTGTCAGCTACTCATGTGTACACGTGTGATCCTCGGTCGATGAAATTGTGAGGTGGGGGGGGGAGCCCCCGAGTGCGTTTGTAGCATAAAGTAAAGTTGCAAATAGTGAACGAAATTTTGGGGCGAGACACTTAGTTTTATTTATATCGAAATGGAGGAAGTACATTGTTCGGCTGAATAGCCTTGGCAGAAAAGCCTTATTGAAAGTAAAGGGGTAGGTAGCTAGGGGTAGAATCGTCGCAATGTGCGATGTTCCACGGGTTGGAGTATGCGACTCCAGACTCCACATGCTTGAGGCGATAGGCGCCACCTGGGATGACTTCGGTGATGATGTAGGGCCCTTCCCATGGTGACTCGAATTTCTTCGGTCGCTCTTGCTTGAGTCGCAAGACGAGGTCTCCTTCGACGGCGACCTGCGCAGCCCGGCTGTGGTAGTTGCGGAGACTCTGGTACACCGCTGATCGAGCCGCCGCTACGTCTTTGCCTCGTCGAGTGTGTTGACGGCGTCTCGAGTGCAGAAGGATTAACGGTCGCTATAAGCGACCGCGGGGCCTCGTATGGCATTTCGGTAGTAATGCGGCTTCGGCTCCATGCACCATGAAGAACGGTGTGTAACCGGTGGAGCTGTTTGGCGTGGTACGCAAACTCCATATAGTATAGATGGCAGCTCCTTCGTCCAGACTCCGGCCTTTCGTTCGAGTGGGCTCATGAGGCGCTTCTTGATGCCCGCGCCGATTAGGCCGTTGGCCTTTTCGACCTGCCCATTCGTTTGCGGGTGAGCCACTGAGGCGTATGTGATGTTGATCCCGAGGCCTTCGCAGAAGTCTTGGAATTCTTTGGAGATGAAGTCGATCCATTGTCGGTAATGATGCTGTGCGGTACGCCAAACCTGTAGACAATGGATTCGAAGAACTTGACGGCGGTCTTGCCTTTTTGGTTGGTAACCGGCATGGCTTCGACCCACTTGGTGAATTTATCGACTGCGACCAGAAGGTAATGTGACCCCCTTTCGAGGACTTTGGCAGTTTGTCGATCATGTCGAGGCCCCATTGAGCAAAGGGCCAGGCTATAGGTATGGGTCTAAGATCTGACCCGGGTGCGTGCGGTTTATCGGCGAACCGTTGGCACCCGTTGCATCTTTGGACGATGTCCTTAGACGCTTCATGGTGGCGAAGAGAATCCAGCTCGTAGAGCTTTGGCGACAAGGGAGCGGCTGCCTGCGTGATGGCCGCAGATGCCCTCGTGGATGTCTTGGAGGATGGCTTTCCCGTCACCGATGGTGACGCACCTTTGTAGTATACCCGTAATACTGCGCTTGTATAGATCGCCATTGATGGTGAAGGCTTTTGACCGACGAGATATGCGCCGGGCATACGTCGGTCTGTCAGACAGTTCTCCGTTTATCAAGAACTGGAGGTATGGTCGCGTCCAAGTTTCTTCGACTGCCATGACCTACATCAGGTTGACCATAGCGACCTCTGTGTCCAGTTTCTCAGGTCCTTCGGGAAGCGTAGCCCCCGAGTGTTCTGATTCTTCGGGTGATCCCTTGGGGAATTTCCGCTTGATGGATGGCACGTAGATCTGTTCGAGGAACACACCCGGTGGAACCTTTGCGCAGGTGGAGCCGATGTTGGCGAGTCTGTCGGCTTTCTCGTTACTCTCTTCCGACGTGCCGAAGCTCGCAGCCGTCGAATTCTCCTTCGAGTGCGTTGTAGAGTGCGCGGTACGCGATCATGTTTTCGGCGTGTGCGTCACACTCGTTCATCGTCTGCTGAATGATGAGGTTGAAGTCACCGTAGATGACCAGGCGCGTTGCGCCGCAGATCTTTGCCATCCTCGTGCCGTGGATGAGGGCTTCGTATTCGGCCTCGTTGTTGGAAGCTCGGAATTTCATCCGAGGACGATTATCCGTCTCCCCGGGAGGTCAAGATGACCCGGCTCTGCCCAGCTTCACGCTTGGAGCCGTGGCGCATTGTCCATGATCGCGACATGTCCGGGGTGTCTCACGCAGCTCCATCCAATGTACAAGGAAGTACGGAGGACTTGAGATTTGATTGCGAAGTCGCTTCGTAGAGATGTCCGGGGTGACACCAATGCCCCTACAGGCCACGCCGTCCGTGGCCTCGGGTTATTCAGGATGCTCGGGTGCCTCGTTGAGAGATGAAGTACCCAGCGGTGACCGATGGGACGCCGAAGGCGCACTTTTCGGGGTTGAGCTTGATCCTGTAGCGATCGAGGTTGTCAAACGTCTCGCGGAGATCGTCGATGAGTGTTCTTGCCTCCCTGGTTTTAATGACTATGTCGTCGACATAGACTTGAACGTTGCGACCGATCTGGTCCTTGAGGCATGCCTGCATGCATCGCTGGTACGTGGCACCTGCGTTCTTTAGCCCGAATGGCATTGTGTTGTAGCAGAATACTCCAAACGTTGTGATAAACGCCGTTTTCTCTTGATCTTCGACCTTCAGCCGAATCTGGTTGTAGCCTGAGTAGGCATCGAGGAAGGAGAGTTTCTCACATCCTGCGGTCGAATCGATGATCTGGTCGATCCGAGGAAGAGGGAAGTGGTCCTTTGGGCAGTGCTTGTTCAGCGGCGTGAAGTCTATGCACATCCGTAGGATATCCGTGTCCTTCTTAGGGACCATCACTGTATTTGCGAGCTACTCGCTTTCTTTGATCTCCCTGATGAAGTCTGCGGTGAGTAACCTGTTTATTTCCTTCTCGATGGCTTCGGCCCGTGGCTCGGACAGTCTCCGGATGGATTGCTTGACGGGCTTGGTGTCTGGAAAGACGTTGAGTGCGTGCTCGGCGAAATTCCCTGGGAACTCCTGGCATGTCCGCAGGACACCAGGCGAAGATTTCCGAGTGCTCACGGAGGAATTCGATCAGCGTCGTCTTGGAGGCATTGGCGATCAGCGTCGTCTTGGAGGCATTGGGTGGAGCAATGGGGATCAACCAAATCCCCGCCTGGAATATGGCCTACGTGGGCGCTACTCATGTAGTAAAGTAAGGGAAAAGGCCAGCGTGAATGTGAGCACGATTGGCCATTCTACGGGGCGTGTACACACCGCTCTTCCTCTCCCCTCTCCCCGTCCTCATCCTCTAGTTTTGAGAGTCGGTTGCGGGCCGCCGTCTCCACCAGAATAGCCGGTTGGAGTGGGTTTTGAAGGGGCGCCAGAGCTAGCTGTAGGATTAGTAGGAGTAGTTGGCGGCTAGATGCTGCGACGGGTTGGTAAGACAACATTCTTCTTCAAGATACACGATGATCACTCGCTATGTCTGCACCTCTTCGGCCTGGGCGAGGTAGACACACAGGGAAGCGTCGTCAAGTTTGGCCCGCACCACTTTCCAAAGGTCGCCACGCACCAATGCGAGCGTCTCCCGCCGCTAGCTAGTCCTCCGGCAGCATGACGCGTTCCGCCACCTCCCACGTGAAAGGCTCGCCGGTGGTCCTTTGGCGATTGTAGATAAGCCGCGACCCGTGGTTGTGGGGCCATGTGTAAATCTGTGGCCGCCCTGGAATCGGAGGCGGCAGCACGTCCAGTAACTCCGGCGGGTACAACCATCACGAGGGCAACGGGTGCTCGGGCTCTTCTGCGCAGATGTTGGGGTTGCCATAGAGGACAGTGCGGCGATGCAGACGGCCAGGCATGGTAGTTTGTGGTGGTGGTGGTCTGGTTGTGGCTATCTTTCCTGGCTCTCCCCTTTTTATGGGTGCGCCTAGACGTGGAGGGAAACGCCTAGAACAGGCGTGAAGAGGTAGGAAAGGAAGTCGGGAGGCGGCGGGCGGTGGGAACACGTTGGAAATACAGGCGTCGGCGTCGACGAGGGCCTATTTACCAGGCGCGGACAGATGAGTCGCGCCGCTGGGAGCGGCTGGCCAGATACTTATACTCCCTCCATTTCAAAATATATATTTTAGTTTGTGAAGCAAATGTATCTATACTACTTTTAGTATTTAGGTTCGATCGCTCATGTTTGAGGTGAATATACACACTAAAAGAAGTATAAATACATTTTTTTCACAAATCTAAAACATCTTATATTTTTAAACGGAGGGAGGGAGTATAAGAGATGAACAACGAGAAAAGCAGGCAAGAGCGGTCTTCTCTGCACCAAAACTTCAGCTGGTACCAGGCAGGTCCACTGACTTATGTCAGAGACCCAAACACACACACACACACATTGGCCACAACGTCACAAATTGGCCGCCCTTTATTAATTAAGGACGTCGGCAAGACAGACAGCCCCAGCTCCGGCGAGACTTTCCGGTGGACTCATTATGGTCTGGTCGGTCATGTCTCGTGTGTGGACGCTTGATTCAGCAGGCATCGCTCTCCGACATTTGTCCTCCGATGATTACTGTTTAGACGTTTATTATTAACACGAGAGATTCTGGCGGCTGCAGATGCAGTACCACAACGTGCCTGACCTGCAGCAACAGTAGGCAGACCAAAAAGGACGGCAGCGAGTGCCTACAGCCTCTCACATGTCCTCGACCTGGATCACAACAAACCCAAAAAGCACAATTATTTATTTAATATATCTGACAAGAAACCACCCCCCAGGAGGCCAGGATGTAGTTTTTTTTTTCTGACCAACTTGCAGAAAAAAAAGAGAGAAGAATTTTTTTTTCTCTACTGACTGTCTGCCAAGAAATTCTGTGATACTGGCGCTGCCGATTTGTTTTGTTGTTGCCATGTCACCAGACAGATCACTTCAGCAGTCCAGCCAGTTGCACTACCGCCTAACTGTCATGAGAGAATTCCTTATTTGACACTAGTTTCAAATTTGATTTCTTATTTGACACTAAATTTTTTCTACTTCTCTATATGACTTCTTGTGAAAATATTTTGCCTTATATGACACTATCGTTAGTTCTGTTACATCCTTCCGTTAGTTTTTTGTCGGACATACTAGAATACCCCTGATTAGTCGCTACCTATTCAACTTCGCTTAACTGAAGGGAACCATCCCGAGCGTGCCCATTATCCCCGTCCCAGTTTGACCCACATGAACGCTAGCGGCGGCGCTGGTGTAGCCCGCCACACGGCGGCGACTGCTGGCTAAGAGCGGTGGCAGAGCATGAGCTGAGTCGCCATGGAGCATTGGAGCAAGGGGTCTCGGTAGGTTGCGGACCAAGCGGGACAGTGGAGGGACAAGGCAGCGATCTGGACGGCGGCCCAGGCAGGAGGGAACAAGCGGCTATGAAGCGCCGGTCGAAGAGTTTAGCTACAAGATCGGTTTGGCACCAATGCGGGCTCTGCTGCAAGTTTGGCCATGGATGCAGGATGACTTACCAGTCCAGTCCATGGATGCAGGCTCGCGGTTGCCAGTCGATCCAGTCCTAATAAACTAGGAGCTTAGCTGTATCGCAATCTAATTTTTGGAATTAGCATCGAGTTATCATTCGAAATGAATGAGTGTTTCTGTCCTTTTCTTACCAAGTACTCCCATATGACACGGTTCAGTGATTATGCAGAGTTAACAAGCAGCCCAGATACGTACTCAAAGATTAATACTTCCTCCGATCCTTATTAGTTAACTTAGATTTATTAAAATTTAGATGAATCTATATCCTAAATACTGTCTAGATTTATTTAAATCTAGACAATTTGAGTCAACTAATATGGGTCGGAGGATTTTTTTTTTGTGTGGGTAAGATTAATATCTTGCACAGGTCATACGGTCCATGTCTCAAGTACACACGTAAACAATACTATATTTTTTTAATTAAAATCGGTTTGACATGTTCTGGTCCCATTTGGTCATTTAACCATGAGCACATGTATCTGTTGCCTGTCAAAACTCACTGGCGGGCAGTGACTAGCAACACGAAGAGCCGGGAGGCTCCCAGAGCGGCTGGTGGGCCCTAGTCCCTCGGTCAACGGCTCAAGAATCTTCCAAAGACGCACGCGTCCTGTCTTGGTTCGAGATGCGTACTGACCTATACCTCCGTGAAGGTGATGGATTGTTCCGATTGGTTTCTGCGGTAAACAAGTATCACGTAAATTCGAGCCGTGATCGGCTCCCGTGTTTCCAAATCGGCTTTCAGCCGATTATCCCCATGGTTTTGCATTGGATCTATGATAACATGGGGTTTTGCTTAATTACTACAAGTTAAATCGATCTACGATAGTTTAGTGTTTTCACCACGCAACCGAACGCCCCACGCGTAGTTGAGCCTAATAGATACGAAAAATAGTAGAAACCAATCTTAGAGAAGGCCTAAAACCAACACAACGTCAATTCCCTAACGTCCCTCTAAGACCAATAAACCATATTTTACGACATCGATCGCTCAACCCGTTTGTGAGGCCTAATCACATGGATATTAAACTAAACCTTGATGAACAAGGCACAACTATAACAGATCAAATCGACTAAATAGAAATCAAGCAAGATGCCACCTCACACCCGGGAGAAGGTGCAAAGATGGCGAGATAGCTAGAGGTAGCACAAGCAAGCAATCATAGTAAGAGCATCGATGCTAGCTCTAACAATCAGGTAAAGGTGTTACTGCCATCAACAAGGCTTCAAAGACGAGTAACACCGGATAATCGATAGTAAATACTGCCTAGATCGCAAGGTGCGATCTAGGCAAGATGGCACTTACCCGAGAAAACCCTAGAAACAAGGGGTGGCGATGCGCCGAGATTGTTGTTGGTTGTGAACGTGATTGTCCTTGTCTTTCAATAACCCTAGGTACATATTTATAGTCCGGAGACTCTCTACTTTTGGAATAACTTTACAACTCTATCTTTACCTAAACATAAACGGAACCTAAACAAACACGAATCCTACTATGATACAGGATACACGGGCAATTCAGCCCAAATCTACGCACTAGGCCGATCCAACAACACGTTGAATAAATGTATCTTCCAAGCCCATCCTGATCACGCCCATCTCCGCCTTTGGCCAAAATACGGTGATAACATGCCCCTCGGTTTTGGCAATGATAATTCCAAAACCACTCAGCGCTTTTTTTCTTCTTCTTCTCCTTTCTTTTTTTTTATCGGGCTGCACGTCGACAGAACGCATGGCAGAACAGCACCGTCACGCTACCCCTTCATCATGATGCCCTGTCTTCTCAACTCCTGCACAGCGCGTGATTTGACAATTTTGGCGGTAACTGGGAAATCGCCATGGCATTGAACCGCTCCACTATTCCGCTTATTTAAATCAGCTGAACAGTCAGTCCTCATCTTCCTCCGTAGCCAAAACCCTCTTTCTCCACCGAAAAACCCTCTTTCGCCATGGCCTCCTCTCGCTTCCTCCGACCTGTCCTCTCATGCCTCCAACAGCCTTAGTGACCGTGAACCAACTCCCGAGCACCCACCGACTCGGCAGATACACTCGCCCCACAATGGTGGGACGAGAGGTTGGGACTTTGCTGCCAGTCGAGGACGACGCGTCCTCGACAGACGGCGAAGAGAACCTTCCTCGCCGACGGGAGCTGGAGGCGATAAGCAGACGACGCCATGTCATGGGATGGCGTCGACTCCTCAAGAAGAGGAAGAAGAAGAGGAAGAGGACACCTCCGAGGAGTACCACCGTGAAGTACTTCCGCCGGGTCCAAGACAATGATGACGAAGACGAGGATGAGAGGCCCCTACCGTCTTCCTCAAGAGAAGAGGAAGACGACAGTAGCGAAGCGACAAGAAGCGAGGAGGCAAGAAGCGACGACCTCGGCTTCGATTAGGATTTAGCAGCAGTAACATTAGTAGTAGCAGGACTCCTTTTGTAATCGACCATCCTTTTGTAATCGACCATCATCAAATGAATGAGAATCCTTTCCCCAAAGCTTTCCTTGCTTGTTTGCCCCTAATTTTGCCGATAGCATAAATAAATCGATACCCCAAAAGCCGATAGCAACGCATCGGCTTTTACCTTATCATGTCTTCACAGTCAACCAAACCACAACTCAAAAGCCGATGCATATCAACTTTCCCCAAATTGTTGACAAGGTCAACCCACGATATTTAGGCAAACCAAACGGCCACTTCCAAGTTTCAAACGGTAACATGCGACTCCTTCAAAAAGGGCAGCCTAGATCCCCAACCCACCGACCAGATCGAGCTCACAAGAACAAGAACCCTCAATCCTTACTCCGCAGATCCATTCGCCGCAAACCAGATGGCGTAATCGTCCACCACCAATCCGGAGGTCTCCTGGTCAAGGTACGCCACTCGTAATTTTAACATAGTGTTAAAACTTGACGGCGAACACCAATTAATGCCTTTATTTCGTCATTAAATCTTCTAGGTTTCGTATATTCACGCCGCATCCTTCTCTCCCAAATTCTCTGTCTTGGTCCTCGTACAGATTCTAGTCCTGCCCATCTAATCTCTTGCGAGGCCAATAGAATCCCCTTTGTAAGCCAGAACCTAGATCTGAACTCTTGGGCCGACTGCTTGCGAGCCTGGCCTAATCCCCCCGAAATCTGGGTTTCTTGGTTTAGTAGAGTAGCTAGAGCTTACCAATCCCAATGGGAAATTTTGGGAATAGCCGACGCCTTGCATCTATCACTGTCTCCTCTTGAGAAACACGAGAATCTTCTCAAAACCATCGGCTACTTCTGGTCTGACGCCCTGAATTGTTTCATATTCGGCCATGGCCCTATGTCACCAACCTTGCTAGATGTGGTAATGATTACTGGCCGGATGTTACATCACCAGCCCCTCTTTCAACCTGACCACGGTCCCTTACAAACTATCTTCCAAAGCAGTTGCATGGGCGCTTATATCCAACGTCATATGAAAACCAAGGGCCTGTTTGGAGAAAGAACATCTGACCTTTCTCAACTTCTGGTTAGAGCATTTCATCTTCTGGCCCTTCCCTGCTCCCACTAAGAACTATCTTTCCCTAGCCTACGAACTGGCCAAAGGTACCCATTTCGGCATCGCAAACTGTTCCTTGGAGAGGTCTATCGATACCTCCGGTTGATGTCATTCGCTCTCGAGCATAGCAATCGAGCAGGTGGACCTTGGTGGTTCATCCACGTGGGCTCATGTACTTCAAAACCGCATCCGGACTTCCCTTCCGGCGAGCTGCACTTTCCGGCGCTAAAGGGAGGCAAACCGATGCACCAGCTATGGCCAAGCTTTGTATCGCTTGCCGTGTGCAAGAACCCCTCCAGAGGCGTCAAAATGGTTCAAGATCTTCTTCCAAGGCCTGGCAACCCCAACTTCTTCCCTTACATGGAGGAAGCGAACATTTTGAGAATCCACTCTCCTTCAGTGGACAATTTTGCGATGACACTTTCGGCAACTCTTTTCCACCGTTATCCGCCCTGTTTCCTTCCGATCGGCATGAGCACATCCAACCGGATAATCAAACCGGGTAAATTCTACCAACCAGTCGTAGTGGCTCGTCAATTCGGCCTTGGGCAAGTAACTCCCACTTCTTTCTTCATCAACTCACGGTGTAGAGCCGATCTGCGATGCTCTCACCGATCGGAGGTGCTACTCTTTCTTTGATGCTCGACCATCCCAATTCCCACCGACCTTACCTTTGCCTCATCAACCGATGGCTTTGAAGACGGTGGTCGATGTGGAAGACTCACGTTTTAGGAGAGCTCGGGACCGTTGCTTAAACAGCTCGGCCACTATGACATCCCGTGGACGGTACTCCTAATCGCAAATTATCTTGATGATGCAGCAATTGATCCTTTTATTAACTCACTCTTTCTCTTTGCGGCAACAAGATGGCCTGAGCCTCGCATAACGATGGCTCCCCTTTCAATTCTTCCGCCGACTCCTGTGGTTCTTTTACGCAAAGACTCGCCACCTCGAAAAGGTCATAATGCGTAACCAGCCGATAACCCCAAAATCGGCTTCCAAAAAACCAAGACCCCTAAGTCGGCCCTCGCGTTCACTAAGACCAGGGCGGTGAGGAAGGTGGCTGCTAGGAAGACCCTGAGGCGCCAGAGCCCCTCTTCAGACAGCTCGCATGTAAGCTAATTCAGGCCTTGGTCGATCCTTATCATTCTTTATTCTTACAGACACGCTCGCGCTTACTGCTTCCCCTCTTTCACAGGCTTCCGTCGAAGACACCTCCAGTGAGGACACCCAGACTGATCGAGGAGAGCTAAACCCAACGGGTTCTGAGAAGACGAACACACCGGACCAGCCAGATTCACCATCATCGGCTTCCAGGAAAAGGTCGGCTCCTGAACCTGCTGCCCGAGCACCGGTAGGCGGGGCCGACCGTGGGTCCCAAGAGAGCTCGCAAAGATCAACAAGCTTCTTCGTCGAGCCAGGAGGTTCCAAAAATCGCCGCCCTTCGCACTCCTCCTACCTGTTTCCTTTCGTCTGCCGATTTATCGTTACTCACAGAAGCTAAAATCATCCTTTATGCAGACGGCTGATGTCTTCAGCGGGACAGCTGAGGCAGTACCAACGCCGGACATGGGAATCCCCGAAGGCGTAGATGCAACGCCTACTACTCTGGCCAAGCCTCCGGCACACACAAACCGATGATCCCCTCGGCTGCCCCTCGATCTTAAGAGAGGTACGTTTTGAGTTTCTTTTTGGCCGGTCTTGTGTGTTTAGATGCAACCGACGCTCTGGCTGCGAGTTGTGATCTTCGTTCTTGTCTTTTGATCCTGAATCCATCGAACCAATCCCATCTGCTGCCCATGCTGATCCGCAAACCAGGTTGCTCCACCTCAATTCAGCGTCTCGAACCTTCGCCCTCCTCAATCGAGGAGTTGATCGAGGTTACGAGGAAGTGAAGAGCGTTTTCGAGATTCGAGATCACCTTCGGGAACACCGAAAGTGAAGCTTTTGTCGATTGCCAATCTATCCTTTTTCGACCACAGTGCAGCTAGCCCGTGAAAGGATCCATCTGCCACGCCCAACTTCCACTGAAGCCGATATTGCGTAAAGATGTCGCACTAATGAGAAAAGGCGTCTCGATGCTAAAGCGACACCTCCACAAGTCGATTACGAGCTCGCATCCTTGAAGCAGGAGCTGGAAGATCTTGAGGAGAAGGTCCGGTGACTAAACAGCTCATCCGTGACAAGGAAGAATCCATAGCCCGCTCCCAACACGAGGCGGAAGGCCTCAAATCTCAGCGAAGGCCGATCCGGGCATACGTGCCTGAGTGAGCAGCTAGTGACGGGCGGGATGAAGATGACGGCCGAGATCGCCGAGGTGGATCGTATCCGTGTTGACGCCCTCGCTTTGAAGCGTTCTTGATGGATTCGTGTGTAAACGGAATCTTTGTAATATGTGTGGACCACTAAAGCCGATGACGATTTTAATATCGCCCCTACATTTTTGTTCAATAACTCCGTACTCTTGTACTTTATCCGTCAGTGTGCCCCGAATCTTTCAAGTAACTTGAAGATATCGGCTCTCCGATCGTCCGCTTCCAGGAACTGCACCTGAACGTCGGCATATCCTGGCCCATTCTTGCTGATAAATGTTGGTCGTGGCTTATCCCCAGGACCAATGTCAATCTCTTCTAGCTCATCAGCGGATGTAAACCCATACCCTAGCTTGCCGTCACACCGTGTCGATGCTAAACACAGGGCAAGCAGTAGGTGAGGACAACAAAAATAATTTGGGCCGATTGCCTGAATCGGCCCCCTTTTTGATTGTGCTCGTCAAGGGCGGTTTACACCTCGCGGTTTTACAATGGCAGGGCGTCTCCCTACTACGACTACATGATCCGCTTTATGGTCGTTGCTTTTTATTTTTGTGGCCGATCGTGATGATCGGCGTACCATATTATCGTGGACCTTTCTATTCTGTCGGGCGATGGATAAGACCAGCCTCACCCGTTTTTGAAGCTTCAATGCGCCACAGCCGTCAAACTGATTCGAGATCGGCTCTTGGTCTTCGCTTCCCGGATGTTCGTGCCGGCAATGGAAACCTCGATAGAATCGTGCATGGACGACCTCCACTTCATCTCCGTCCCATCAGACGAGCCGGTGCATCGTGGATGGAATGCGATTAGCGTGGATCCAATCCCTTCCTAGCAAGGCGTGCGGTACTTTTGCTGTTCACGACGAAAAATGACGTGGGTATAGTTTTCCTGCCCACCGCCGGATCCACGTTAAGAACACCTTGCGTTTCAAGACTGGCCGTTGAAGTCGCTTAACGTGGCGTTGGTTTTGATCGGTCCCGTGGGCGTCCCAAGCGTCGTAGCATGGAGTATGGCATGATGTTAATCGCCGCTCCGGTGTCTACCAACATCTTCTTGTGGGTTGTCCATTGATGTAGCCCTTGCAGTGGCTTTCGGATGTTTGTAACCCTTCTCGTGGCTTCTCAAAGATAATCGGCCGTGGGCCGGTCAAGCTGTGCCCGGTAGCATATTGGTTCGTGGCGCGAGAACTCTGCCGGAGTACGGACACCATGTTTGTGCCGATGCGTGGCATCGGCTTTTATTGTTTAGGCGCCACTCTTTCCTTGTCGCGCGGCCCTCCGCTTCCGTAATCTGCCTTACTTTGACGGCCGGATCGGTGCCTTCTTTAGCGTGGAGATACTGCGCTTTCTTCTTCTAAGTTCTGCGGTTGCATTCTGGCGCTTACGAGTGTGTCGAGTCCATCGGGCACCACCTTGGACGGTGAAACTGTCTTCTTCTTCGTCGTCCCTGGTCCTCTCAAGGCCCTTCGCTCTAGTGGACTCCTTAGGGCGGCTCGAGGTGGAGAGGTCCGAGGCGTTCGAACACCGATCTTGGCCTCGTGCCCTTCTTTTTGGTCCACATTCGGGTTGTCATTTGTAGGCAATCGGCTCATTCCACGTCCAGAATGCTTGAAGAAGGGCAATCCCAATGTTTGTCTGCGCCTTCCTTCTCTTTGGGTGGTCTCTTGGCGGTGCCCATGTCTCTCATCGTCTCGTCTTTGGCGTTGGTCGATCGGGCGCTCATATTTGTTAAGGAGGTGCGTGGAATGTGGCTTGATATCGCACTCTCCTCACTTGTTCCTCATAAGTACCGCGCCATCGTGCATTTGGGCGGTCGCGTGGACCAGCCTTCTCTCTTCTTTGCTCCGAGAGTGATCACCTCCTTCCTTGTACGTGTCATGGTGGTACCCAGACCCAGCCATGTTGACATCAAACGAAAAGTCCGATTGACGTCTCGCGGGCGGCAGGCTCTATCATGTTGACAGGGAACGGGTTCGTGTCCACCTTCATGGCGAAGTGGCGAGGATCGGTGCTTGTTCTATTGCCATTTGGATCTGGCGCCGCAGCTCTTTGCAATCATTGGTGGTGTGGGTGAGCGAATGATGCCACTTGCATTATGGTCTCCCGTTCATCTCTGACGGTGGGGATCTTGTGGCCTTGAGTAACCTCAACTGCTTCTCTTCGTGATAAATCGAATATCTGCCGGCTTTGCTCACGTCGAAGTCAAACCCTTTCAAAGGCCCCGCTGCTTCACCCATTTGCGGGACACGAGTGCCCCGAGCCCACTCGCCACGGCCACCTCCTGGTCTTGTGTAGGATCATCTTCTTCCGTAACCGAGCTTACGGACGCTTGAACTGTCTTGGTATAACTTGGTGGCGCTGTTCATACATCGTCGGTTCGGGCCATGTGTGCGATGAGTTGTACTCCACACAGAAAGCCGGATCCTTGACGGTGCTAAGAGCCCCACCACAGCCAGTCGATTGCTTCCTTCTCGGTTAAGCGAGCGAATAACATCTCATTCTTGATGGTTCAAGCGCTGGATGTATTCGCCAGTTTCTCCCGCTTCAGCCGTGCGCCAGGTCTGCAATGCCAGCCTCGGTCGCCTCAATGGTATCTTGGATGTGGGCTGTTCTTCTAGTTGCTTCCAGTGCGAATTGAATCGTGGCGCGAGGTGTACCACCCAAAAGCTGGTCTGTTAGAGATTGTGCAAAAATCTCACGCATTTGATCCGACGCCGAAATCATACCTAGCTGCGCCAGTATCGGCTTACGTGCTCGATCGAGCTTGACCCCTCGACCGCTGAATCTTGAGAACTCGAGCTTATATTTGGGTAGTGGAATCGGTCAAACTTCGTTGGGGTACGGCTTTGAGTAGCCGATCGTCGCCTTTTTAAACGGTTTAACTGATCTCTCAAGATGGTAGTGATTTGGTCCATCGCTTGAGCTGCGAGGCTGGATTCTCATGGCTAGTTCGATGGCATACTTGGCTAGCCACGCTGTTTGTCGTCCATCCGGACACGTTGCCCGTGCACTGCTCTGAAGATCTGCGGCGGGAACCCTGCCGCGGAGACTCCTGCGGTTGCGATCTGGTGGTGC
Source organism: Avena longiglumis (assembly GCA_030063025.1). Classification (NCBI taxonomy): domain Eukaryota; kingdom Viridiplantae; phylum Streptophyta; class Magnoliopsida; order Poales; family Poaceae; genus Avena; species Avena longiglumis. The sequence goes on from CP125974.1 coordinate 102,310,667, forward strand.
GCCAAGTTGTTGCTGGCACGTAGGCACATATGTACCCATGCGAATCTCCTTGGGTGGCTCGAACAGGAATTGGCAATCACGGATCGCCTCCAGCCTTGTAGACAATGTATGCCGCTGATCCGCGGCTCTGGAGCGGCGTGACCGGCGATTGCGATGGTGTGGAGCGGTCTTTCTCCTTGGTGGGTTCCTAAAGTGGGCCCCGGAAATCGATGTTTCATGATCTCTGGACCACGCGAATCGCAATCCGCTCGAAAGCGTTCACGTGCTCTCGAGTGGCGGTGTAGAATGAGCCACCATATAGTTGACTTCACTGTCGCGAGCCTGGGCGTTCCTCGAAGGCATGATCTACTTCATCGAGAGCACCCTCGGGGAGAATCCTTCCACTTGATGCCCAGCGACGGGTCCTCTCGAAAAGAGCCGATGAGGTCGGCGAAGAGCTCTTTGAGCTCGTCATACTTCGCTTTGTGCTCAGCAGAAGCTCGTCGACGTGACGGCCTGTTCTCCATCGCGGCGTCGGACATTGATGTAGACGTTGTTGAAGGTCCCACCGGCGTGCGTAATGTGTTTCTGTCAAAACTCACCGCGGGCGGTGACTAACAACGAAGAGCGGAGGCTCCCAGGCCGGTGGGCCCTAGTCCCTCGGTCAACGGCCGCAAATCTTCCGACGCACGCGTCTGTCTTGGTTCGGCGTGCCACCTATACCTGGCCAGAAGGTGATGGATTGTTCGATTGGTTTCTGCCACGGTAAACAAGTATACGTAAAATTGAGCCGTGATCGGCTCCCGTGTTTCCACTAAATCGGCTTTGAGCCGATTATCCCCATGGTTTTGCATTGATCTATGATAACATGGGGTTTTGCTTAATTACTACAAGTTAAATCGATCTCGATAGTTTAGTGTTTTCACCACGCAACCGGGCGTCCCACGCGTAGTTGAGCCTAATAGATACGAAAATAGTAGAAAACCAATCCTAGAAGGCCTAAAACCAACACAACGTCAATTCCCGGAACGTCCCCTCTAAGACCAATAAACCATATTTTACGTATTACCGGATCGTTCAACCCGTTTGTGAGGCCTAATCACGTGGATATTAAATTAAACCTTGATGAACAAGGCACAACTATAACAGATCAAATCGACTAAATAGAAATCAAGCAAGATGCCACCCTCACACCCGGGAGAAGGTGCAAAGATGGCGAGATAGCTAGAGGTAGCACAAGCAAGCAATCATAGTAAGAGCATCGATGCTAGCTCTAACAATCTGTGGTAAAGGTGTTACTCGCCATCAACAAGGCTTCAGTACGAGTAACACCGGATAATCGCATAAGTAAATACTGCCTAGATCGCGCGATCTAGGCAGCATGACACTTACCCGAGAAAAACCCTAGAAACAAGGGGTGGCGATGCGCCGAGATTGTTGTTGGTTGTGAACGTGATTGTCCTTGTCTTTCAATAACCCTAGGTACATATTTATAGTCCGGAGACTCTCTACTTTTGGAATAACTTTACAACTCTATCTTTACCTAAACATAAACGGAACCTAAACAAACACGAATCCTACTATGATACAGGATACACGGGCAATTCAGCCCAAATCTACGCACTAGGCCGATCCAACAACACGTTGAATAAATGTATCTTCCAAGCCCATCTTGATCACGGTCCATCTCCGTCTTTGGCCAAAATACGGTGATAACAGTATCTCACCGTGCTGCAGCATTTGTCTTATAATTTTCTTTTATTAGATTATGCACTAGGGGCAAAAGCGTCTTTGTAAGTCTTTAGTTAACACTGTTAGCTCTTAAAATGCACTAGAGTGTCATCTAAGGCAAAAAATTTACACTAGGTGTCAAATAGGGAAGTGAAAAAAATTCAGTGTCAAATAAGGAATCATATTAAGAAGTAGTGTCAAATAAGGAATTCTCTCAACTGTCATAAACGATCGTTTTCGAATGCAAATCGGCATCCAGGTCGAATGCAAATCGGCATCCAGGTCGAAGTTGCTGTGAAAAAAAATCGGACACCGGGTTGGAACAATGAGCATACAGTTTTGATCCGGTTTGTAACAGGCTCACGGCCCAAACAAGCTGGTAACAGAAATCACAGAGGCATCCAGAAAATACTCCTCCTACCTGATCACATTTACTACTTCTTCACAGGGTCTCATTGACTTGGATACATGATCATTCAGCAAGGAAAGAAGCGGTGGAAGCTGACTACAACCTCCTAGCCATTGCTGCCATGCTGCATCCAAGTGACTAGCGCTGTAGTACATGGGTTGGAGATTTAAAGGAGCAGTTTTGTTAATAGGGCGCTAGGATCGGAGGATTCGTACCAATGGCGCACTCTTCATGCTTGTAGCCTGGGAAGGAGACGGTTTCGAGGAGAGGATGGAACCGGGGGGAGGTCACCATTGCAAAAGCAGCCATCTCAGCGCGATTTGGAGCGCCACTCAGTGGAATCTAGTACGAATTGCGGAGGATGCTCCTGGCACCGACAGCCACAAAGAGGAAACCCATGTGTTTAGCTATTTAAACTGAATAGCATAAGCAAAGGTTGATTATTGGCAGAACATACCGTTAGCCAGAAATAAGTGAGAATAAAATGCTTTAGCAGAGCTCCATGATTTGCAATGATCAGTCTGTTCACATTTCCAGTAAAGTAGTCCATTAAACCGTTCAAAGGTTTCGTCAGTATAGATAACTTATACCTCTACATACAGCCCAGGCACTCTATCTCTGTTTAAGGACAAATGACACCATTTTGCCACATTAATACCTTCTGTACATCTGAGAATATTTGTCTAAACTGAATCTGCCTAGCATATAATTTACATATTATCTATGTTCTACAAAGAGCAACATCTAGGTCCACCAAGTAAGCAAGAATGGAATTCTCATCTGAATAGAAAGAAACAACAAGTAAAAGAATGTTGATGTTTATTTGCAAGCATGACAGACACATACAAAAGCATGAGAAGGCTTCAAGCCTTCAACAAAATATTGTCAAACAATGAAAATCAGGGACAGTTTACTAGTTGTCTAGAATCTAGATCCTACTCACATCCTCCATTTTTCTCAGTCCTCTTTGAACAATTCATTGTCAATTATCATTCTTCTCATCTCACTAGTACCGGCTCCAACCTCAAACAGTCTGCATCTCTCAGGAGGAGGCCAGTAGGGTACCATTGTACCCAAGCCAATGGATTGTCTGTCATAAGGGAAGGGGTTTAAGATCAGTTAGTGGACCATATTTATCTCACTAGGCTAAAAGGTAGTTACAAATAGTAAATGCAACATAAACTTTGCCCAGGGAGGATAAAATGAGAGAGCTTGAATGACACACATGCACAATTTGAGAAGTTAACTGTTATCTGTATGATGAAGGATTCTGCAATACTTGATCGACTTCCAAATAGCTATATCAAAAGAAAAAAGACCACAAGCAACAAAAATTCCAATGGAAAAAAAGAGAAGATTCTTATGTGTCCTTTTTCAAGGATACATATAGAAGACGTACCAATAATATAGAAAAAAAGGCGCAAGGCTGAGTACCACGCAAGATCTAATCTCCCTCTATCCACACATCATTAGATGCTTCAAAGCATACAAAATTGATTTCTTCAGCATCGACAAAATTATGAAAATTCACCGATTTGAAGGCTAAATTGATTCCAATGACACACATAAAGAAGAACATCAACGCATGCCTGTATGAGGCCAATGGGACCCACAACAGGCAAGTCTTTAAAATAATTGCACGTACCGAGAATATTTAATATTGGTATCTAGTTCAGGAACTCAAATTTTAGTTGGGAATTCAGGAAATCCTTCAGCGTGATACAGGGAGTCTAGTTCAAGAACTGTTACAGATGTTCTGGTGTAGATTATTACAGGCCACTAGCTAACAAACAACAAGATGAAGAATTGAAAACAGCAACAGAAGAATATAAAAGAAAATATCTATAAGAACTAGCATCACATATATCATTAAGAGGAGGGTGGGGTTCAAACCTCAAACCTTGCGCCTGGGAACGACGTGCATATTAAGGCGATATCAATAGAGTGGACGCCCAATAGCCACGCACTAAGAGGAACAACACGGTGGCAATACCACCCAGCTCGATCATGGTGAGGCCACAGAAGAGATATCACATGTTGTCATTGTTGAGAACAACCTAAAAACCAGGACAAAACCTTATCTGCTGCGTCCAATGCATCAACTGACAAGATCAAAAAATTGGTACTCTGCAGGGAGCAATTTTATTTGTTCATGATATTTCCCTTTATTTGAAAAGAGAGAGATCAACAACGAAGTAGTTGAAGCTTCAAGCAAGATGCTCTTGCCATCTACTCTAGACATATAACTTCCAGCCTTAGCTATCTCACCTTTTCCCAATAATATTCTAATGATGCTATTTAATAGACCGGAGCTCAGAGCACAACCACTCTTCTCCATTGATGAAAACATATAGTCAGCTTCTTCGACTGATCCTTCTTTTAGAAGATTATGTATCATTGTGCCATAAGTAGAAGCATTAGGTACCAACCCACTGTCTGACGATATCGCAGCAAACAGCTCTTTAGCTTCTTCTCTTCTCCGAACCTTGTACATTGCATTAATCATAATATTGAGTATTGTAATATTGAACTTCAGATTCATTGCACCTAGTTTCTGGAACAGGACAATTGCCTCCTCGGTGCAATTATTTCTACCAAATCCCCGCCTGGAACATGCATGGCGTACGTGGGGAACAATCTATGATTCTATTTTTACTTGGCTGGCTAGCTGCACTAATCCTAGCAATGGGTGGCGCTACTTTTGTATACTAGTAAAGTAAGGGAAAAGGCCAGCGTGATTGTGCAGTAGCACGAGCGTGGAATGGTCAACGTCAGCATGGATACGTAGATGGTCGCCTACGTGGATGTCACTGTCGCCTCAGCGGCGCCAGCTGATGGCACGAGCCTGCATGCGCTTCCTGTGGGCCCGGTGATCAACCTTCTTAGTATACAAGAGGCTTCCAAAGATGGTATCCAAAAAACGCAGCAACGCCCGTCGGCCGTCGCTATATGCTCGTGAAACGGTACTGGCAGCTCACGATCGATCAAACGTTCCGTCGACATCCTTTGCTTACCGAGATCTAGCAGCGCAGCTGAGAGTGCGTACCGGGAGCTTTGCTAGGAACGTGCAAGGGGGTCGGCCGTGACGCTGGGCAATCGATCGGTGTGGAGTCGCTGTCGTCTGCGCAATTCCATGGGAAATGAGAATGGAATGGAACGGGAGTGATGGCTGGCTGGCTAGTGGGCTAATATGTGGAACGTCTTTTTCTTTCTTCATTCATGCATGAAAGGCATGCTCCTTCTCTCCTCGCTGAGAAAATTACAAATAACCACCATATTACAGGCTAGGGTCTCAAAAAGCAACCACTTTACGTTAGGGTTTCAAAAACCCACGGATTCGTAGATTCGTTCACCGAAGCAATACCGTTTGACGCTGGTCTAATAACAAACCGACAGACGGCCCCACCACTGTAAGGATGACGTGGCCAGCAGACGGCAGACGGCCGTTAACGGCGCTTGTCTAGACAAACGGTTGGTCACTCGCGCCGCCCTCTTCCCGCCGCCATTGGTCACTGCCGCGCCGTCAGAGACCATGCCGATGAACGAGAGCGAAACATCCGTGAATCTCTCCTCGATTGATGTGAGTACTTTTCTCCTCTGGTTACCGATTTGGGATTTTTTTGAAATTGTTTGATTTGAGCTCGATTTGTGGATGATTTGTTCGATTTGTAGATCTGTCCGCTTGACTACGCACGGATCATCTTTTTTGAGGGATATTATGTCATTGATGATGATGCCCCACCTGCTTGCTGCTCTGGTCACAATCTGAAACCGCGTCGATGTGTTGCATTTGAGGGCAAAGATACGGGGAGGAGGTTCTATCTATGCTCATGGAAAATGTGAGTACTGTGTCCTTGCTTTCCTCAAATTACTTTTATCATGGCTCGATAATTTGATTAACTGATTCATACATTTAGATAAATCATGAGTACTTGTTTTAAATCATGTGCACTAAATCTCTCTTATACTTAGAGAAATAATGAGTAGTTGTTGTCAACATATATGTTCCTGGATCAAGTGCTCTCTATACTAAATCATGTGCACTGAATCTCTCTGTATTTAGATAAATAATGATTATTTGTTCTCAACATAAATGTTGCTGGATCATGTGCAATCTCTCTATATTAAATCATGTGCATTGAATCTCTCTGTATTTATCTCTCTGTATTTAGATAAGTAATGATTACTTGTTCACTCCATTTGTAATGGCCTGAACCTGTTAGAACAATCATGTACAGAACCTAATGGTGTTTTAGATAGATCCTGGATCATGTAGATACATTGTGAGTACTGATTATATTCTAAACATATACATGTGCAGCAGGTCATGAATTGTGCCTTTCAAAGGTGGATTGATCCAGAGTGGGATGATAGTTTGCAGCATGCATTGTCTAAGTTGTGGGGAATGTACAATGACAGCCACAACTCAAGAATTTAAGAGAGGTATGAGAGTAGTAAGATGATGAAGGCTCTATCTGAAGAGAAGGAGAAATTGGAGAAGAAACATGCAACCCTATTAGAGGAAGGTAATAGGTGGATAGATCAGACTGAGAGGAAGTGGATAGCTCAGACTGAGAAAAAAGTCATAGCAGAAAACTATGCTAAGATAATGAGTGGGCAATATGATGCTGAGCAGATGGATAAGCACATAGCTGCATTGAAGAATGAAGTAGAGGTGCTGAAGAATGCCAAGGAGGAACTGAAGAATGTGCTCAAATCACAGGCACAAGTATTCAAGGTGAAACAACAGAAGTGGGATGAGGAAAGAGCTAATCTGAAGGATGAAAAGAAAAAGTTAGAGTACTCCATGCATGACCTTTTCAAGGTCAAGAGAATCAAGGCAATTTGTGAGGAGGAGGAGTGATGGTCTGTTTAGTTGGCATATTTGTGTAATGGTGTGCTCAGTTGGCATATTTATGTTTAGGTAGATGTATGAGTCTGTTGAGTTGAACCCTGTATTTGTTGAGTTGAACTATCCTTGTGTTGAACCCTCTATTTGTTGAGTTGAACTATCCATGTGTTGAACTCTGTATTTGTTTAGTTGAACCCTCCATGTGTTGAACCATTCAGTTTGTGTGAATATGCTTTATGGTACTGGATACAATGTTATATTATACTATGATCAATAATTTAACATCTACCATGATCAATAATTTAATATACTAGCATGACAACATCTACACAAGCATTTCATAGCACAACCACACATAGTACCAACATAGTTCAAAACCACAAGTAACATAGTTCACAACCACACATAGTTCACAACCACAAGTAACATAGTTCAGAACCACACATAGTACCAACATAGTTCACAACCACACATAGTACCAACATAGTTCACAACCACAAGTTGCATTGTTCACAACAGCCCTTTCTTGATATCACTCAAGGTAAGGTTGTCAATATTGCTTTCTGTGAGGTAACCTGACATCCTTGATGATTGCTTTCTTGCTCTTACAGGCCTACTGGAAGTACCACTTGCTTCATTTTGAGCAGGACCTGGCCTTGGAGCTTTGAAAGGTGCTGTTTGAGATGGTGTTGTCCTCCTAGCAGCAGGTGTTGTTTGAGCTGGTGTTGCCCTCCTAGCAGCAGGTGCTGTTTGAGATGGTGTTGCCCTCCTTGCAGCAGGTGTTGTCCTCCTAGTAGCAGCAGCTGATGTAGAAGACTCAGAGTGCTCTGCCCTGTTCTCCTGCATCCAAGCAAGACAGTGTTTGTAGAAAATGCATAGAATGGTTAAAACATAGAAATTACAGAGAATGGTTAAAATAGAAAACAAACCTTATGTTTGTTTTTCCTCATCACCAGAGATGGCTTTAGAGGGGCACCAAAACTAGTGTATCTATGCCCAAGAGTTCCACAATTGCTACAGGTTATAGTGGCCATCCTTGATGATTGCTTTGGTTCTGGAACTTCATACTTTCCTTTTCTCCTCTTGGTCTGATTCCTGCCCAATGAGATCTTGAAGACTGGTGGATCAATATCAGGTGTATCAGTCCTTGTCCAGCTATCTTCACCTGGCACAGGGTAAATCACAGGCTTGTATGCCTCAACATACAAAGACTTCTTGAAGAAATCAGAAACAAAATCTTCAGGGTGTTGGAATGACTTGTAGATGGCTGATATAGCATGATTGCAAGGGATAACAGTCATGTCCCATTTGTTACATCCACATGTCATAGTTGTCAAGTTAACAGCATAACATTTTTCCCCATGGCTAACTTCCCACAAACCTTCAGCAGCCTTTCTTGATCTATACATTCTTGACCATTTCTTATTTTCTTCTAGCATTTCTACATAAGTAGGTGTGATTTCCCATCTTGCCTTGGCGGCTCCTGTTCTCTTGCCTTCATTCCTGACCATCATTTTTTTCCTTATGCCATCAAACATTGTTCTCACTGGTTTCCCTCTAATGTCAAGAATCCACCTATTGAAAACCTCACTTAAATTGTTAACCACTAAGTCTGTTTTGCAATTATAGTCCATGGCATATCTGGCCCATGCTCAGAAGTATTTTCATTAACCACTCCCAAGCTTCCACACTCTCCTCCTTCATGTTAGCCATGGCAACATCAAAACCATGCTTTGTGTAAGAATAGGAGGCTGCATCCATGTATTTCTTGAGCTCCTCACCTCTAAACCCAGCAGTTTGAAAGTTTGCATAAATGTGTCTTAAGCAGTATCTTTGTGGGCAGTTGGGGAATATTTGGTTGATTGCATTAAGTAGACCCTACACAATGATTTCTAACTATGTAAATAACTATGCAACTGACAATAAAATAAGAAATGTATACTATGTAAATAACTATGCAATACCTTCTGCCTGTCTGAAATTATGGTATAGTACCCAAACTTGCCTGCCTCACCACCAATAGCATACTTTAGTTGGGTGAGAAACCAAGACCATGTAGCTGTCTCCTCCTTGTCAACCAGGCCAAAAGCAACAGGGAAGATATTGTTGTTCCCATCCCTTCCAGTGGCACAGAGAATCAGCTAGCCTGTGGTCAGCTTAATGAAGCAGCCATCTAGACCTACAAATGAATAGATGTATGCCATGTCATAATGTGTATATGTCTCATTAATTAGCAAAGGGAAAATATATCATGTAAATTACCTATAAATGGTCTGCAACCATTAAGGAATCCTTGTACAGATGCACCTAGACAGTAGAACAATCCATGAAATATAGGGTTGGTACTTGGATGCTCTACCAGAATTTTTGTGGTCACAATGCATCTGGAGCCTGGATTTGTGTCAAGCACTGTCTGCAAGTAATCCCTTAGCCTCTTGTATTGCTCCACCTGATCACCAAGCACAACCTGTAAAGCTTTCCTCTTTGCCCTGTATGCCATCATTTTAGGAACATCTACACCAAATTTCTCCTTGGTTGTCTCCATCACAGCCTCAATGCCTGTCCTTGGATCAATTCTAATGCTGGGCTCACAAATCTTTGCAACCCATTTGCCTGTGACCTTGCAAAGGTTTCACCCTCGTGCCACAAGTGTGCTCAAAGTGCACCTTTCTCGTGTAATGATTTCTCATTCTTTATCTGAGAACCAACCATAAAAAAAGGACACTTCTCTTGAGCACACTTTACTATCACTCTGTCCTTGCAATTTCTATGGTACCTGAAGTTCCTAAGTTGTGCAATATGAAGTGTTTGCACTGCTCTCCTGAACTGGTACACATCTAGGAAGCACATCCTAAGACACAATCCTTCTTCAGGTTGTAGTCTGCTCTCATCATACCACACCCTTGGCTGTTTCTTTTTGGCCCTGCTTTTCCTTCCTTTTGGCAGAGCCCATGACAATTTCTCAAATCCATCATCATCCTCTGGATCCAAATCACCATCTGGCCCTTCATCATCAGAAGGAAGCCAGTCTGGTGTTGTTGTACTCTGCTGCAATGTGATCTGCTAGTAGGCCCCTTCCTTACTGGTTCTTTCTTCTTATTTACAGTAACTGGCTCATCCTTGTCAACATCTGAGCAATCAGATGCATTAAATAAATCTTCAGGCTCTTCTGCAAAATAAGACGCATGCTCTAAGGCACCCTCTTTCTCTTATTCAAATCATGTTTTGGCTCATCCTCATCGATTCAGTTTCATTTATATGCTCGAGTGTAATTTTCATCATCTTCCATTTCAATCTTCATCCTCTTCCATATCTTCTTGTTCATCCTCTTCCATATCTTCTTGTTCTTCATCAACAATGTGCTCCCCTGCTCATTGAATAAGTACCTCCATCACCATCACCCACTTCTAAGATTTGCATGTCATTCTCATGATCATTTTCATGATCATTCTCAACATTGTTGCTCTGTTGTGTCAGCAAGTACATGCAATCAGGATCTTCAGTTAACTGTGTACATTCTTGACTTGGTAAAACAACCCCATCATCATCAACTGTGTAAACAATGGGGTTTCCAATTTCTGAAATTGGGATTTGCTCTTCAACTGCAGCAGTGTTGATGTTTGATGGAAGTGTGCTTCCTCTTTAATTACAGCCAAGTGATGATCTCTTATCCTCATAAAGTTCAACCATCCGCTGCACCTTACTATGCCCATCTAGTAAGTCCATCCCAGCTATCCCTATACCCTTCTCTTTCACATAATATATGTTGTCACTAATCCCATAGCCCTCTGCCTCTATTAGAGCTAGCAAATTGAGGAATGTTACATCCGATTCGCATAAAGTGCGCTCTAAATTGTCCTTGCCATCTAAATTGATCCTTATATCCCATATATCATCATCCAAACTGCATATATTCAGAATAGGAGAATTTAATTGTCTATTTTTTCAGTACAAAATGGCAGTGGCATCTCTAGCAGATTAGATGGATGCGAATGACTTACTCAATGCCGCCTCCGAATGCACTGGTCCAACGACTGCTCTGGGTAAGGTCCTCCTTCAAACGACGGTTGCCAGGAGGCGGCCCGCTTCTCCGGCGATGCAAACGTCGCCGTCGATGGGTTCGAGCTACCGCACCAATCCCCTTCCGCCGCAAGGAAGCCCGGCACCTCGACTTCGTACCCACCGCCGCCGTCTCCACCGCCATCTTCTCCGCCAGGTACGCCTCCAGCGCCCCCGCCGGCCGGAGATCTAGAGCCAGGAGAAATCGCCGCCGCCATGGCTTCAGTAGGCGCGCGAGAGAGGAAGTGTGCGAGCGTGTGGTCTGGTTTGTTTGACCCGTGTCCGAAACGGGAGGTTAGGGTTTCGACAGCGCCGTTAACGGCCGTCTGCCCGCAGCCGTCTGCGCGAGCCACGTCATCCTTACAGGTGGGGCCGTCCTGTCAGTTTTGTCATTAGACCAGCGTCAAACCGGTATCAGTGCTTTCTGCAACGAACGAAATCTGAACCGGTGGGTTTTTGAAACCCTAACGTAAAGTGGTTGCTTTTTGAAACCCTAGCCTGTAATGTGGTGGTTAGTTGTAATTTTCTCCTCCTCGCTCGTGGTATAGTGATGGAAGGCCAGTGGAAAGGTATAAATTATCTTCCCCTCCTTTCACTATCTCGCCCAAAAGGGAAGGGAAGGGCAGTCCACAATCGTCAACATCTGCCTTTGCTTCTATCCTCAAAAAATTCTCTCGAAGCGGCTATAGCCGTTCTGCAACTTTTTTGTTTTGTTTTTTGAGATCCCGTTCTGCCACCTCTTTCCTCCATGGTCGAGGGGTCATTGTCTAGTTCCACGAAAATTCACAACATTATTAATTACTTGCCCATCCATCAAATTCCAGAGGGTGAAGTGGACGTTTTTTTTCAACTAAAAAGTCGAACCAAAAATTTACGACCAAGCTCGCGAGAGCACTCTTCTCTGCACCGAAACATTTGCGATTCTAGGGAGACTTCTCTTGAATCGCCAAGCAATTTTTTCTCATGTAGCTTATGAACCAAAGCATGAAAAATGTAAACCTCCATACGGAACTTTCTTTTGCATAGGCTCTCATGTCCGGTTAGAATTTCATTAACATACATGCCACCTGGGAGCATGGATGTATGCATTGGTTTTTTCTCACTCCCTTCTATGGTCGGCAAAACAAACAGCACAAACTCATCTTCTACTTGAGATCTTCGTCTGTAGTTTGGATCCATGGCAATGAGCGCTAAAACTAGCAAAGAATACTACCAATGTTGTTGCTTGTTCTATAAATAACCTGATGAAAGTTAATCGTATAAGCTTGGGAAATAATGAAAACAAAGATATCAGGCAGCTGCACATGGGAATATATTCTAACCGATCAGTTATGCCACCACGCTCAAATTGCCTATACGGTGTCTGTTCTTGCTGCTGTCGGACGGCCGGATGCTTGCGCCCGATGGTGGAGTTCTTGCTCAACGACTCTGGCTTGGTGTTCCTGGCGTGCTTAGAGCCTGTTGAGTAGCGAGTAGAGAGAGTTTGCTAGCTTGAATCCAGCTTCATGAAAGCATGTGTATATGTAGAAGTGAGTTGTATGTGACAACGGCTAGTTTGAAGAAAGAAAGCCAACGGCTAGTTCTCATTCTCATGTAAGAAGAAAGGGAACGGCTACTTGTTTCAAATTCAAAATCGTTCCTACCCATTTCCTATCTGCAATCCAAATGGCTATAGTTTACAATTCCTGTGTTTTGAATTTCTATAGGATTGTTTGGGTATGACATCTCATTCCCTGTGTTTTTTCTATTCCTATGTTTTTACTATCCTGCGTTCCAAATGGGGCCTCAGGTGGAGTGCGACCAAGTCGCCGACTGCCGCGTCTCCTGTGCGGTCGGCGGCGCTGCCCATGAGACGCAACAGTAGGATAGGAAAGATAGTAAACGCTTCCCGGTCACCGGCACGCGCGCTGGTACCGTGAGGCACGGTCTCGCGCGTCGCGTCGTGGCTCGCTCGACAGCTTGCTCACGGGCGTGCAGGCAGCCACGTACGTCTCTGTCCGCATGGACATGGACGCCGACCCCGATACTTTCGGTATAGTGATGGACAGTCAGAACACTTTCGGTGAGTGGATGTCAGTCAGACACACAAAAAATTCTGGAGGGGCAAAATGTGGACGTCGCGACAAGACGAGAGACACACAATAAAAGAAAAATCTCTTGGAGAACATTACCAAGTATCGATCGAGCTTGGACCGCCAAATATAATCCCGGATTTAGCTTGGAGTACTTATACGTAGGAACATGTGGCCGATGGATTCCAATAGTCCACGCTACAGACTGGATACTTGGGGAATTTTGTGGGTGAGATCCGCCGCGCGCGGGTACGGCATGTTTGCGTGAACGAACCGCACTTACTTGAAATCATTGGGATAACATAGTACAATATATACTAATTTTCGCAAAAAAGAAACAGTAGTACAATTTACTACACCGGCGAGGCGAGGCGAGCTTGAGTAATCTACTCCTAGCCTACGCATGGATCTCATCAGTAGAGTGCACTGGACACACAAGACACCTCGGATCGGTAGTACTTCCTCCGTCTCTAAAATATATGTCTCAAATTTATCAGTTTACGAATCTAGACACTATTTAAGATATAGATTCATTCAAAATTTAAAAAATCCAAGACATCTATTTTTGGACGGAAGAAGTAATATACATATGTACTCTAGGACTTTAATATACATACGGAAATTTCAGAGGGAGGAAGTAATATACATAGGGACTCTAGGACTTTACAAAAAATCCAATCCCCACGTGCCAGTTCCGCTGCTGCTGTGCCGGGCAGCCTCCTCACCTTGTCTTCTGCCACCAACGCAGCCCCAGGACGCCTCCCTGGTGCGCATCCTCTTTGAAGCTCGCTTGGGTGTGGCTGACTTCATCAGAGCAACGATATCCCTTCGCCGTGACGGGGAGAATGCCCACTGCCATCGGCCACCGCACGGGCTTTGCCCGACGGCATCCACCGACAATAGCAAGGGAGGAACTAGATGAGAGGGGCTAGAGTTGGCACGTGTTGTTCCGCCCGTGTCGCCTGAGCAGGACGATGTTGGGCAGGGTCCTCCCTATCAAATAGACACGACGGGTTTTCTGTAGATTTTTATTGGGAGCCCCTGGATCTCTCATGCGCCTGTGAATTTTTCATGTCTCGGTCTTCATCCTTATATTGCTAATTCTCAGTTGCAACTTGTAAAATTTATACAGTCACAACCTAGTTATAACTTATTAAATTCTTAATTACAATCTAGCTAGTTACAACTTACATGTAACTCTCACATTGTACAAATTACAGTGTGAATCTAATTGTGAGAGAGCTGACCGAGACATGAGAAATTCTTAGATACCGGAGAACTAGCAAATCCGATTTTTATTTATGTCCTATACAAAACTTCCAGAGCATGCTGGTGGATAGATAGGAACAAGGGCAGAAGGCAGGCGGGCACGCATGACAGACTGATACCGTCGCCTACATGAAGTCCTATCTCAAAGTCCTCTCAATATCAGTTTTAGAAGGAGCTTAACCGGGACAAAATGGATTGCATGGTTGCAGCTATGTGAGAGATTGATGCAGGTTAATTTGACTAATGAACCTGATTTGTTTAGGTGGAAATTAACCACGGATGGGACTTTCACCGTTAAATCAATGTATGAGGATCTGATGAATGATCATCAGAGAATCCCTACAAAATACCTTTGGAAGCTTAAAATACCACTAAAGATTAAGATTTTTATGTGGTTTCTAAATAAAAATGTTTTGTTGACTAAGGATAATCTTTCAAGAAGGAATTGGTATGGGAGCAAGAAATGTTGTTTCGGTGACGCTGAAGAAACTATTGAACACCTTTTCTTACATGCCCTTTGGTAGAATTATTTGGCGTATTGTTTTCTTTTCATATGATCTTCCACCACCAACTAATATTGATAATATGTTTGGGAATTGGTTGAATGGGATGGATAAGGATAACAAAGCTAGAATATGTATAGGGGTATCGGCTTTATGTTGGTCCATCTGAAAATGTCGCAATGATATTATTTTTAACAAGGCTCGAGTTCAATCTTTTTTGCAGGTTATTATTTCAGCGTCTCATTGGATCCAACTCTGGGCTTTCCTCCTCCCAGAGCATCAACGCGCAGTGATGGTTTCTGGATGCAACCATCTGGTGATGGTCGCACAGGATATTTACTACCAGGCTTCGTGGCGGCATACTAGTAGATTGAGAGATGTCTAGCTACTGTATGTTATGCTGTTTTAGACTTCTTGTCGTTTTCAGATGGTTGGTATTTGTATCAACCCTCTCTGATCCATGAACTGTATTTGCTACACAATTGATACTTCGTAATAAATGGCTGTGTGCATCCATGGATGCAGAGGCCGAGGACCAACCCCATTTCGAAAAAAAAATCAGTAAAGGGCAAGCCAATTTTTTCAGTCTTAAAATCAGCAGGCCAATGTCATCAACTGCACTGAAGTTGTACCACAACCTTTTTAGCCTCTCTTTGCTCTGTTCGAGAAACGAGACCACGAGAGCAAGTCCGCGATTAAGTTAATTGTTTCAAGATCAAATCTTAAGCAACGCTAGCTAGCTAGCCGGCGACATAATAATAGAACATTGTTCAAAAAGGGAATAATACAGAAGAACATCATAATCAACTACTCATACCTGGATCTTCACTTGCTGATTTATTAAGGATAAAGTAACGAGGGGATGTATGATTTTGTAAAGAAAATGAAATATATTTAATCCATACGTGAAATACACGGGTAGAAGCAAATCCTGGCCTAGTTTTTTTTTTTTTGAACAGAGACTGGTGCTGACGATCCTAATATATTTTCAGCTCAGAAATATTGTACATCGTGGTATTACAAACCTAAGCTGTCGATCTTTTCGATTCCAGCAATCACTGGGCAAGGGAGGCTATTGTGAGCTGAGTTCCTGCAAGAATGTATAGGCTCATCCTAATGATCTTCTTGCTCACAGTATAATTATGGGCGACCCCATTAATTTCTCCGAAATATGGAAAATGGAGCCCAACAGAGTGAACAAGCTTCGATATTCGATTGCTTGCCTTCTAATTTCCCAAATCATATTGTTATCGAAGCCCTTGAGCCACCGCCTTTGACAATGTTAAGTTATCAGTGAAGAATATTGGTCTTACTAGTTTCATTGCATCCGTAAAGTTTGCAGCAAGAACTAGGCATGAGCTTCAGCCTGCAAAGGATTTGACACATCTTTTATTGATGCCATGATGAAAACACCAGTTCTTTTTTCATCCTGCAAGGATTGGGAAAAATAAATGCCAACACCAGCCATAGCAGCTTGAAGATCCAGTTGCTTCCTCCAGTGCTGCATCAACATAAATCTTTGGACCTGCAAAATAGAAATCTATAGGAACTAATACTCCCAAAGTTCTCTTTGGAGTATGAGTGGATTGTATCAGATCTTCAGTCTCTAAATCCTTTAGCAGGTTGCGGTGTGTATTGGCACCGTTGAGGGAGCTCTTCTTTACGCAAAACAACTGATCGCTTCGCCTTCCAGATGCACCAAAGGAAAGTAGAAAAGATAATTTAGATTGATAGTTGGATGTTTCGTTGAGCAAGTTTATAATAATTTGAGAGATATCCTGGCCTAGTTGGTTAGCGAAAATTGAGGGCACTGGTTCTAGTTTTTTTGGTTTAACCAAAGGAACAGGTCTGATTTTTAAAGAAATGCATCCAAGTGTAAATAACATATCCAGGTTCCTCCAAAATGATCTCATTAGACACATGTTAAGTAGGCCTCGCTGCAAAGTGAGGCCCACATGTTTGTGCGGTTGTGCTAACGCGCTTTGCAAACATTCCCATGATCATGTGCTTGACTCCTTTTATATACTACAACAGAAAATATGATAGCCCTCACATTATCAGAATATACATGGGGATAGTTGATATTGTTTGTGATGTTTATTACGTTGATGTGCCAATGACATGGACAACGTGGAGCATAAAAATTGACTAGTGAAATTTGCAAACCAGAAGGAGTAAAAATTTCCAACAACGAAGCACATATAAAACATGCAAAAACTTTTATTGTATGCATATCATGATGAGACGGATATGCAAGGAACATCAAAGTGCTACACACTTTTCTTGATGTCTTTATTTTACTTAACTAGATTGTCCTCCCATTACATTAGTTCACCAATCCCGTTTGAGCTCGTGTGAAGCCACTTTGAGAAAACTTAGGAGTGAATACGCCAAACTCCTCTCCTCTGTTGTATTTGAGGTTTCGGGCTTCTTGCTTTGATATGTGGTACGCATTAGCGATGACATCAATAGGAAGGGCACGGAGGATTGAGTTCTTCCCGGCAATGTGGCTAACCATGGAGTTTGCGTTGGTCTTGAATGAAATGTATTGGCATCCTTCGCGTTGTGCCTTCTTTAGAACAACATAGTTCTGTGGTATGATTAATAGTTGTCCCGGGCGAAGAATATCGTTGAACACATTTTGGCCTTGATTGTTAACAACCTGTACCCGTGTGTGGCCTTGGATCACATACATCACACTATGAGCATTAATGTTCCAGAATGGCGAAAGAATGGCGTTCTGCAGTTAATAAAATTGAGTAAGTAAAAATACATAAAATTAGACTTATGTGTTTAAGGTTACAAGATATATAGGTAAGAATGTATTGAAATATAACATCGTAAGTACCTGATAGAGGTTTACTCTTGTAGCACTCATTTGCACGGTGTTAAGAATGGGGAATTTTTGGCTGTTGACATGTGTTATCCTACCAGCACGTGGGTTGTATGTGTCAGACGTAGGATATTCAATGTTCATTGTTGGCTTATGATCACAAAAGTTCTCCTCCAAACCATTCCAACGGCCACTAGTTGACTGCTCTACCTGAGATTGCCATGTCTGAGACGATTCTATTTGAGACCGACCAACCTGAGGTTGTGTTGCCTCAGATTGCTCTTCTTGATATGACTGTTGCTCTTGTTGTGGCATCACAATTGGTTGCAGAATTTGAAGCCCACGATTCACGCGGATTATCTCACCTCTTTGGTCATTTTGATTCAAGTCTTTGAGATGTGTGTTCACTTATACCAAGGGCTTCACCAAGCAATTGATGTTGAATCATGAATATATTTTTGACTCACATACTGTTGTAGTGTCCTACTACCACCAGCCAACAAAAATTCCTGCAATTTGATCAAGTAAAAATATATAAAAATCTTAGAGATTGTTCAAAAGACAAAACCTAGTTCATTAGTAAAAATATTATCAAGCTTAAAATTGTTTTAGATGCCCTCGATTACCTTTTGTCTAGGTTCAAGTTGATTGGCATTATTGTTTACGCTAAAAACATAGAGAGCTACAATCGGCACTTGGCCGTGATTGTAGAACCAATGTGCAATGCCACCGGCAACGCAACAATATCTCCTTGTGTAATGCGATGAACTTTCTGGTGCTCATCTCTAAACTTTTGGCTTTGTTGACCTCCGATTGTGCTTGATCAAATTGTCCTAACTGTTGTTGGAAGGTTTCGGGCACCCAGGAATGTTACCCCTGCAGAACCAGTACCTACAAGAAAACAAGTTTAATTTGATATTAAAAATTACGGATAGTTTTGTAACATATTTCACATACAAATCGGTAGTATCTAATATAGAGCTATAACCACTCTATTAAGTTCATACGCCAACCTTGAAGGATGTATACCAAGGCGGGAGCATTGTGGTATCGAGGTAATAAAAGGCCTTGAGGCTCGATAACACGACGAATGACAGATAGACCGGCACATCGGAATTGGTCATTGTGCTCCTCAAAATACTCAGTGAGGCCAGCTTCAGACCTCACTTGTCGAAGCGGTTCAAATGTTTGTAGCCTATCGAATGTGCAACCCCTGGCACTTCCTTGTCGAGAGCTTTGCCATGGTTGACTCTGGCCAAATAGCTGAGCCATGGATCCATGGAACAAGAGGAAAATGTAAAAGCAAGATAAAAGCGATGGGAAACTAGTTGTTGTCATTCTTGTTGGAAGAGATTGAGAATGTTGGTTGATGGAGGTCTTGTGGGATGTACGGGGATTTTATAGCTAAGAAAAGTGGCATACACCTTATGTAAAGACATGGTTTGTTAAGATAGATGTGTGATGACATGAAAATTTGGACGAATAGAGAAATCAAATGGATAAGCATGATTGCAAGCATACCCATAAATGATCTAACAAGTCCGAGTTCTGGTTGAAAACCTCATTTGTC
Organism: Avena longiglumis; assembly: GCA_030063025.1. Taxonomy (NCBI): domain Eukaryota; kingdom Viridiplantae; phylum Streptophyta; class Magnoliopsida; order Poales; family Poaceae; genus Avena; species Avena longiglumis. Next base: position 102,329,944 of record CP125974.1, read on the forward strand.
TTTGTTTTCAAACGATTTTCGTGCACACTTGGATAACTGTTACTTTTTCACGTATACTCAAAGCTTCTCAAAGAAGTATGTACAACTTGTCCTACATCCTTTTCCTATTATCATAAGTTAAGTAGTTATGTGTCTTGAGTTTTCTAACAATCTTTTGTAGTTTGTACTATGCGATCAGTTGTATTTGTGATTCTTCTTGGTCGTTTGTTTATGACACCACTAAGTGACAACTGATTTTTGAATTGTTGCATAACAATATATTTGGATAGTTTTTGCTCGTGTGTTCTAGAGTTCTTCTAATGTCGATCTACACACGCCATAAAGTGTAAATTGATGATACACATACACGTAAGCACTTGCAAACACATATCTGGATAAGAGAAAATTTACACAATGACGCATCATACATGTCGATATGCGGTAGTGCAGACGCTAAAATTCATGAAGCGTGCTTCCTTAAAAAGTAAAATACCCTTGAGAAAGCAAAACACACTTTTTCATAGCTTTCTATAGAACGAAGCAAGGAGTATCTATATGATGTTTTTCTTTGAGATATCTACATGCGAATGAGGCTGAATTTCTGATTTTCTACTCACTCCGTCTTAAAAAGATGTCTCAAATTTATTTGAATTTAGATATATCTATATACTAAATAGTGTCTAGATATATTTAAGTTTAGACAAACTTGAGGATAGAGGGAATAATTCTTATCATTTGCGCCAGAAAGTTCTACACTCATCCCGTGGCGCGAGAAGGAAACTTGGGTAGCTAGCTTTCAATGGTGCACGTGCCATGAAATATGGCAAACGAAATTATTCATCTAGAACGAACTTCTTTTGATATGCGAAATCTTATAAATCCAAGGTCAATATAGAAAATCAAATAGTTTTTTGAACTTCATGTCGTAAATGATCAAGTGCCAGTCCGAACTGATCTTGTATCAGATCCGCCACCGAACGAATACCTTTATTTTTCAAGTGAACCATTTTGGCCCCTTAGAGGCTCTAAACATGGAGCAGGAAGGTTCCAAAAACGCAAGTATTCTCCTATGAAATATGGCAAACAAGATTATTCATATATATTACTCTCTCCGTCCGGAAAAGCATGATATAGATTCACTAGTAGGGAATGGGCCTCTAGTCCCGGTTCTAGACAGGTTCTAGTATCGTTTTTGCAACCGTGACTACGGAATCGGGACTAAAGGTTTTAGCCTTTAATCCCGGGTCAGTTACGAACTTGGACTAAAGTCTCTACACGTGGTACGCAGCAAAGCGGGGGGTGTAGGACCTTTAGTCCCGGTCCGTAGAACGAATTGGGACTAGACATTCTCTGTCACGACAGCATTTTACAAATTCGGCTGCCGCGGCAACCGATGGCGGTTTCGCCATGACAAAATTTTGGGACGGTTTCGCCAAGGGCAGAATTTTTTGGGGGGAGCGGGGGGTTCGCGGCAGGTGGATCGGTAGAGGAGGGTCGCGTTTGGCGTAAGTGACGTGCAACGTAAGAAACCCATTACACACAACATCGTCATAATTATATAGATACAATTCGATTATATATATACAATTTGATTACATGGAGATCACAACCCGTCTATTCGATTATATGAAGATCATTAAATCACTAGAATCCCTTGGCATGGAATTTTCCATTTGGGTTTATGACATGGTCAACAAGAAATCCCGTCAATTCCTCTTGAATTCCTACCAGACGCTCCTTATGTTGGGGATTCTCCCGCAATCTTTCCAACTATATATAAATGAAGGAGATCAATATGAATATCAATCGTCATAAAAATTATTATGAATGACACTCAACATAATTTGTGAATATATTGTTGACGTACTCTATAATTGTCGCCTGTCCCGCTTTTACAACCTTCGAAATAATGTACTGCAAATGAAGTATCTACACAAATTAGTCTGGTGGCTGCCTCTCACACTTACGAGAGTAGAATTCAATCAAATAATAATCAAGCATGATATAATGGTATTGAAACTAGAATTGAAGAGATGCGGACCTAGCTCATACTACTTACCTCAATTCGATGAAAACTAAGCACATCTTTAAATTCACCAACCATAGCCCGGGTGAAATTTTGCCAAACCTTGCTCGGTAAAAATAAAGAATAAATGAGTTATTAGTTACTTGATATCTCAGGATATATATGAACGAAAGAGACCAATATAGTGCGATAATGACTAAAATTACCTCTAGAGCGATCTTTAACGATTGCATAATGTGATTCATCTTTCCTTAGCGAGTCCTTGATTTCAACTCTTCCAGATCAATTTCAATGATTAGCAAAATTCAGTGAAAGCTACGCACATTTATATACGCCAAGAACTCATTAATTATACTTAATATCTAATAAGAAGTAAATGTGGACAAGGCACTAACACTCTCACCCATAGTTATAGAGAAACAATATTATTTTCTTTTAATGTTGCCTCAATATGACTCTTAGTGTTACGCTGCCTCCTTGGAGTATTGCTTTAGCAATTTATTAAATCGGTGTGAATGGGTAGTGTGAATGGGTACATGTACGCCTAGTGCTTAATTAACACCGATACAAGCACCTCGCAAAGTCCATCGCTTGGTCAATGTTAATATTCGATCAAAATTGGGTAACACCTTGAGGAGAGATCGATTGTTTTGCCTGCTTCCGAGTTGGGCAACATCTCTTTTCCCGCTTCTTGCAGTTGTACTTCTTGTCTTCTTCCTACTAATTTCATCAGACGTTGTCTGTAGTCATCAGCCTTATTTATCTCAGACATATGGTTGCTCAATAAAACTCTTAGCCCACTGTTTGGCTTTTGGATCAAATATTTGCTTTGGCTTGGGCTCTTTGGGTGCAAAAGGCTTTCGCTCGCATCAATGATTGCTTTGGTTTCCTCATCGCATCTCGTAGGTAACTTGGGAGGAGGCGGCAGGGTTTTTGCCCTACTACCTTCTTCGAGTAGTAGTACTAGTTGACCGAGAGGTCGCCTTCTACCGACGCCGTGGTGGACTCACGCTATGGTGGTCGCCCCACTCCTCATCATGTGGACTTGCTGGAGGCGACATACTTGGCTGACGCAGAGGAGACGGTGGTGGCCTGGGCGCAGAGCCTGGAAACAATGATCTATCGGATCGGCTGCCGTGGAAGCTACGCTGCTTCTCCGCTGAGATGGTCCACCGACACTTTCTTCCAACCTCTCATGAGTTGACCCTTACTGGCGCATTTCATCCAGTTGCTTCTATTGCTCCTTTAGCATGGCATATATTTCCTCGTTCTTTCTTTCTATGCTACGCAACCAGTCTGCCTCCTCCTTCTGCTTCCGCTTCTTTGCTCTCACTCGTCTTCTATAAGATTTATTTTCCTCGGGAAACCCAGTCTTCCACGACATAGAAGGTCCAAAGCCTCGTGTTCGTCCTGGTTTTCTAGGATTCCCGAGGGCCTTTGTCACTGCCTTCTCCGCCGGGTTTGAAGTTACCCAATATAATCTCCTCGAGTGTTTTAACAATTGCTTCATGGGGTGTAGCAATTTTGTCTTTTCATCCAATATTAACTCCCTGCTTCCATATCATAGTTCGTCACATGCGCAAGTAACCAATTTCTTACCTCGATGGTCTTGTCCTCAGAATGGAGTGAGCCCATGGTCACGCAGGTTCGATCGACTTCCTCCCACTTAGTCACGGAAGTCATGTAGCCACTTGTCCCCATCTTATGGTGATATTTCTTTTTTGTAGCATTTTTATTCTTTTGAGACCACGATTTTGCTACTTGATTTCCGTAGTCCAAAAAGCCTTTCCCAAAGGAGCCTGCTGCTTTTCTAGTGTGCCAAAGAATTCTCGAGACTTATTTTTCCTCGAGATATTCATTGTATAATATTCTCTTGTAGTTATTGAACTGTTTGGTCATCTTCTTAAGAGTGAAATGCTTGACTTTGGACCTCATAGAATTTGTGGCCTGCTCATTCTCCAAGACCAGTAGGATGAAATGTGAAATGAGCTTTTCCCATAGTATGTATTTGTATCTGTCCTCAACAAAACTAAGTGGGTTTTTATCTTCGTTTGTTGATTTATTCCAGTTGATAACGCTTATCGGGACATTGTACCTAACAATAAAGCCGCATTAATGCACAAATGTGTTTGTGTTACTTAGGGGAAGCAACGGTTTGCCCTCTGGAGATACGGAATCAATAGTGACGTGTGCATCAGCGGCCATCTCTTTGGTCGGGCATCGTTTAGTACTTTTACCTGACTTGGTCGATGTGGAGGTCTAAAATAAAAAAAATATTCATTAATATATACACACAAAATCAATTAATTAATGCATATATCCAGTGATCACAAGAGGCTTAATAATATACCTCGCCAGACTTTGTTAAGGCCCGTCCATCATTTTCCAAGTCGTCGTCGCAATTGAAACTCGTCTGCCCTTCGACTAAAGGATATATCGCCATTCCATCACCAGACTCATTCAAAATATGTGAGCCATCTTCTGCTCCACGGTCTGCTCCACCGATCGACGGGATGCCCACCATGATCGAGGAGCCTCCACCGACCGGGAGCGCTTCATCACCTCGTATCATGTCGAATAGATGCTCTCTTCACCTTCTATTCCCTTGAAGTCCATAGAATAAATGCTATGAAGTAATCTGCATATGAGTAACAAAGTACTAATTCATCTCGAATAACAACAAAGTACTAATACATCTTGAATACATCTCGAATAACAACAAAGTACTAATACATCTCGAATAACAATAAAGTACTAATATCATATAAATATCTCTAATACATCTCGAATAACATCTCGCTCAAACTCAACGTCGACTCCTGGTTCCTGAGCCGCGGGATGTGAACACCCAAAGAGAAGGAACCATCACAGGAGTATAGCTAGGGTGAGATCCCTGAAGAATCTGCCAGGCATCGGAGACCCTGGCGTCCAACATCACCATATAGCTATGGACGTGCTCGTCCTCCTCCCTGACACTATGCCGTACCACCTCCTCGGGCCCGGCTCTCGCACCCTACTGCACCACGTGACCTCCACCAAAGCTCCGGTCGACGACACCCGAATTCCTCGCCAAGCTACGCATCCCGATAGGTAGCACCTCCTAGTGCAAACCAGGCAGAGACCAGCCTCGGACATGTCCGATAGAGCGAAGTACTCCTCCATCGGTCCCGCCGCGTAGTCGATTTAGGATGTGAGATCGGCATATCCTAAAGTAGGCATTGTATCCTATATTATATAGTACATTATATACTATGTATTTACAGAAATGCGGATGTCATTTTCCATCTCGCTTATTTATAGTCCACTCGCTTGTACTAATTTGTAAATATTGTTTATAATGTATATCCATCTATAATAAAATTGTAATATTTGATTAATATTATAATGAACAACATTTGATTAATATTATAAAATTAATATCTATTATTCTATAATTATGAAAAATATGTATTATATATCAATTTTTTTAGAAAAAGAAGATCTATAATTTAAATCTATTATCATACTCTGTTATACAACTAATATTTTTTTGAATTAAATTATATCTATTGCATACTTTCGAATTTGATAAACTTTCAACATAAAAAGTGTTTGAATTTCATTGACTAATCTAAAACCATTTTTTGTTTTCTAAAATAGCTAGTCTAACTACTAAAACTAGTAATTGGGACTATAGATATTTCGAGGGCCTTTAGTCCCGGTTCCAGCCATTAATCGGGACTAAAAGATATCTTTCCCGCCATTTCCCTCTGCTTTCCGTCATTTCCTTCTATATCTAGGCCGACCGTCATGGCCATCCACACATCCACACCTTCCCCTCTCACGACAATAGACACTGCATACTGGGCCATTCTGACTCTCGAGGAGACCGACGCGTTGTTCGCCTCCAGCTACCCATGCCCGTGATACGTCGGAAACGTATCTATAATTTTGATGTTCCATGCTTGTTAGTATCTACTTTGCTTTGTTTTGCCTACACTTTGAGGAGCTTTTTATATCTTTTTCGGTACTAACCTATTAACAAGTTGCCACAGTGCCAGTTGCCTGTTTTCTGCTATTTTTGGTTTCAGAAAAGCTAGTAAAGAAATATTCTCGGAATTGGACAAGACAAAATCCAAAGTCAATAACTTTCCATGGGGAACAAGAAGTCCAGAGGGGAGACGGAGAGACGTGCCAGGGCAGCTAGACCCCCCTAGGCGCGGTGGGCCCTGCCCCGTTCCTAGGCAGGGTGTGGGGCCCCTGGCCACCGCCTCGGCCTCCCCCTTCGCCTATAAGAAGCCCCCGATGCCTAAAACCTAAGCAGCCGATCAAATCTCCACGAAACCGTCTGTAGCCGCCGCCACCATCATCCCTAGATCGGGGGGGGGGGGGTCTAAAGTTCTTCCCGGCACCCTGCCGGAGGGGAGATCATCCATGAGGCCTTCTCTCCGTTATGATGCGTGAGTAGTTCCACCTTGGACTATGGGTCCATGTAGTAGCTAGATGGTTGTATCTCTTCCTTTGTGCTTTCATGTATAGATCTTGTGAGCATCTATTTGTAATCATGCATGTTGTGTTTGCGGGGATCCGATGGATATTGAGATTATTATATTGGTTTGATTAATGGTTTTGTCTTTATGATTATATCATGTATGTGTTGTTTGTGATCTTGCATGCTTTCCGTTGTTAGTAGCTATCTTGGCCAAGTAGTTGCTAGTGACTCCAAGAGGGGGTATTTATGCTCGATAGTGGGTTCATGCCTCTAGTTTCCAAACGAAGTGACAATAATCTCTTCGGTTGTAGAATGTGTTGTTGCCACTAGGGAGAAAACAACGGTCTCTTGTTCATGGAACATGTGGACCGTTTACACACTTTGCTTAAAGTAGTTGTCTGTTGCTTGCAACTTAATACTGGAGGGGGTTCAGATGATAACCTGAAGGTGTACTTCTAGTCATAGATGCAGTTGGATGGCGGTCTATGTATCTTGTTGTATTGCCCAATCAAATCTCATAGGATCTTTCTGACTAGTAATTGCATTGTTATGCCTTGCTCAGCCTCACCAATTGTCCTGCGTAATTTGTTTACCCTTCATGCCATGTTGTTTATCTAAGGAGAGCACCTCTAGTGAACTATGGACCCCGGTCCAATCTTTACCATTGATACATCCTCCATCACTTGTTTACTTGTCGCAAACCATTACCTTCCACACCATACGCTTAATCCTTTGTTACAAAAACCGGTGAGCTTGACAACCTCATCGATTCGTTGGGGCAAATTCTTGAATTTGTGTCGTAAGATCTCCGCTGCTTGCAACACCTCGTAACATGTCCTTCCTCCTTCCGTTCGATAACCTCGGTCTCTACTAAGGGAAGACTTGTCATGTTCATCGCATGACCTCTTGGGGTTTCCAACGGCGTGCTCCACGCCACACCATCAACAAGTTTTCCGCGCCGCTCCCAGAGAATAAAGAAGAAGAATCTCCCACGCCAACCACGCCACCAAATTTCACGCCGGCTACCGTTGCCCGGCGAATAAATGTTGAGGCCGGAGGGGTTCATGTCCCTCTTGTGCCTCAAGGTTCCTCACGCTAGGCGGCCATCACGAACCACTTCTACCTCGACCTCACGACGGAGCAATGGATGGATCCCCATTGGGATCCCGGCAACTATGAAAACTGGAATTCCTTCTTTGCTAACCAAGAGGAAAGGGAGCTCGCCAGTACGAGGGTGACCGACCTCCCCAATGAACCACAATGAAGCTGGTCACCGTGGTGGGCGAACCATACTATCATCGGTGATGCGCTACATCAAGGTGGAGATCATCCTCGCCTGCAGTTCGAACCGCCAGAGCCATAAGAAGGGTGGCGGTGGTGATGGCCGCAGCGTGGGCCTCGTCATCCGAGAGGCCCCTCCCCACGCTGCCGTGAATTTGAGGACGGTGGCGGGTGCCCTTTAATATGCTATGGCTGGGCTAAGGATCCAGCTGTAAGCGCTAGCAACGACGAAAGACGACCTTAACGCTTTGTACTATAGGGCTAGATATGAGCATGTATAAAGGGGGTCCTTTAGTCTAGATTCCGTAGTCTCGGTTTTTAATATTAATAAATGTCTTGAGTGTTAGTCCCGGTTTGTGGCTGGATCGGGACTAAAGGGGGACCTTTAGTCCCGATTCCGTAGTCCGAGTTAGGAAACTAGGACTAATGGACCGTTTCGTACCATGAATTTACCGAACTATGAAGATGTTGTTCTATTCTTGTGCCGGGGAGCTAACTAATTTCACATATTAGGGAGTGCCTCTATGACCAGCTTTCTGGAGATGCCGGAGGACTGGGCTTCGGCGGCATCTCCCTAAAGTTGTCCGTAGTGTTGTCCCTGCTTTCGCACACCATCTTGCAGTTTATAACTTCTCAAACTAGATCAATACGCCTAGGAGCTAACTATTTTCATATATTAGGGAGTGCATATATGGCCAGCTTGTTGGAGATGCCTGAGGACTGGATTCTTAGGCATCTCCATCAAGATGGCCATAGTGTTGTCCTCGCCTCGCACACCATCTTGTTTGTAGTTGATAACTTCACAATGATGCCTATTTATATATTAAGAAGCACGACATAGTGTCGATACTCATGACATAATGTCGCCACTCACTGGCATAGTGTCGCCACCCACTAAAATAGTGTCGCCACCCATGTTTAGTCCCTGTTGGTGTCTCCAACTAGGACTAAAGATGAACATTTAGTACTAGTTGGAAAAATACCAAACTTGGTAAATTGATTATGTCCCGAAAAAACCTTCACAAAATGAGCTATCATGTTCGAGGTTTCCTGGCTTTCGGGTCAAATGACAAATGTTATGGATATAATCAGGGCATAGTTTGTGATACTGTGCCCATATTGTGCACGCATGTGCATCATAGTATGGCAAACAATGTTGCACGAGGAAGTTTTCCTTTTTGTTGCACGAAAAAAACATTTTCCATTTTCCAAGCGCCCAAAATGATGTTTTTTTGTGAAGCAACCACCAAAATGCTCATTCAAAATGCTTCCACCAAATTCTCCAAAAATACTAGACCACCTTACATGGACAATGTCCCAACCGGGAGATCTCAAACCTTTCCTTCCACCCCTAGTGAAAAAGACAAATGTCTGCTGAACCGGTAGGAAGTGGGCCCGGTTTGTACTACAGGTACATGATCTAATGCTCATGATTTTTTGAAAAAAAACATACTTAGACTCACAATATGATGTTTCTTCATAGATCCAATGCAACTTTTAGTGATGCTCATCACCTATCTTCATGCCCTCCGTTTTGACCATAGTTTGAAACGGGCATAAGAAATTCAAAAAAGGTCCGAATAATGTAAATACTTCACATGGTGTAATATTATGTGACATAGTTGCAAGGAAAAATACCAAACTTGGTAAATTGATTATGTCTCGAAAAAACCTTTACAAAATGACCTATCATATTCGAGGTTTCCTGGCTTTCAGGTCAAATGACCAATGTTATGGATATAATTAGGGCATACTTTGTGATATTGTATCCATATTGTGCATGCATGTGCATCATGGTACAGTAAACAATGTTTCAGTAGGAAGTTTTCCTTTTCGTTGCACGAAAAAGCCATTTTCCATTTTCCGAGTGCCCAAAACGGTGTTTTTTATGAAGCAACCAACAAAATGCTCATTCAAAATGCTGCCACCACATTTTCCAAAAATACTAGACCACCTTACATGAAGAATGTCCCAACCGGGAGATCACAAACCTTTCCATCCATCTGGTGAAAAACACAAATGTCTGCTAAACCTGTAGGAATTGGTCCAGGTGTGAACTACACATACATGATCTACATGTACATATTGATTGCGTCTCAAAAACCACCTAAGAAAAAATTCAGAATACATCATATGTCTTGCTTATGACCCAAGTGGTCGTAACCATGGAGCATCTTCATCGATTAACATGATGCTTGGGTCATCCTTCACCAACGAAGGCAGAATTTTATAAATTTATCATAATCTTCGACATGTTTGTCTTGTCCTCCACTCCCACAATATTTCTTTTCCTGAAAGAACTATGTGGCACTTTGGATCATAGTTTTATGTAATTGTTCAAAAAATAGGCCGAATCAGCGATTAATAGGTCGATTAATCGCTACTAGGGACCTAATTGTGTCGATTACCACTAATCGATTGTGTTAATCGTTTAGCTCGATTAATAGGTCTGACACTCCGATTACTAGGTATGTTCCCGATTAACCACTACACTTGGTCAAAAAAGTTGCAAAATTATCAACACTCGCCCATCTATCCGCTATCCCGCCCCAATGAAGTAGGTTTTGAAGCTCCGCTTGATCCCCGCCTCCGTGAGCTTGATTTCCACCATCATCAACCGTTCGCCTTGGTGAGCGGTTCCTTGTAGTTGCCAATCAGACCTCATATACAAGAGCTTGAGCTCCTTGAGGATCTCATTCGGGAGCTTAAGGCTGCCTTTAATAAGGTTGGATGGTTGAGGTGCAAGAGGATTCATACGTGTTTTAGGTGCTAATTTTTATAGGCTTCTGGAATTAGCCGAATCGATTAAATCAGTTCATTATCCAATTCGATTATTCGCTACTCCCAAGCCAACCGAGCGATTAACGATTCTTGATTTTCCTTACCATTGGTTTATGATGTATCCAGTTCTCTTATATTTTCTTTTTCTCCGTTTGGTAGACATGTCCTTCACATAGAAAACCCGAGCCACATCATTGGCTAGGACGAATGGTTCGTATCTGTATGCATGATTGTTGAGATCCATAGTTGTCATTCTATACTTCTTGTCTACCTCAACCCTGCTTCCTGTTATCTTGACCCATTTGCACCCAAACAAAGGGACCTTAAAAGCAGGTCCATATTCAAGTTCCCATATATCCTCTATGTAACCATAATATGTGTTCTTTGACCCATTGTCGTTTGTTGCATCAAAGTGGACACCTTGTTTTTGGTTGGTGCTCTTTTTTATCTTAGACAATCGTGTAAAATGTATTCCCATTTATATCGTACCCTTGAAAAGTCCATATAGTCAAAGATGGTGAGCTGGCCAACAAGTACAACTGATCACAAATAGTGTTGTTATTCATGATATGTGTTTGCAACCAACCACCAAAAGTCTTCATGTGTTCATCTCTAATCAAGGAATCAAGCTTCCCCGGGTTGTTGGAGCATACAATATTCTTGTGTTCCTTGATATACGGAGCTGCCAAGGTGGTATTTTGTAGAACTTTGTAGTGTGCTTGAGTGAAAGAATGTGTAGGGTTATGACATAGAAAACAAAAAATTTCCTACGATGGGAACTATGTACCAAGATCTATCTACTAAATACAAACAACGGGCGGATGTATATCCATAGAGAACATACCCTTGAAGACCGACAAAGCTTAACGAGTTCGACTCGTGGTTGATGTAGACGATCTCTTGCCGATCTCAAGATCGAGAGGAAGTCCTAGCGCCGCCAAATCGGTGCATCCGTGCTGCACACGTTCAAGGCACTGAGCAACCTCCGCCTCCTCGCTCCACGGCTGGAAGCACAACTCTTTCTTGCCGAATAGCCACGGGAACATGTATCTCGCTAGTCCGAGACCATGGGGATAAATTCTAGAGGAGAGAGATCCTTCACGAGGAGGTGTGAGTGAGAGAAGGAGAGGGTGCCTTTTATAGGAGGGGGCACCCAAGGGGTGGCCGCCTTGAAGGGCTGCCTCCCTCCTTCATTCATGTGGGTGGACACTCCACACACAAAAATCCATTCAAATACCTCCACTCAAAATCCCACTCAAACATGCCATTAAATTTCCACCAAATTTAATGCAAACTCTCATTAAATAAAACTCTTTTATTTTATTCAGAATTTTGTCAATTACTTTAGTGACAAACATTCACAAATAACCCCTTGCTAGAATTCTATTTCACATGCATAACCACTTTATGCAATTTCACCCGAAAACCTGTTTCGGTATCTAGTGAAATAAATTCCTGCGCTTGTTCATTCTTTCGGCATGAAACTTTTGCTCCAATTGGATGTCAGTGTCTCTTAAGTGTGTGTAACACCCTCAGAATCGGACCTATGCAAGCTTTAGCGAAACCCGCCAAACCCGCATAGAAACGATTCAAAGGTGCCCACCAGCACTTCCGTCTGTGGTGGAAAGCAGTAATAACATTACATGCAGTCTCGATGGGACCCAGAGCAGATATATATATATATATAACGAATCAAATGAGTCAAGAATACGATATAATATACAAGGTCCAAATCACCTTGAAATGAGCAGAGTCCGACTACGGACAAGATGCAAATGGGGCTAAGAGCCACGAAGAATAACCAATGGCGTCCATAACCTGCCTGAGCCAAGCCGGAAGGGTAACCTCGCTAACGACGTCGATCCCAAAACCTGCTTAAACAAAAGGGTGCCGACAAAGGGCAAAGGAAAAAGAGGAGCGTCGATCTTGAGGCCGACACGGCGAGACTAGAATTCGGTCCTCGCCTACATAGGTATGATGGGTAGCGGCGGGCGGATGCACTAAACAACCTATAGAGACTACGATACAAGCGGTTATCGAGAGAGGATAAGAATGACCTATTCGAACCAACACGATACTACCATCAAACAAACCCATCTGGCGTTTCCCCTCGAGACCAAACGAGGAAGTCAGCAGGAACTCACACCTGGCGTTTTATTCGGTTATCGTTGCAGTAATTACTAGTCAGGTATAGATAATCATCTTGATAAAATAAGCAGTGGTCACTTTAGTTAATCATTCCGTTATAGTTGCAACACTTACTAGTCAGATACAATTAGCATGAGATAACCCCAAAACCCAGCAGTTGTTGGTACTTTTATTTAGCCATTCCGTTGTAGTTGCAATACTTACTAGTCAGGTATAATGGTCGCAAGCGACAATCCAAACAAGCAATTGTGGGCAGTATTATTTAGCCATTCCGTTATAGTGAAGCTGATTACTACTCATTATAAAGTCAAATTTATAGTACTACTTTAGTTATGCTTGTCTATGATCGAGATACTGTGCTCCAAGTCGTCCATATCCGCGGACACGGCTTTCAGAAAGTTTTACCCGGCCGGGGTGCACCAATAGCAACACACGCTCGATCAACCTCGGAAAAACCAAATCAAAACCCAACGAGGCTTTCACGATAAAGCAATCACAGATTAGAAATATTTCGGGGCCACCCTTGGAGTCTACCCATAGCAGTAAGCTAGCTCCGAGACGGACTCAAGGTTTGTGGGGTACAGAAGCGACCCAGGAACCCAAACTGGGCTTGTCGATGCAGCGTAAGCGGGTCACAATTCCTAAACAATACAGTGTGCTCCTCGCTGTCGTAAATACAAAAGTAGCATGGCATAAGTACATGATAGTAAATAAAACCTCAAACTAGTTTGTGGCCCCAAGAAATAAAATGAATCAAGCTCGGCTCGGGGGGTCCATATACCTCCGGATGTGGATAAGCGATAAATCAAGGAGCATTATCTAGTACTCGGGGTCCCACGGGACACAAGTGGGCTTAAAACCAAATATTTTCTATCACCCACCGATGCCTACGCTTACTTCCATTTAGTTGTTAAGCAGGAATTAAAGTGAGCGATAAGTAAAAGCAAGATCATCTCCAACATCAACATGTGGCAATTCTCCAACAAGCTGTGGTACATGGCGACACACAACATTTGAGCAAGCATGACTACAGCATAAGTCAACTATCTACCAAACAACAGGTAATAGGATGTGTCCAGGGCAATATGTGGCTGCAAGGGGATATCGCAGATGCGGAAACTAGAGCATGCAACCTGAGATAGCAATAGATCAACAGAGGAAGTAAATACTATAAAAGTAAGATAGGTAGAAAGGAGATGCTGCACGAAAACATGGTCGAAGGTTCAATAGAAGATCGGGAATTAAACACTAGCACCAACTCAACGGCCTTATCCCATGAAGAAGCAAAACACTAGAATAAACACGGATGCAATATTTAATGCTTACGGCAAAAGATCGGAGCATGATGCATGTATGATGTATGACATGGAAAGGTGCGATGCAATTAGGTCATATTAAGTGGAACCGGGGTCCGACAATTAATTAGGTGGTTCATGTTGTTTAGCTACCCGCATTTTAAATGTTGTTTAACATGGCAAAAGATAGCACCGGTTCGCTACACAAGTTTAAATGAGGCCAATATGAGACTAGATTTGCCCATATGGGCCCATATTTAATTATAAGGTGAATAAGCATAAGGCCCCCAAACCAATGATATGCATCGAGAATGACAATTTAATATGCGACAAGTTTATTATATTATAAAATAGGGTTTGGAAGGGGTTCACACATTAGGGTTGTGCAGATCTTGGGGTTCCGGGGTTAGAGTGCGGTCTCGAGGGTTGAAGGGCGGTTTGATGGGATCGGCGGATTGGACACAAGATGGAGAACTTATGCATCCGGAGCGGGACTTGGGTCGATTGTCATGCGCGGATTCTTCCGGTCGGTGTCGTTCTTGGCGTCGCGAAGATCTTATCGGTCCTCGTGTCGGGTCGGTCTTGGCGTTCGAAGAAGAACTTGGCATCCTCGAGGGTACTTGGCGTATCCGAGATGAAGCGTTTATCGTTCCATGTGGCGGTCTTGGCGTCCGGCGGCGATCTTATCGCATCCGCGATCGTCGGTCCTTGTCGTCGGTCTTGTCGTTACCGTGGAGATCTAGTCGTCGGCGCTTTCGAGGTTTCGAGGATAGGTCTTGGTCCGGATCTTGGTTTCGTCCCTCGGTCCGGTCGGACTTAGCGTCCGGTGAAGTACTCGTCGTTAACGAAGAAGTTCATCAGCGTCTCGGGAAGAGACCTTGGTGTTCCGCGCCGGAAGCCTTCGTGTCTGACGGTCTCGGTCGGCGGATCCATGTCGTCGAACTCGGTTGGCATGGATCCAGACGGATGTACGGGTTCTCGAAAGGCGAAGATCTTGGCGCTACGATACACACGGCGAAGATCTTGCACGGAACTTCGTCGCAAGATAACCTCTCCACTTTGCTACACAGCGCGTCGAGACTAAGCGGGCGAAGATGAACAAAACATCGGAGGAAAGCGTCTTGTGAGACACTGCGAAATACCACTAAAGCATGACATCCTGTTAGCCTTAGCCAAAACAGAGGCTTCGGCGTGAGGCGTGCTCGAGGACGGAGGCCGGCTCACGCGGCGAGGACTTGGCGCCCGAGGGAAGCGTCGCGCCGGGAGGAAGGCGAGGCGGGGCGGCCTTGCGAGACTCGACCTAGGATGGAGGCGGCGAAGCCCGAAGTGCCGGCGAGCTTGAGGCCCCACCGATGGCAGGCGGGGATGCCCATGAAGGAGGCGAGGCGGGCGAAGGGGAACCAGGCGGCGAGACGCCGAGAGGCGGGCGGGCCGAGCGCGGGGCCGAGGGGAGCGAGGCTGGGCGGGCGGGTGGCGCCAGCCTGGAGGGCGTGGCCCGTGAGGTGGCCGACATGACCTGTAGGAGAGGTGGAGGGTCGGAGAAGGCGCCCGGCTCTGGCGGTCATGGGCTTGGCGGAGGAGGAGGAGGGCCTGGCGTCGGCCGGAGGCAAGGGCCGAGAGGGCCCGAGGTAGGCGAGAGGAGGAGGCAGCGGAGGAGGGAAGCCGTGAGGAGAGGAAGAAGGAAGGGGAGGCGAGGCGGTGTCTGGAGAGAGGAGAGGAGGCGGAGTGCAGGATGGTCGGATGTGGGTCCAGAGGTGGGGCCAGGGGTGGAGAGGGATTGGGTGCGTCTTGGTGGGGTGGATTCGGTCTAGCGAGGACAGGGAGGTGTGGGGCGTCGGTGTGGGTTGGGTGAGAGGCGGTGAGGAGAGAGAGAGGGATGGGGTGAGGTGTCTGACATTAGAGTGGTGGGGAGGAGGAGAGAGGTGAGGTGGCGACGGCGATTGGAGGAGTGATGTGGAGGTAGGGGTGGGTAGACTAGGTTGGGTAGATTTAGGATTTGGGGTGGACGATTTATTTACGGGTGGTCGTTGGTCGAATCGGCCCGTTCGACTTCCGCACTAAAATAATTAAATATTTTATTTAACACGAGTTTTGCGAACGATAGCGACAAAACAAAATAATTGGTGACCGGTTTTGCGTTTGAGCGAGGCAGGCGTTTAGAAAACAAGAACCGGTTTTTCCATAATTAGTTTTATACAAGAAAATGCAAGATGACGACAATGCTCAAATGCAATGTGGCATGATGACATGAGCATGCGGGCATGATGATGCAATGCACAAAAACAACGCGATTTTCTAGTAGTGGTTTTGCGGGATGCCACAATTCGACACCACTAACAATGGATCTCGCCCTCGAGATCCGCCTCATGGTACCGGAAGGAAGGCGGCGATCTGAATCTTCTTGCTTCGTGTAGATCTTCGCGACACCACTAACAAGAGGTCGTTGTCCGTGATCGTCGAGGGAACACTCCGGGAACAAAAGGTCGAAGGTAGAGGTATCAACAAATGAAGCCACCTCTAGCTTCCTTTAGAAGAGGAAAAGTTACATTGATCCACCAGTTCGATGTACAGAGTGAACAGTAAGAGTCGGGTAGGGTGATCAATCCATCCCGTACCCAAACTATCAACTCTATACATGAATAGGAAAATCAGGCAACTCAACTCTCGAGATTTTAGAATGAAGATCTTCATAAGCGGTATCCGGAACAAAAGGGGTGATGCAAGCTCTGCATTGGATCTGATGTAGATGAGGTCATCACATCGGAAAACACCGGAAGATACAACAGAAATCGTATGAAAGACACAATGATTAGGTTTCGCGATGGTTCCATTGGCATGAACAACACATGCTCAAGGTATACTCCAACTTCACCAATGCTCGTCCTTCTCATATGTTTTTCAACGACACGGATATCCAGCAAGGAACACATATAGATAAAGAGCTCAAGAACAAAAGATTGGATGAAGGGTACAACAGACAAGTTGCAGATTGATGATCGTAGCACCTCCGTTACAAAAGGGAGAAAGCGAAACCACGAAGGTGACGGAAACCCAACCACGGAAATCCTGGACTCGAAGAGAGAAGAGAAGCGGATTCAAAACACGTAGAGGTAAGAGAGGAATAGCAAAGGGTAAGGGTAAAATCAGACCTACTGAACTATCAAGCGATTTTGGAAAAATAGTTTTGACACTCTACTTGGCCGTTAGCTAGGTTATCCTACAGTGGACTTGTGGGGTATATCGCAACTTTGAGCTCGATACCACTGTAACACCTCGAGAATCGGACCTATGCAAGCTTTAGCGAAACCCGCCAAACCATAGAAAGCGATTCAAAGGTGCCACCAGGCACTTTCGTGCGGGTGGAAAGCGGTAATAACATTACACAACAGTCCTCGATGGGACCCACATAAGATATATATATAACGACTCAAATGAGTCAGAATACATATATAATATACAAGGATCAACTCACCTTGAACTCGATAGGCGTCCGACTACGGACAAGATGCAAATGGGGCTAAGAGCCACGAAGAATAACCAATGGCGTCCATAACCTGCCCGGCCAAGCGGAAGGGTAACCACTAACGACATCGATCCCAAAACCTGCTTAAACAAAAGGTGCCGACAAAGGGCAAAGGAAAAAGAGGCGTCGATCTTGAGGCCGATGCAGCGAGGCTAGAATTCGGTCCTCGCCTACATAGGTATGGTGGTGGCCCGGCGTGGCAGCGACATGCACTAAACAACCTATAGAGACTCGATACAATGGCGGTTATCGAGAGGGATAAGAATGACCTGTTCGGAACCAACTGATACTACCATCAAACAAACCCATCTGGCGTTTCCCCTCGAGACCAAGCGAGGAAGTCAACAGGAACTCACACCGTTGGCGGTTTACTTATTAGGTTATCGTTGCGTAATTACTAATCGGTATAGATAATCATCTTGATAAAATAAGCGATGGGCACTTTAGTTAATCATTCCGTTATAGTTGCAACACTTACTAGTCGATACAATTAGCATGAGATAACCCCAAAACCCGGCAGTTGTTGGTACTTTTATTTAGCCATTCCGTTGTAGTTGCAATACTTACTAGTCGGTACAATGGTGCATGGCGACAATCCAAACAAGCAATTGTGGGCAGTATTATTTAGCCATTCCGTTATAGTGAAGCTGATTACTAGTCATTATAAAGTCAAATTTATAGTACTACTTTAGTTATTCTTGTCTATGATCGAGATACTGTGCTCCAAGTCGTCCATATCCATGGACCACGGCTTTCGAAAGTTTTACGGCGGGGTGCACCAATAACAACACGCTCGATTAACCTCGGAAAAACCAAATCAAAACCCAGCGAGGCTTTCACGACAAAGCAATCACAGGATTGAAATATTTGAGGCCACCCTTGGAGTCTTACCATAGCAGTAAGCTAGCTCACGAGACGGACTCAAGGTTTGTGGGGCGGTACATGTATTGGGAACCCAAAACTGGGCTTGTCGATACCGTAAGCAGGTCACAATTCCTAAACAATACAGTGTGCTCCTCGCACTGTCGTAAATACAAAAAGTAGCATGGCATAAGTGCAGGATAGTAAATAAAACCTCAAACTAGTTTGTGGCCCCAAGAAATAAAATGAATCAAGCTCGCTCGGGGGGTCCCATATACCTCCCGGATGTGGATAGCGCGATAAATCAAGGAACGGGTATCAAGTACTTGGGGTCCTACGGGACACAAGTGGGCGTTCGGAAACCAAATATTTTCTATCACCCGCCGATGCCTCTGCTTACTTCCATTTTAGTTGTTAAACAGGAATTAAAGTGAACGATAAGTAAAGCCAAGATCATCTCCAACATCAACATGTGGCAATTCTCCAACAACTGTGGTACATGGCGACACACAACAACATTTGAGCAAGCGACTACGACAGCATAAGTCCAACTATCTACCAAACAACAGGTAATAGGATGTGTCAGAGGCAATATATGGCTGCAAGGGGATATCACGATGCGGAAACTAGAGCATCATAACACGGATAGCAATAGATCAATAGGAGGAAGTAAATACTATAAAAGTAAGATAGGTAGAAAGGGAGATGCTGCTTTGAAAACATGGTCGAAGGTTCAACCGAAGATCGGGTCGACACTCGCATCAACTCAACGGCCTTATCATGAAGAAGCAAAACACTAGAATAAACACGGATGCAATATTTAATGCTCTGACAAAAGATCGGGCATGATGCATGTATGATGTATGACATAGCAAAGTCGATGCAATTAGGTCATATTAAGTGGAACCGGGGTCCCGACAATTAATTAGGTGGTTCATGTTGTTTAGCTACCCCGCATTTTAAATGTTGTTTGAACATGGAAAAAGATAGCACCGGTTCGCTACACAAGTTTAAATGAGGCCAATATGAGACTAGATTTGCCCGCATATGGTCCCCATATTTAATTATAAGGTGAATCGGCATAAGGCCCCAAACCAATGATATGCATGCGAGAATGACAATTTAATATCGACAAGTTTATTATATTATAAAATAGGGTTTAGGAAGGGTTCACACATTAGGGTTGGCGGATCTTGGGGTTCCGGGGTTGGTCGGTCTCGGGGTTCGAAGGGGAGCGGTTTGCCAGGATC
This sequence comes from Avena longiglumis, assembly GCA_030063025.1. Taxonomy (NCBI): domain Eukaryota; kingdom Viridiplantae; phylum Streptophyta; class Magnoliopsida; order Poales; family Poaceae; genus Avena; species Avena longiglumis. Next base: position 102,349,559 of record CP125974.1, read on the forward strand.
GGCGGGATCGGACACAAGATGGAGAACTTATCGCATCCGGGAGCAGGACTTGGGTCGGTGTCGGGCGGGCATCCAGTTCTTCCGGGTCGGTGTCGTTCTTGACGTCGCGAAGATCTTGTCGGGTCCTCGTATCGGGTCGGTCTTGGTGTTCGGGAAGAAGAATTTGGCGTCCTCGAGGGAGTACTTGGCGTATCCGAGATGAAGCGCTTATCGTTCCATGTGGCGGTCTTGGCGTCCGAGCGACGATCTTGTCGCATCCGCGGTCGTCGGTCCTTGTCGTCGGTCTTGTCGTTACACCGTGGAGATCTGTCGTCGGCGCACTCGGGTTTCGGGATAGGTCTTGGTCCGGATCTTGGTTTCGTCCCTCGGTCGGTCGGACTTGGCGTTAAGGTGAAGTACTCGTCGTTAACGAAGAAGTTCATCGCGTCGGAAGGAGACCTTGGTGTTCGCATCGGAAGCCTTCGTGTCTGAGGTCTCGGTCGGCGGATCCATGTCGTCGAACTCGAGTTGGCATGGATCCGGACTTGGATGGCACGGGTTCTCGGAAAGGCGAAGATCTTGGCTCTACGATACACGGTCGGCGAAGATCTTGCACGGAACTTCAGTGTCGCAAGATAACCTCTCCACGCTACACAGCGCGTCGGACTAAGCTGGGCGAGATGAACAAAACATCGAGGAAAACTTCTTGGCCAGGACACTGCAGAAATACCACTAAGCGTGACATCCTGTTAGCCTTAGCCAAAACAGGCAACGCTCGTGAGGCGTGCTCGAGGGAGACGGAGGGCCGGCTCGGCGAGGACTCGGGCGCCGGGAGGGAAGCGTCGGCCAGGAAGGCAGCGGCGAGGGCGGCGGCGAACTCGACCTAGGGCGGAGAAGCCAGTGCGGCGAGCTTGAGGCCCCACCGATGGCCAGGCGGGGATGCCCGCGAAGGAGGCGAGGCGGCGAAGGGAACAGGCGGCGGTGGCTGAGAGGCGGGCGAGCGGGCCTTCGGGCGGAGGGGCGAGGCGGCGGCGGGGGCGGTGGCCTGCGAGGAGGGTGGCCCGAGGAGGTGGCCAGTGACCCTGTGGGAGAGGTGGCGGTCGGAGAAAGGCGCGGCCCCGTGATCGAGGGCTTGGCGGAGGAGGAGGGCCAGGCGCGGTCGGCCGGAGGCTGGCGGGGCAGAGGAGGCGAGGTAGGCAGAGGAGGAGGCGGCGGAGGAGAAGCCGGTGAGGGAGAGGAAGAGAAGGAGGCGGGCGGTGTGCGGGACAGAGGAGAGGGAGAGCGGCGGGTGCGGGATGGTCGGATGTGGGTCCAGCGGGTGGGGGCAGGGGGTGGAGAGGGATTGGGTGCGTGCGGGTGGGGTGGTTCGGTCTAGCGAGACGGGGAGGTGTGGGCGTCGGTGTGGGTTGGGTGAGAGGTGAGGGAGAAGAGAGGGATGGGGTGAGGTGTCAGCATATGAGTGGTGGGGAGGAGGGAGAGAGGAGGGCGGCCGATTGGAGGGAGTGATGTGGAGGAGGGGTGGGTAGACTAGGTTGGGTAGATTTAGGATTTGGGGTGGACCGATTTATTTCTGGGGTGGTCGTTCGGGTCGAATCGGCCCGATTCGTACCCACTAAAATAATTAAATATTTTATTTAACACGAGTTTTTGAACCGATAGCAGACAAAACAAAATAATTGGTGACCCGGTTTTGCGTTTGAGCAGAGGCAGGCGTTTAGAAAACAAGAACCGGTTTTTCCGCAATTAGTTTTATACAAGCAAATGCAAGATGACGACAATGCTCAAATGCAATGTGGCATGATGACATGAGCATGCGGGCATGATGATGCAATGCACAAAAACAACACGATTTTCTAGTAGTGGTTTTGCGGGATGCCACAGTGTCACCTATGGTTCGTGAATAATGCGGACATGATCGAGACCCCTCTCGGATCAATAATTAGAAGCGGGATCTGAGACCCATCGGCTCCACACATTCAACAATGACTTTCTTGTGATCGCCGGAACCTTTACGCTAGTATCTTAATCCCTTTGTTTCACGATATATTACATGTCCGAGATTCGATCATCGGTATCTCCATACCTAGTTTGATCTAAATTCTTGACATGCACTCTTTTCTCGTTCCGTGATATAAAATTCTAGTGATCAAATCACTTGCTTGCAAGCTAACCAATGTGATATCACCGAGCGGCCCATAGTATATCTACCGTCATCGGTATGAACAAATTCCTCTCGATCCATGGGCCTCAACATAACACTTTATTAGTTACGAATCCATCTTTATAATCACCTGATTGGTGTGGCGTTTGATGTAATCAAGAAACTCTTCCGGTGTTAGTGATTGACATGATCTCATGGTCTAAGGATTAGGATCACTTCGTAAGTTGTTATAGCAATATAAACTCAATGACTTCGATCGTAATGCTATACTTTGGATGAATGGTCATCACACCATTACGCTAATGTTGTGATCCTGTTATTAACATCCAATGTCCATGATCAGGAAACCTTGATCATCTTGTTAATCAACGAGATAGTTTATGAGAGAGGCACAACTAGGAACTTTCTGTTTGTTTATTAAACACACACGTATTAACGTTTCCGTATTAATACAATTATATCATGCAAAATAAACATCTATCATATACTTGGAATACACATAATAAACACTTTATTATTGCCTCTCAGGGAATATTCCTTTCAGTCTCCCACTTGCACTAGAGACAATAATCTAGTTACATAGTGATAAATATAACACCCATTGAGTTTGGTGTTGATCATGTTTTGCTCTAGGGAGAGTTCTAGTCAACGGATCTGCTACATTGAGATCCGTGTGTACTTTACAAATCTTTATATCTCCATCCTTGACATGCTCGCGGATGGAGTGAAACTGGTGCTTAATATGCTTGGAATGCTTGTGAGACCTTGGCTCTTTGGCATTGGCAATGGCACCATTGTTGTCTAATAGATCACCATTGGGTCCAACGTTTGCAACCACTCCTAGTTGGGATATGAACTCCTTCATCCAAAGCGCTTCTGAGCCGCTAGCGAGCAACATATTGACCTCCGTTGTTGATCCCGCCACCACAGGTTGTTTGGAGCTCCTCGAACTAACCGCTCCGCCATTCTGAGAAATCGTATCAGGATTGAGACTTAGAGTCATCCGGATCGATGTCAAAACTAAGCGTCAACATAACATAGCGACGAGCTCTTCTTCACCTCCGTATACAAGAAATATATCCTTAGTTCTTCGTAAGTACTTAAGGTTATTCTTGACCGCTATCCAGTGTTCCGAACCTGGATCCGATTGGTACCTACTAGTCAAACTATTAACATGTGCCACATCCGGTCTTGTACATAGCATGGCGTACATTATAGAGCCTATGGCCGAAGCATAGGGGACTTTGTCCATTATCTCTCTTTCTTTCGCCGAAGCCGGACTTTGAGTCTTACTCAATGTCTTGCCTTGCAACATAGGTAAGAACCCTTCTTACTTAGTCCATTTAAACTTCTTTAAAATCTTATCAAGGTATGTACTTTGCGAGAGCCCTATTAGGCGCCTAGATCTATCTCTATAGATCTTTATGCCTAATATGTATGACGCTTCACCTAGGTCCTTCATTGAAAATTTGCTATTTAGATAACTTAATCCCTTTGTTTCACGATATATTACATGTCCGAGATTAGATCATCGGTATCTCCATACCTAGTTTGATCTAGTTACTTACATGCACTCTTTTTCTCGTTCTGTGATATAACATTCTAGTGATCAAATCACTTTATTGCAAGATAACCAATGTGATATCACCGAGGGCCTAGAGTATATCTATCATCATCGGAATGAACAAATTCCACTCTCGATCCATAGGCCTCAACATAACACTTTATTAGTTACGAATCCATCTTTATAATCACCTGCTACGGTGTGATGTTTGATGTTATCAAGAAACTCTCCGGTGTTAGTGATTGAAATGATCTCATGGTCTAAGGATTAGGATCACTTAAGTTGTTATAGCAATATAAACTCAATGACTTTGATCGTAATGCTATACTTGGATGAATGTTCATCACACCATTACACTAATGTTGTGATCCCGTTATAAACATCTATCATATACTTGGAATACACATAATAAACACTTTATTATTGCCTCTCAGAGCATATTCCCTTCAGAATGCCCGTCCCGACATATTATTGATTTCCTTCCTAGCGTGCCTTTTCCACTCAGTCTACCCTCATGTCGCGATTTAGGAATACCAACCGGCTTAATGTTAGGAATAAATTCAACACAAAACTCAATGACTTCCTCTGTTCCATAGCCCTTGGAGATTCTTCCTTCTGTTCTTGCATGGTTATGAACATATTTATTCAAGACTCCCATGAACCTCTCAAAGGGGAACATATTGTGTAGAAATACAGGACCTAGAATGGTAATCTCTTCGACTAGGTGTACCAGGAGATGAGTCATAATATTAAAGAAGGATGGTGGGAACACCAACTCAAAACTAACGAGACTTTGGACCACACCATTCTATAACCTCGGTAGAATTTACATCTCGATTACCTTCTAAGAAATAGCATTGAGGAATGAACCTAGATTCATAATGGGTATTCGAACATTTTCGGTAGAATCCCCATCAATGCAACTGAAGCAATGCGTCATAACCACATACATGGCGATCATGGGACTTTAGGTTCTGAATTTTTTCTCTGCGATATTTATTATTCCCTTTATATTGATGAGAAGCAGACGGGACCTTCATACTGCTCGGGACTTCAAAAATATTTCCTTCTCATCTTTGGTAAGAGCACGGTGGCGGCTTAGGCGTCCTTTATCAGTCTTTATTAGATGCGAGCCGTCTTGGTCTTTGATGACCCACAAGTATAGGGGATGTATCGCAGTACTTTCGATAAATAGGAGTGTCGATCCCAACGAGGAGCAGAAGGTGTTGACTAGTGGTATGGAGAAGGAAATCTCTATAAATACTTAGCAAACAGATTTTTAGTGGTTTTCTGATAAAGCAACAAAACAAAGTGCAAGTAATAAAGACAACGAACAATTGCAGCCTGTGGCCCAATCCTTTCTTAGCAAAGGACAAGCCGGTGGAAATACTTATAAGGACCAAACATTCTCAAGGACACATGGGAATTCTGTCAAGTGCTTTCGCTTCAAATAGCTGAGTACTCTTCTTTGGTGTTGTAAGTGTTGTGTGGGTGAGCCTGTGCTAACATACCGACCTTACTAGGACTAATTTATACTCGTCCCCTACAAGCATCCGCAACTACAGGAAAGTAATTAAGATATAAACCTAACCACAACCTTAAAACTCTGAGATCCTACGCTCCCTTGTGCAAAGGTGTCCTAACGGGGGTTCAGGTTTCTGTCACTCCGGCAACTCCACAATTAGTAGCCAAATACACAATGCATTCCCCTAGGCCCATAAATGGTGAAGTATCATGTAGTCGACGTTCACATGACACCACTAGAAGAATATCACCGCAACTTAAATACTAAACCATTGAATAATAACTCAACACAAATCCACTACTAACAACATGACTTATCCCATGTCCTCAAGAACTAAACGAACTACTCACGAGACATCATATGGATCAAGATCAAAGATGATATGATAATGGATAACAATATGAACATAAACAATAATCCAATGGTTCCACTCACAAGCATCAACTACAATAGTAATTAACACCAGGAAAGTTTCCCCTAATGAACTAAGCAATATCCACCACAATTGTTATAGCGGTATGGAGTGGTGATGATGGTGCTGGTGGAGATGATTGTGTGGATGATGATTATCCCGATGACGACTAGCTTGGCGATGGTGTTGATAGTGACGATCTCCCCTCTCAGAAGGAATTTCCTTGGCGAAATCATGCATCTGGAGAGATCTTTCTCTCTCGGTGTTTTCTGCCCCGCAGAGGCGGCGAAAATCTATCTGTGGTTGCCCCCTGGTGTTAGGGTTCCGTGAGGAAGATATAGGCGATAGGGCAGAGTCGAAGGCCGAGCAGGTGGGCCACACCTGCCCTAGGCGCGACCTAGGGGACCGCCTTGGGGTGTGGGCCTGTGGCCCTTCTTCGACTCCCCTTCTGGATTCCTCTGTCTTCTAGGAAAATATAATTTTCCCATATTTTTCTGTTATTTTTCTGATCTTCGCGAAATTGCATCAAAACACCTCCTTTTCCATCAGAATCCAGACTCCAGCAGTTCATCCTCCAAGAATAATCCAACATGCATAAACAGATGAAAAGACATAAGTATTACCTCATAATAAGACATATATCAATGAATAGAGGTAAATTATGATATAGAATGGTGATGCAAATTGGACGTATCAACTCCCCCCAAGCTTAGACCTTCGCTTGTCCCCAAGCGAAAATTGAGCTCAGTAAACATGTCCACATGTTTATGGAGTGAAGTGTCGATAAAAGAATACGGAGAAGAAGCATCACACTTACCATTACACAACTCATAGAAGAAAGCAACTCATCATTATATGACTTTAGCTTGAAACAAGTACATGGGTCACAGTAGAGATGCATAAAGATAAATCATAATTGGAATTGGCAAACTTTGTTCTTGGTCAGAAAACAGCTGACAAATGTTTTCACAAATAAAGATTTTGTAGAAGTTTTCAAACAGGAGCACTCTTTGCTCAAAAAGGTTTTTCAATGAAGGCTTTCAAAGTAATACTCAATAGATAAGATTCTTGTGCAAACAAGGAAGATAAATAACATGATTGAATAAATCACCATATGAATGCTTGAAACATAACAACTCAAATGCTTGCTGGATATAGAGAGGAAATAGGTTTCTTGACTCAACTTGGAAGTAGGAGAAAGGTCCTTTATAGGGAAGCAGGGATTACAAGTCATAAAGAGCTTCCAAAATATTATGGTACTTACTAGTTTTGAGCCCTCATTGCCCTATCATAGGCATCTTGAGATGGTTAAGGTTAAAGTGAAAAAGGATGAAGTATATGCTTGACGAAATATAAGTTGGCAATCTCATGTCCCTTGAATATGAGAGCCACTCCTCATGGTACTCAGATTCAGTTACCGGTAAGTTCCTCTCATTGTAAGTACATGCGTATCATAGAGAACCGCCAGCGGTACCCTTGCACATGGTAGGAGCTATCCCATAACCAAAGTGACAAGACAAGCGGATAATGAGCATCTTAGCGATATTTTTATTTACTATGTGCATAGATTTTTATTGAGGATGCTTCATATATAGCTCACTATGGTGATCTTTGCCAAGTTTCTACCATGATTAGGCATGGCTTAGGCTAGTGGCCCGGCGTTTCTCTAACACAAAATACAAACTTCATGGACTTACAAGTTCCTCTTTATTTCACACCATTGACATCCACGGACAAAAGAGCACGCTATCAGCTGTGTACAAGGTACAAGTGCAATGTTGAAAGCGTTCCCCGTGACCGACGGTTACGCTAATTCAACGTATAGATGCAACCGTATACAACCCGATGACACAATGGTTCAAGTCTATTAGGGGCAAGGAAATAAGGTGTGCCATCAAGTTCATGAGAGCTTTACTAACTATTTTATCATAACAAAATACTTTTTAATTCGAAAGATAGAAGAAGATTGAGAATTTGCTTAGAATAACAACAATGCTAATAGGTAGATATGGTGGACACAAATGGCACAGGTTTTGGTTCAAAGGGATTGTAAACATGAGAAGTATGCCTTCTCAAAACAAGTTTTGGCTAGCAAGGCTGGGTAGCAAGCAAGAGAGTTGAAAGAAACAAGCAAACATAAAAGTAATAAAGCCAAACATGCAATCTTCCTTGAAGACACAAAATATCTTAAATAAAGAATACTAAGCATGAGCCAACAAGAAAGAAAAATAAATGATACAAAATACCGTAAGCTTTTATCTTTTCCTTTCAAACCTCAAAAAGTGTTGCTACTAACTAGAGCTCGGTTTGCCAAAACCAATTTAGATTTACTTGATGCTCCCAAAGTGATGCCAATACTTATCAACAAGACCCATCATATAATAGAGATTGGAAACTAAAATAAGAAGTGCAAAAAATAAAAGATGAGATTTCTCATTAATATTCATTAAAAGCACTCACACCAAGGGATACATAGATAATCAACTAAAGGAGAGATACTTCCACATGCAAACCAAACTATAAGATAACCTCTCTACCAAAGATATGAATCCACTAAAAAGGTAAAATATGAAAGATAATGGTCGTGATACCGCGGCACTCCCCCAAGCTTGGAACAAGCCAAGGGATGCCAAACCTGATGATGAATTACTCCTTCGGTGGTGGTGGTGTTCTCTTGATAAGCTCTTCAATAAGTTTCTTCAAATCCTCAATATCGAAGGTTAGAGTGCGAATCAACTCTGAATTATGCTCAATGCGTTCATGATCATATCGGACCAAGGATCGCGATCCTTGTTATTCTTTCTCCACTCTTCCTTCTTAGAGTGTTCCTTCCTGCATTGTTAGAGCGAGTGGTACAAGGAGGAAGTGTCCATGGGCGAGGATATGGCGCAGAGGTTTCCCTCATGTAGACATCCGTGTTGTCCTCCTAAGTTTGATAGGGTTTGCCAGCACTCAATGCTTGCGACAGTAGCGGGTGTCCGGATGCTTGTCCTCCTCCATGTATTCTTCATCCCCAACCAAAATCTCCTCCTCCTTGGAGTTTTGAGGATCATCTTCTTTGGGATTCTTGCCTTTGTTGTTGGCGGAGACCATGGTGCTCTAAACTTGAGAAGTTTTCTGACGAAGCAGATCAAAATGAAAACACGGAGAACACGATGCATAAACCTTGGGGATCCAGGGGTTGTATATTCTGAAGTTTCAAAGCATAATGAAGGTTTTGATTTGAAAATGAGGCGGAGCTTCGGGGAGGCACACCCCTCTAGGCGCGGCAGATTGGGGCTCGCGCCTATGGTGGGTTTAGCCACCCGGCCTCCGGTTCCTCCTACATGTCGTAACTTCCTTATGTATTAAGAACATCAAAAATATAAAAGATTACCTATTCTCGAAACATCTGTTTTCACCACTTTTACCTATTCAAAGGCGAACTCTCTGAGACTCCTTTTCTCCTTCTCCTAGAAATTCCTTTCCTCACAAGGCAATACACAAACTTTAATGGCAACATTAGTGTAAGAAAAAACAATAAACCTTTAGGTGCACACTTCAACTAAAATCTATCAAAACAAAGGCTTCTATAAGAGGCAAATGCAAATGATAACATAAATCCGTCAAAACAGACCAGCAGGTAAAGATTGATTTTTTCGGAAACCTTCTGGTGCTCAAATAAAAAAGTGCAGAACTAATTAAAGTTGGGGAACAACTTGGATAACAAGCACAGTAAAATGCAACTCCATCCGAAGTATTGAGCTTCCTCACGAATTTTTACAATTCAGCACAAAAATCTATCCCAGGACAGCCACTTTTCACAACTCCTCTACTTCACAAAAGTAGTTGAACTTGACACAAAAACCAAAACAAAAAGGATAAGGAGCGGTTATTACTGAGGTAATAACTTACAATACTCGACAAAACTCTTGGGTTATCTCCCAACAAGTACTTTTATTTAATGCCTTTAAGTTAGGCTAGAAACTTTTAAAGATGCTCAAAAAGGAGATAAATATTTGAAGTGAAAGAGAGCATCAAGAAGCAAATAACCAACACATTTGAGTCTAACCCACTTCCTATGCATCGGAGTATCATGAGAAAATGAATTGTTTAAACAAAAATCCACTAGCATAGGAAGACAAAACAAATGCACCTTCAAAGCTTTCAACATAAAACGGGGAAACTTAACATTATTGAGATGCATAAAACCTTGTTTCCCTCTCTCATAATAACTTTCAATAGCACTTTGAATAAAGGTTACAATATAACTATCACTAGCAACAACTTTATCATCAGAATAAGCATACTTACAGTCATCAAAAAGAGGTCCAAGGTCATAAACTGAATCAATAGAAGCAAGTTGTTCCATCGTGAAATCTTTATTAGGCAAGCTATTTTAATAAGGAGCTTTAGCAAATTTAGAAAATTTAAACTCATAAGAATCTCCATCAAACTTAGTTACAACTTTTTACTTCTTACAATCTATAATAGCTCCACAAGTGTTCAAGAAAGGTCTACCAAAAATGATAGGACAAGTTTTGCTAGCTGCTGAATTAAGCACTAGAAAATCAGTAGGATATTTAATCTTACCACAAAGAACCTCCACATCTCTTACAATGCCAATGGGGCAAATGGTTTCCTTATCAAGGTGAATAACCACATCAATTTCCTCAATCTCACAAGGACCAATTTCATGCATAATTTCCCTGTAAAGCTCATAAGGAATAACACTAGAACTAGCACCAATATCACATAAACCAATAGTAGCAATGATCACCAATTTTAACAGAAAGCACAGGGACACTAGATTTTCTAGATTTACTTGGATTAGAGATAATATTAGAAGCGTCTTCACATAATACAATGTGCTCATCCTCTATATTTCTAGTGACAGAGTCCTTCACAATGGCTACCACATGTTCAACATTAATTTGCTCACCAGTCTCCAAAGTTTTCTTAGTACCTTTATTATTTGCACTAATAATCATAGAATACTCATTTACCTTAGCTGGGAAAGGAACTTTCTCAACATGAGGTTTAGGGACAATATGATTAGTAGTACAAACTTCAGTGCTTCTAACAGGAACATGACTAACAACATCTTTATAAGGTGCATGGTACTTATTCCACTTCTTCTTGGGAATTTCTATGTAAGAGGCAAAGGCTTTAAAATAATTGGCAATACTTTGGGAATCAAGACCAAACTCATTGCTAATATCACGGAAGTCATCAGTTCCCATAAAAGATTTAATGCATTCATAATCATAGTTTATACCTGACTTTCTTCCTTTGTCATTCTCCCAGGCTTCAATGTTCTCTTGAATACAGTCTAGTAGATCCTATTTAGCTTCTTCCTTAATACGTGTGAACGATCCAGCACAAGAAGCATATAGTAAATCTTTATCATGAAGAGAAAGCCTAGCATAAAAGTTATTGATAATAATATTGTTAGGGAGTTCATGAATAGGACATTTAAGAATTAGTAACTTCACTCTCCCCCAAGTTTGAGTTGTACTCTCTCCATCACGAGGCCAAAGTTATATATCATATTTCTATCTTTATGAATCTCCTTTGGGAGGATAAAATTTAGAATAAAGAGAGATGCCATCTCCTCCCATTCCATGGATTGTCCATTCTTGACAGCTTATACTATTCTTGACTCTCCTTTCAAGGATATGGAGAGTAATTTCTTCTTCACCTATTCGGTTGTGATACCGCACTTAAATAACCCGCATAATTCATGGATAAAAATCAAATGATCACCAGGATGGACAGATCCATCCCCTAAATAATAATTATCCATAACACGATCAATAATACTTGAAGGTATCTTAAAATGATCTATCTCAATAGGTGGGGGTTCATCTACTACCCTAGCGATGGTAGTAGTTTTCCCAAATAGAAAACCAAGTGGGTTATCCATATTGGACACAAAGCAACAAACAGAAACAAAAGCAATACTCATAATAGAAGTTTCCCATACCAGTTCCACCCTTCAATATCGCTTCACTCCCCAGCAACGGCGCAAGAAAATAGTCTTGATGACCCACAAGTATAGGGGTTGTATCGCAGTACTTTCGATAAATAGGAGTGTCGATCCCAACGAGGAGCAGAAGGTGTTGACTAGTGGTATGGAGCAGGAAATCTCTGTAAATACTTAGCAAGCGGATTTTAGTGGTTTTCTAATAAAGCAACAAAACAGTGCAAGTAATAAAGACAACGAACAATTGCAGCGGTGGCCCAATCCTTTCTTAGCAAAGGACAAGCGTGGAAAATACTTATAAGGACCAAAGCGTTCTCGAGGACACATGGGAATTACATCAAGTTCTTTTCGCTTCAAATAGCCGAGTACTCTTCTCTGGTGCTGTAAGTGTTGTGTGGGTGAACCTGTGCTAACATACCGACCTTACTTGGACTAATACATACTTGTGATTAAACCCCCGCAAGCATCGCAACTACTGAAAGTAATTAAGATATAAACCTAACCACGACCTTAAACTCGAGATCCTCGCTCCCTTGTGTAAAGGTGTCTTACGGGGTTCAAGTCTCTGTCACTCCGGCAACTCCACAATTAGTAGCCAAATACACAATGCATTCCCCTAGGCCCATAAATGGTGAAGTATCATGTAGTCGACGTTCACATGACACCACTAGAAGAATAACACCACAACTTAAATACTAAACTATTGAATAATAACTCAACACAAATCCACTACTAACAACATGACTTCTCTCATGTCCTCAAGAACTAAACGAACTACTCACGAGACATCATATGGATCAAGATCAAAGATGATATGATAATGGAAAACAATCTGAACATAAACAATAATCCAATGGTTCCACTCACAAGCATCAACTACAATAGTAATTAACACCGGGAAAGTTTCCCCTAATGAACTAAGCAATATCCAACACAATTGTTACAGCAGGATGGAGTGGTGATGATGGTGCTGGTGGAGATGATGGTGTGGATGATGATGATGATCCCGATGAAGCCTAGCTTGACGATGGTGTTGATGGCGACATTCTCCCTCCCGAGAAGGAATTTCCCGGCAATCATGCGGGAGATCTTTCTCTCGGTGTTTTCTCCCAGAGGCGGAAATCTATCTGTGGTCGCCCCCTGGTGTTAGGGTTCCGTAAGGAAGATATAGGCGAGAGGGCGGAGTCAGAGGCCGAGCAGGTGGGCCACACCTGCCCTAGGCGCGGCCCAGGGGGGACCCGTGCCTAGGGGGGTGTGGGGCCCCTGTGGCCCTACTTCTTCTCCCCTTCTGGCTTCCTCTACATATTTTTCTGGTAGTTTTCTGATCTTCGCGAAATTGCATCAAAACACCTATTTTTCCATCAGAATCCAGACTCCGACAGTTCATCCTGCAAGAATCATCCAACATGCATAAACAGATGAAAATACATAAGTATTACCTCATAATAAGTCATATATCAAGGAATATAGGTAAATTATGATATAGAATGGTGATGAAAATTGGACGTATCAGTCTTTTATACCTTGCTGGTCCTGCCATGCTTCTGGCATATCTTTTGTATTTCCATACACGCCCATAAAGCCTAGCAGGTTCACACAAAGATTCTTAAATCACGTGCATCACATCTATTGCAGTGGACCTCTATAACTTTCAATAGGGTATCACCCAAAATATAGATTTCTTCTTCCACATGAGCACGTGTTCGTCAATGTCATTCGAACAAATTGACCGCTGGGCCCTTTCAAAATATTACGGATCCTTGACCATACCAAATATATCATCACTATGCGGTGGATAGGCTTCTTCCGTGATCCCTCACCATTGAAATGTTTGCCTTTCTTTCTTGCGGGATGCCTGGACGAAAGAAATCGACGATGACCCTCATACACATTCTTCCTACCTTTATCCAAATATATACTTTCAGTATCATCTAAACAATGCATGCATGCATTGTATCCCTTGTTTGATTTTCCTAAAAGGTTACTAAGAGCAGGATAATCATTGATGGTTACGAACAACAACGCTCGTAGGTCAAATGGTTACTATTTGTGCTCATCCCACATCGTGCACCTTTGTCACACCACAACTATAGTAGTTCTTCAACTAATGGCCTTAGGTACACATCAATATCATTGCCGGGTTGCTTCGGAACTTGGATGAGCACTGGCATCATAATGAACTTCTGCTTCATGCTCAACCAAGGAGGAAGGTTATAGATACATAGTGTTACAGGCCAGGTGCTATGACTGCAGCTTTGCTCCCCAAAAGGATTCATGCCATTTGTACTTAGACCAAACCTTAAGTTCCTTGCGCCATCTTCAATGCCCGGGTACTCTCTATCGATTTTTCTCCACTGCGACCCATCAGCGGGGTGTCTCAACATTGAGTCTTTCTTGCGGTCTTCTTTGTTCCATCACAATAACTTGGCATGCTCTTTGCTTCTAAACAAACGTTTCAGCCGTGGTATTATAGGAGCATACCACATCACCTTTGCAGGAACCCTCTTCCTAGGGCGTTGCTCTCCCTTAACATCACCAGGGTCATCTCGTATGATCTTATACCGCAATGCACCATATATCGGGCATGCATCCAAATTCTCGTACTCATCACCATGGTAGAGGATGCAGTCATTAATACATGCATGTATCTTCCGCACCTCTAGTCCTAGAGGGCGGACAACCTTCTTTGCATCATACGTACTGACATGCAATTAATTATCCTTTGGAAGCTTCTTCTTCATTATTTTCAGTAGCTTCGAAATCCCTTATCGGATAAACCATTCTATGCCTTCCATTGCAGCAATTTTACTGTGGTACCAAGCTTTGTGTTGCCATGTTTGCAATTTGGGTACAACAATTTTTGTGATCCTCTAACATGCGCTCAACTTCTTCTTCACGTTTTCATTTTGCATTAAGCTCCGTGCATCAAGAATGGCCTGAGATCATTAGCAGTCTCATCGGATGCCTATTCTTCACCTTCTTCTTGTTCATTGTCTTCCATTGTAGTACCACCGTATTCAGGGAACATTGGATAGTTGTCATTGTTCTCTTCTTCTTTGTTGTCTTCCATCATAACCCCTCTTTCTCCATGCTTTGTCCAACAATTATAGCCGGGCATGAAACCAGACTGAATCAGGTGGATTTGAATGTTTTTGAGGAAGATAAATCCTTCTCATTTCGATAGACACGTCACATACAACACATAAAACCATTCCACTTGTTTGCCTCAACCACATTGAGAAAAGAATGCACGCGTCTGACATTCGGGGAGCGTCGTACATTCATGGCCGGCTCATATGCGTTATAACTAAAATCTTGGATCATATAAAAAGCTTGGACATCTCGGCTCATATAAAAAGCTTAGCCGGATCATATAAAATGTTGAGTTTTTAATTATTGATTTAGCAGTAAAAACCTTATTTAATTTCGAGCTCCAAAACTCTAAAATTACAAATCTCAACTTTCAAGTGATTATTGCATAATCAAAATTTGCCTAAAATTACACCTAAAATTACCTCTACATCTACTTCTAAAGCATGAAATCCCTCTCTACTTCTAGAGCATTGAGCTAAACAAACAATGAGAGATGAAAGAATAAAGTCGCTAACCTTTTAAACCTTGGATCGACGGGTGCCACCAAATTTGGATAAAAAAATGGGGATGAACTTGAGTAGCTTGGAGCAAAATGGCCATGGCATCGGACAGGGAAGACGAAATATTTATATAGAAAATCATTAGTCTCGGATGGTGTTACGAACCAGGACTAGTGTTTGATATCTAGTCCCTATTTGTAACATCAACCGGGACTATATGGTCTCCTAGGTCCCAGCTGGGACTAGCCATTGTCGCCAAACCTTTAGTCCCGGCTGGTTTTACCAACTGGGACTAGAGGTCCCCAACAAACCAGGACTAGTCGTATGCTGCCTCCTAGCTGTTGCAGCAGGGACGAATCAATTAGGACTAGTGCTCACACTAGTCCCGGTTCTAGACCCAACCGGGACTAGAGGCCGGGGCAGCTCCAAACCAAAGGCATGTTGTCTACTAGTGATTTTTCTTGATTAGCATGCATCTAGACTTGTTTTATATATAGATATATGTAAATCTACATAAATTTGCGATATAGTTATCTGGAGTAATATTTATAGAACACCGACGTTACATACATGTAAAACCTTTATTCCACTCAATTATTTATACTCTAATAAGACTCATCGCGATGCCATATCAAGCGAAGGAGATTCATCAACGTCACCCGGGAAACTCCGGAAGCTCCTTTGAATAAATTGAGAAGTGAATACACCTAGCTCATCTTTTAGTTGTTTTTAGTACTATTTGTGCTGGAGACAAGGTAAATCAACTCAGTGATTACATTTCGATTGTGTGAGAAAGCATTTTTTTCTTGTGCTAGGAATGTATAATTTGTTTGGAGTATCTCTTAGAAGCTATTGTGTTTCTTTCATGTCACAGTTATGCTTTTGGATTATGCAATTAGCAGAACATGTGCATTCCCTCTCCGATCAACTATTGGAGAAAAAATAATGCGTAGTTAGAGTATTCCTTCCACAGTTAACAGTCCAAATTAGTTGTACAGTTTTACATATTTCTTATTTTTGGTTGATTCTTCTTTGTAGTGTTGGGATGCTATATGACATTTATCACCCTTTCTTTTATCTAAATCATACTTGCATATGTTGTGTGCAAAAGGCATACATTATTCTGGGTGTATGCAGTAGCTAAGGATGCAGCCCTTGCATCCATGGTATCTAAAAGAGAACCATTGTATGTTGTGCTAATTGGTTATGATGCATTGAGTTGGACATTCAAATGAAAAGACATGGGCTTATGGTGGTAGGTGGCGGCATGCTGCTGCGGTGTACCCGCGGCAATCATGATGCGCTTCAAAGTTAGCGCACATGGAGGGGTGCTACTTAGCACTATGGTGGTGTCGGTGGCTGGAGTGTTAAGAGTCTGCGCATCGATCTACACGCTGAAGATGGTTGGCGGATGATAGCGGAGGCGACAACATCCGGAGCGAGCGCCCTTGCACCGTTTCGCAGATATGTTGGGCGGTTCTAGGATCCAGGATTGCATGGGCGGTTTGATGTTTTCCAGATTTTGTTGAGGAGCTGACAATGGACTGCTATTTCATGCTAGGTGGTGTTATCTTGGTGGTCTTGGTTTTTATGATCTTTGTAATGGCTTTTCTAGACTATGGTGTTTTAATAATGAATAAAGGTTGTGTGCATCGGTCGATGTAGAGGCGGGCTGTGTGAGATCGTCGTGGCGTCATAGTTCT
This sequence comes from Avena longiglumis, assembly GCA_030063025.1. Classification (NCBI taxonomy): domain Eukaryota; kingdom Viridiplantae; phylum Streptophyta; class Magnoliopsida; order Poales; family Poaceae; genus Avena; species Avena longiglumis. The sequence goes on from CP125974.1 coordinate 102,366,461, forward strand.
GGCTCCTCTGCCGTGGGCTGTGGCGCGCTGCGACAGATCGTGATCATCCTCGTCGGATGAGGCGTCGATTTCTTGCAAATTTTACGCAGCTTTCTCCGGCTCGAGTCTCTTCTCCGGTTAGTGCAGCTCCGACAAGCCCGAGGCCTGCGATTGTGGATTTGTGGACTGCGGATCGTGGATCCCTGACCGGTGGTTAATTAGCGAGCAGCTACGTAGTAGCTGCTATAACTTCGACTTCTGGTGTCTTGGGAATCATATTACCCTGCGAATCCACCATCATAAATGACAGGTCGAGGGCCTCGATTGCCTCATGCCTTGCGTCCGGGCCAATGCGCTCCAGTTGAGAGCGGCTTTTGTGGGTGGCATGGTCGCCCTTGTCCTTTGAGGAGGACCCGCCCGATGGAGGAGAATGCTGCCCGTCGGGCACTTGACTCATCGAGTGCTTATGCATGCTGTTCAAGCACCTTGTGTTCTTGTGACTTGTCGATAGTGATATTTTATGAGAAGCCAATGGCAGCCCATCAACATGTCACGGGAAGCGTCGATTGGCAGGGGGTTGCCTCGTACAGCTTCTCTGACTCTCTCCCACTCAGCGAGATGAATCTACTGACGAGCGTTTTCACCACCGTTGGTGGCTTCAGGATTTGGAGGCCGTTCCCATTGGGATTCAGAGTAGGGCCCTCAGAGGGTGGCCTCTGTTTGCAATGTTGGGAGCCTGCGGATCGGTCTGTTACCGCCGTTGTCGCGAGTGTCGTGGTCGTTGACGACGACTGCGCACATGAAGTGATGCGGGACATCGTTGCTCTCCCACAACTTCCGAATCCGGAACCGTAGGTTCCTTCCTCCATTGGCGGGTCACACAGATGGAATTGCACCTATTGTTGCTATCCGCGTCATACATCAACATGTACGCTGAGCGTACTGATTTGTGATATCCATGAGGCAGGTGCAATCTCCGATGACGCCACCCGTTCAGGAAGGCGAAGCGTGCCAACCTAGTCGACCTGGAAGCATAGGCTCCCAAGCATCATGTCGACTCTGTATCCTACGTAATCGAAGGCCGTGCGAGTCGCTGGCGAGTGTATGGTGAAGTCTATGGTGCCAAAGAGGATATGATTCTCTGTCGTAGAGGAATCGAAAATCATAGGTGATGGGGCCGTCACGACCGCAACATCAGCATCCCCAGTTACCACAGGCGGCACCAATTGACGAAGGTTCGACTCATCAATGCCCATTGTTATGGACTTGGGTTTTTGAGAAGAAGCGGACGCTGGAGATCACGGAACGGATAACAAACAAGCAACACAGGACACGAGATTTACCTAGGTCCGGTCCCCTGGAGGAAAACCTTACTTCTGCTTGTCTGTTATTGATTGATGATGAAACCGAGAGGTTCTGGGTGCCTGAGATAAGTTCTAGTAGGTGTGTATGCTAGGGTTGTGGATTGTCCTCCTTGTCACGCCCTCCTGGACTTTTTATGGGGAGGCCCGGTCTCGGGATAGGTCAAGTCGGTTACAAATTAGGGTTTTTCCCTTTGAATTTCTATCTAAAGCTAGCAGTGTTCTCCAAGGAGTCATATCTGAAAGAAATATGCCCTAGAGGCAATCATAGATATGATTATATTTCTTATATATCCATGAGTTATTGTAATATTTCTTGAATATCCATATCAGGAAACTTGTATTGATTGGCAATTATGTGAATTGTTTGTGAAACTCTTTACATGTATGGTTATTTAATAGTTGTCCCTAGTCGGAGTTCATGTGAGGACACACGTGAATATTAGACTAGCACATCGATTGGTTGATGACTATGTTTCGCAAGTCATAGACATGGAGATGTCAAACCAATGATGTGGACACATGTTATGAACATGGGGTTGGACTGAACCAACTTCAGACTGGCAATTAGTTGCAGCTCTCTCTCTACACATCGTGTATGTTTTGTCCTTAGACCTGAGATTGTCGTATTTACTTGAGATGTGGATCGACCTACTTTGGGGCTATCAAACGTTGCTCCATAACTGGGTAGTTATAAAGGTAGCTTTCGGGTTTGTCCTGAAGCATGCTGCAAGGAATGGTCAATCAATATGGGATTTGCCCATCTCTACTTGAGAGAGATATCTTTGGGCCCCTTGAGTGATCAGATCCAGAAATGCATGGTTGTGCTACATAAGGTTAAGAGTTAACCTAGTAAAGGGATTGAATCATAGTATCGAGAAAGGGAGGTCAGCTTGGAGCTAGACCAAATATCATGAGGCAAAGGGAAAGACATGTACTAAACCTTGTGATGGTTCGTCCGATATGATCTTTGTATGCGTTTAGGAGTTGGCACGTCTTGCTAGAGGCAGCTACCAACTATTGACAGAATAAGTGTATTCGTGTCATGTCTATACGTATATGAACCTATAGGGTCGCACACTTAAGGGGCTGGAAGCCTAACGAGGATTAGATCCGAATTAGACCAGGCTTAGGCTACTAATGGGCTGCTCATGTAGAAGCCCACTAGGGACGCCTATATAAGAGAGGGTGGGGTGAGCTGACCAGGGTTAGACCATTCCATCCAGCCGTCACTCCTCACACATGTGTTGCACGCGTGGACCTAGCAGTCCGACATCGGCGCTTCCACCACATGCGTGTGGATACCTCGGAGGCTTTGCATCTCATGGCGCTTGGGGACGCAGCGCAAGGGGAGCTGCTCGTGGGAGGAGGACGAGGAGGAGATGTAGAACATCTACATTGCCTCGACGCGCTTCATCAAGTTCCGCATCCGCGCGTATAGTGGTAATCACGTGATTTATGAAAACAGTTATCCTAGTTTACGCGGTAGAAAATTTTAATTTGCGCTAGTGTATCCTGCCGTATCCCTTGATGGTATCGAGCCGATCTTTGTTCAGTTATGGGTTCGAAATGTTTGCATATGGTGATATGCAGATTGATATGAATGATGTGATCGTTTGTATTGCGGTGGTTCAGGATTGATCTATGATCTTGCTTTCCGTGATCGTGATTACGAGGTCATCGAGCGACTTACCCCTACATCGGTTTCCGCAATCGGGTGACGGTGACACATAAATCTGTTGAATCACGAAGACCAATATGATCGGTCGAATCGAAACCTAGATCTAAAATCGATGTCTTTGTGATCAAAGGAATTTGATTGAATCGAGAACAAGAGTCGGTTTATGGTAAATTTGATTTGCCGATCAAAATCATTAAAAGATACAGGTAGCCCTTGAACCACTGGGGAGACCCCCTAGACCCCCCTAGTCGTAGCTTTGTATCTTGTTAAGGTAACTAGGTGCTGCAAGTTCACATGATCCGATAGAATGCGATTCTATGCATAACTTGTTTTTGCAGGATGTATGTGATCAATATGGCCCATATATGTATGTGATGCTTGTATGAAAGTTATCATGACCTGCGTGTTGTGAGTAGGCCAACACGGCTGGAGCCATATGTGTTGTCAATTATTGTAATGGCTTGCGTGCCAACTTATGATGATCCCAATTCTATGTAATTTTGATTACTAGCTATTAGGGGTAATAGCTTGTATTAGTTCTTGGAGGACTCATCACTTGGAGGATGGCTCACATGAAACATGAAGATGAAGATCATCATGGTGGACAGGTTCTATGGCGATGGAGATCACCATGAGAAAATGAGCCATACTGTGTCACAACTATGTGAATGCTATTCTTATGCGTTTTACTACTATGCATGCTTAGATGATAGAAGTAGAACGATCCCTCACAAAGTTTAAGTTAAACCATGCCCTCCCAACCAAACCTTGCATTATCCTATGCCCTGTACAATCGTTGGTGGGCCTATGAAATTAGGGTGCCACGGTTTTCCTTGGCTGGATGGGTTTGTATCGGATACCTACACGCATAAGGGTTGGTGAGCTTGACAAGGTCATCTTAACAGTTAAGGACCTTGGGGAATAAAGATTGGGAGCCTAGTTTTGACATAGAGATGTCACCCAACAACAAGAGTCATATGTGATATGATTAGCAAGTGTTGCTTACCGATTTACCTTGTCTTCTAGCAGTGATGCTAAATATCACTAGTCGACTTGTTAATTGTGGATCTTGAATCACTTAGTATCAATAGAGGGATATTGATTTAAGTGGGAGTATATGCTATTAAATTGTTTAATATGTTTTACTCTTTCATGGTTACATGGCTTAGTATTTTGCATGTTTTCTGTTGTAGATCAATGGCACCGAACACTGCATCACCTTTTTCTTTGTGTTCGATTCTTGACAAAGCTAAACAAAATGGAACAAACTATACGGACTGGGTCCGTAACCTGAGAATTATTCTCAAGTCTGATAAAAAGGAAACGGTTCTGGATACCCCAATCCCCGATGAACCTGCTAATAATGCAACTGCTGCCCTAAAGAATGTCTACAAGAGGGCATGTGATCATTCTCTCGAGGTTAGCTGTCTTATGCTTGCATGCATGGAACCTGAACTCCAAAATAAGTTTGAGGATCGGGATAAATGCAGTATGATAAATCGTCTTAAGGACATATTCAAGATCGAGGCAAGGACTGAGGTACAATGATGCCAAGTCCTTTGTGGAATGCAAGCTGGCAGAGGAGCAGCTGTAGGCCCCACATGATCAAAATGGTTGGTTACAGTCAGACTTTGGAAAAGCTTGGTTTTCCACTAGACCAAGAGTTGGCTACTGATTTTATTTTGGCGTCTCTTCCGTCTAGCAATGGGAAGTTCATTTCTAACTACCATATGCATGGGGTGAAGAGGGGCCTTAATGAGTTATGTGGGATGCTAAAAACAGTACAAAGTGACATGAAGAAGTATGCAGAGCGTCTTACATCAAACTCGTGATAAGAAATAAAATAGTCTAGACATAAGGGAGAGTGTTGAGAGTATAATATATTGTCTAGCCCTTTAAATCGGTTCGGGATTTTGGTTCAGTTGGCTAGTGCATCAATTTAATATAGTGAAGACATTATTTGGATATTGGACGTTCTCTAGTATAAAACTCTAGGATCTGACTATGTTGGTTGGACTGAACGATGATGGTGTTTGTGCACTATTACTTTATTTTAGGCGTCATATTTGTAGAATCATTTTACGAGTCGAGGTGTTTCGAGCGGACCTATGATCCTCTGATTATTTCGAGCAGACCTTTATTTTTTTCTTTCTTCTTCTTCTTCTTCTTCTTCTTCTTCTTCTTCTTCTTCTTCTTCTTCTTCTTCTTATTCCTTTTCTTCTTCTTCGTCTTCTTTTGTTTTTGTTTTTATTCATTTGAATCAATGAATTCTAGACTTGCTTTGGATATTATATTGTTGCAAAGTCTGGGTTTACTTGGTATCATCTTGGTATTAATATATTCCCTTTAACAAAAAAGTAGTTGTTGTTGAAGTCGTGTATAGAAATTATTTGATCCATTTCTAAATGAAGGCACACAACTGTCGTTTTTTACTCTTAGATTAATCTACAAGTACCAGAAGATCGAGCTAACCATTACATCATCTACCATTACTGGCCTCTAGCAAGAAGCAGCTAAAATGTATCCACGCATGCAACCTCTTGTGCTTGGGCTCAAGATGGTCTTACTTTCTCAAATGGGCTTTCTTTTATGGCCACTGTCCATAGAAGACTAGCTGCTAGTAAATACTGTTGAAAGTCAAATCGGTATGATGACTTGAATGAGTTAGTTATTTCGTGTGTTGTGTGAGAGTACTGTACATGGCTGGTTACATCTAGATCACTTAACTGGTACTTGCATTGGTCAGTTGTATACAATTGGGGGGTTCTGAGATGATCAAGTCGCCAACAAGTCAAACACTTTCAGATATACACACTAGCCCTAGGTGGATGCCAAATTTAAGGGTGATCACTTAAACTATGTTTTATTTCCTTGACCGGTGTCTATTGGTCAAAAACATGATTCCTTTTGTCTCGTGTATGTCAATGCTAGAGTTTTGAGAGCACAATCTGCAACTTACAAGGGAAAGAAGCACTATATGAGCCAGAATCTTCTTGCTATTGTTGATTTTGATATGATGTTCACATATGTGCTAGATGGTTAAGAAGGATCATCCTATGATGCAACCATTCTTCCTAACATGTCTAGACTTGATGGGATCAACATCCCTAATGGAAAGTTCTACCTAAGAGATGCTGGATATGGTTATCGCCCTGGGATTCTTCCACCCTCTAGGTTAACCAGGTATCATCTAAACAAGTTCACTACAAGGAACGGGCCCCAGAATGCCAATGAACTCTTCAATACTAGGCACTCTAGCCTTAGGGTCACCATTAAGAGGGCATTCACTGCTTTGAATAATAGATTCAAGATTGTATTGTGAGAATCCATCACCCTTTCCCACCCACGTAAAGCTTGTTCTTACATGTTGTATTCTTCACAACTGTATCTTGGGGTTTAGCCATGATGATCTTGTGCCGGATGAGGCAACTATTACGTCCAATGATAATGCTACTTGCCGTGGTGCCCGACAATCTGACAATGAAGCTTGGAAAAACAATGGGATAGAATGGGAAAGATCAACATGGCAAAATAGAGGTGACGCCAGTATTTGCGAGGAAGAGAATGTTGAACTACCCCCTCCTTGACACGATTCATGAACCAACAATTAAAAATCTAGGACTACTTGTTTATTCGTAGTAGGTAGGGCTGATCTAATGAACTATCATCTATAGTAGGTACGGGTTGTGATGATGAACAACTTGAGTAGTACCTTAGGGAATCTCCACCGGGTCGATCCAACCCGTCCGAGCGCGGCGTCCCAGCGGCACAATCCATTCAGACAGACGCGTCCGGCTCAATCCATCCGTGTACCAAATTTGGGCAACGGTTGCATCGGCTTGGACGCAGCGCAGACAATGCGGGTGTCCGCCGATCCGCCGATATGCCGATCTGGTCCTATATGTAAATTAAATATTACTACTTAAACTTCCTTTTCATTAGATTAGTCCCTAGCAATTAAAAATACACATTTAAAAATCATAAAAAAGGGACTACTACTACTAGAGGAGGCCGTTGCCGCTGGCCCCGTTGATCGCCTCCCTAGTGAACTAGATGGCCGCTCTTTGGGCGTTCATGGTAACGATCGCGGACATGGGCGAGCCGCCTTCTTGCCCGCCTCCTTCCTGTGGTCCTTCGCCGCTCGGTTCGCCAGACCATTCTCCATCTTGGCGGCCAAGTGGTCCCTCGCCTCCTGGTCGACGAGCTCCTTCGCTGCCATCGCTACCAAGGCCTCCGCCCGGCGCGCGACTTCTGCCTCAGCCTGGGTCACCCCTGCTAGAGACCCGTTGGGGTTGAAGCCCAGCGCCTGCGTGATCCGCAGGGGGACAACGATCGCCTCCCTCCATTCTCCTCCTACGCCTTCGCCTCCGGCTGATCCACCTCCTCCTCGCCCTCCTCCACCTCCATCTCGTCCCCTTTGATGATAGCCTGCACGCGACCGCCACCTCGGCAGCCATAGCCACGCGCTCCTCCTCCGCCGCAGTTTCGGCAGCATGCTCCGTCGCTTCCACCTCCCTATGCGTGGCGGAGACACGGAATAGGTCACAGACGGCGACCTTCGCGACCTCCTTGCCATCGCCTCCAGCGTGGTCATGGCCATCTTATGATAGATCTCGCGGAGGGCTGTTGATGCGGCCTCCTTGGACACCGCCTCCTTGGCAGCGACATGGTGAATCTTGCGCACCGACCATTGGGCAGCCTCCTTTGTGTCCGCCTCCACCACCTGCTCCAGTGCCGCATCGGCCACATGGCCTTCCTCCTCGAAGGTCCCCACCCGCGCCTCGGTCATCGTCGCCGATCTCCACCTTGGAAGCGGGTTCGGCACATCTCCTAGATCTTGGTACAGTTGGCGATCTTGCTACGAGGCATGGCTGCTTGTGGGTGGTTTGTTCTTGCTTGGGCTTGTTTTCTCCACCGCCCCGGCGGCCATCTTCAATAAACCGCGGCAAAGGCGAGAAACAATCGGGAAGGAACGAGAAGTTTTCTAGCCATGGGATATGAGGCGCGCGCGGGAAACGGAAAGCTTCGATGGCAGGAAATGCCGGCCACGCGGGAAGCCGTCGGCGTTGATAGCTAACGTCGCGTCGCCATTAACGTCCCATCACCGAGGGTGTCAAGCGATGACAGTGGGAGGAAACAGACAAATGGGTCGGGTCGCTGGGCGCGGTTGGTTGGACAGGCTAGACCACGACCCAAAAGCTACCGCGGGTCAACCCAAACGGACAGAAACTGACCTTTAGGTCGACCGTTTAGGTCGGCCCGATGGAGATGCCCTAAGCTTGTACTGGTAAACTACTAATTAGATAGTAGTGTAAATTCACCACAAAAGATAAGAGGTGAGCACAATTGTAGACATAGGCAACCAAACACACAACCTTGGATCACTATAGTTAGTATATTCTACCAAACGTGTTACAAAAACTACTCTAGACTCAGTCAACCAAATGCACAACAGAATGTGGCTCAAATCATGTTTTCACATGTGGCTCAAAGCATGTTTTCGTCTAGCATGATGACTAGAGCACTGTCCGGCCGAGAAAAAAATCCCAGGCTACCAAACATGCATTTGGTATGTAAAATGGGTCGGTTAACTAGAGATAGGTATGCCGAATTTAGGTCATCTCCAATCGCATGACCCAAACTAGACAGCAAACGGTCCATTTCTATCCGAATGGTTCAGTCCGGGGATAGAAATTGTGTCGTGGTCCCTTTAGGTCATGGGGTGCGCCTAGCAGCCCAACGCATTTTTATCTTCCCCTCCCGCTATCAAGGACTGATGCTCTGCCTCTAATGGAGACAAGACGTTAATGGCGATGGGACGTTGCCTATCCTCCCGTCGGATTCTCACATGGCCAGTGGGTTCCTGCCATGGCTGTTTTTTCCCGTGTCGAGGTCGTTTCCCTCTCATGGCCAGAAAGCTCCCACACAGGGGTAGGGCGTTTCCCGCTCAGGTCGTGGGCTCTAAATCACAGTTATCTGCGCGCGAAGTTCATCAAAGCATGAACCCAAGACAAACCAAGCTCATGGAGAATTGACGTGGAGGTGCAGGCGGTGAAGCTAGGCCGCAACTACGATGCATAAGACTTCAAGTGTGAAGGAGAGGTGGCCTAGCAGGCAATGGAGGAGGTGGTCCAGCAGGTGGTGCCTGATGCCGCCGCAACCACTGTATGGGACATCGGCCACACCACCACCTGGTAGGCGGCTGACAAGCTGACACGCGATGCTGCCACACCGGCAGTTCGCAAGCCACACCGTGACGCCATGCAAGTGGCACGTGAACGCACGGAGGTGGAACGCGTTGCTTAGGCAATTGTCATGGTGGCAGTGGCGATGGGCATAGAGGAGGATGAGGAGGACACCGACGACACCTCGCATGCCATCCACATGGACTGCATGGGATCAGAGGAGAGGAAGCGGAGGCGGACAACTGTGGCGGTCGGCCGTGCTATGATGGTGCACACTAAAGCAGACCACGAGGTAGATGTCGAGCGGTTGGGGAATGAGGGTTGGGATCACTTGGCGACGGAACTAGAGGCGATGTTGGTCCGCGAATCCAAAGAGCAATATATAATGTCGGTCTATTTGGAGCGTGCACGACATACCCTTATGTTCTCATGTACCGATTCAAAAGGACGAAGGATGGGTCGGCCGCTGAAGATGCCCTTAGCTTCGAGCAAAGGTACATGTGGCCGGTGGATTTCACAAGTCCACCAAACAGACTAGATACATGGGAATTTTATGGGTGTGATCCGCGGTGCACGGGTATGGCATGTTTGCATGAACTGTGCTTGAAATCATTGGGATAACATATACTAACAAGAGAAAAGTCCAAAAAGAACCTTGAACTCATAGAGGTCGTTCTATTTGAGCACCGAACTATTGATCACCGAAATCAGCACACCAAACTCTTTGATCCCAGTCCTAAATTAACCTTGCGCTCTTTGCCAAACGAGAATTGCCGACGTGGCCGGGATTGATGAGGGAGAAGGCCAAAATGGCACGTCAGGAGAGTAGAAAGTTGGACCGGCCCGCAGTTGCGGCCCACCCCGTTTCATTCGAGGAGGCGTCCCCTGGCATTCCTCATCTCTTCCTCCCCTGCTCCTCAGACAGCAATGGAGACTAGAGGGTGATCGCTGGGAACATCGACAACGAGCAGGAGCAATGGCGGAGGTATGTTTTCGACGTCCTGGTATTTGTAGTTTGATCTCTTTCTCGCAACATTAGGGTTAGGGTTTTATACGGTAAAACATTGTGGGGTTTTCAGGGATGGTAAAGGTTTGATTTTGGTGCGATTAGGAAGAGATTTTGTGTTGAAAATGTTCGAATTAGCATATCTGAGTGTTATTGTTGTTTTATTTCAGTGTAATCATGGACCCAAGCGATATTTTGAACGTCAGATTCCATTTTGGAGGCGAGTTCATCTGTGTCGTAACGAATATGCAGAACGTGGGGGGTTATGAGGAGATCTCAGAGATCGAGAGGGGCAAGCTCTCATTCCAGGAGTTGAAAGGACATCTGAGAGATCATATTGCCTTGAAGGAATCGATGAAGTACTACTTTCACGTTCCAGGTAACGATCTTGCTGATGGGTTAGTGTTCTTGCAAGATGACAGCTGGTGTGTTAAGATGTCAGAGTATATACATGTTGGAGGAGTAGCTGATATTTATATTGTCAGGATAGCAACAACTATAGTGATTTTGAGGATGAGCTAGTTGTGTTACATGAAGATGGACCTAATATGACCATAACTGCTGAACCTTCTGAATCTAAAGAAGAAGCACATCATGTCATCACCATATAATATGAATTAGTTGGTACTGAATAAGTGCTTGTTCCTGATGACACGAGTGTCATAACTCAAGTTATTGTTAGTCCAGTGAAGAAGGTTGCAAGAGGAAGAAGAACATCAGTGCCAATTGAATCTGGTCTGCTGTCTCAGGAGCCATTGTCACAAATTTGTGATCCAAGTCAATTGCCAGCTGGTAATGTTGATAGTGAAGGGTCAGTTACTGAGTCAGAAGATGAGACACAATATGTGCCTCATAGTGACACTAGTGGAAACGCGGGCTTTTGTTGATCCCGAAAATGGGCTTTAACACCGGTTCTTCTACGAACCGGTGTTAAAGGGGGGGCCGTACCAGCGTGGCCTCTGCGGCATTAAAGGAGCCCCCCCTTTAACACCGGTTCGTGCCACGAACGTGTTAAATCCCTCACCCAGCCCTTTAACACGGTTACGTGGCGAACGGTGTTAAAGGTGAAACTATGACACCACCCCAGCCCACACACCCCACTCTTCCATTTTTCACATTTTGGAGCCTAGCAAGAGGGTGTGAAGAGTGCTAGTTTGTGTTTTTTCATATGCACTAGAGGTATTCGGTGAAATGCCCGAGAGCTCAAAATAAGCTTTCTTGTTGCTCTTTCCGTCTCGAGGTCGGCAACTATAGTTTCATGTGTCATTGATGTACTATATATATAAATGGTCATCTCCCTATTATTTTTGATATATACTACATATTAATGCAGATGAATCGGCAATGGATGTACGGTGACCGCCGCACTTCCGAGTACATTACGGGCCTCAAAATTTCATCGTTGTGGCTAATGCAAACCGTGGTCACAATGGTTTTATGTGTTGTCCGTGTGTTCCGTCGAACAAGAAAGACTACTCAAATACAGAACCATTCACGCCCACCACCTTGATCTGGTTTCATGCCCAGCTATAATTGTTGGACCAAGCACGGAGAAAAGGGGTTGTGATGGAAGACAACGAAGAAGAGGATGATGAAAACTATCATAATATGTATCCTGAATATGATGATACCGCAACGGGGTAGATAATGAAGATCAAGAGGAAGCAGATGGGCCGATGGCGATCTTGGTCGGGCCATTCTTGATGCAAAGGAAGAATGTGAAACTGAGCAGAGAAGGAGAAGCTGGAGCAGATGTTAAAGGATCACAAAACATTGTTGTATCCAACTTGCGAAGATGGCCACAAAAGCTAGGTGCCACGGATTCTTTGCAATGGAAGGCGAGAATGGTGTGGTGACGGTAGCATTTTCAAAGTTGTTGGTAAAATGAAGAATCTTCTTCCAAGAAATAATGAGTTGCTGACGGTACATACCAAGCAAAGAAGGTTATCGCCCTCTAGGATTAGGCGTCACGCGAAGATACATGCACATTAATGATCGCATCCTCTACATGGTGAGAAGTACGAGAATTTGGATGCATGCCCGGTATGCACCTGCGCTGCGGTATAAGATCGACGAGGCGATCCTGGCGATGTTGAGGCGAGGCCCCTAGGAAGAAGGTTCCGCCAAGGTTATGTGGTATGCTCCTATAATACCACGGTTAAAACGCGTCTTGAAATAAAGAGCATGCCAAGTTGTTGCGATGGCACATGGAAGACCGTAAGAAAGAAGGCGATGTTGAGACACCCCGCTGATGGGTCACAGTGGAGAAAAGTCGAGCGAGAGTACCCGGACTTCGCACGTGATGCAAGGAACTTAAGTTTTGGTCTAAGTACAGACGGCATGAATCCTTTTGGTGAGCAGAGCTGCAGTCACAGCACCTGGCCTATGACTCTATATATCTATAACCTTCCTCCTTGGTTGTGTATGAAGTGGAAGTTCATTATGATGCCACTGCTCATCCAAGGCCCGAGGCAACCCGGCAACGACATTGATGTGTACCTAAGGCCATTAGTTGAAGAAATTTTACAGCTGTGGGCCAAACCAGGTGTACGTATGTGGGATGAGCACAAAGGGGAGCCATTTGACCTACGAGCATTGCTTTTCGTAACCATCAATGATTGGCCTGCTCTTAGTAACATTTCGAAGACAAACAAGGGATACAATGCATGCACACACTGTTTAGATGATACTGAAAGTGTATATTTGGATAAATGTAAGAAGGTTGTGTACCTAGGGTATCGCCGATTTCTTCGAACACGCATCCGATGAAAGAAAGGCAAGCATTTCAAGCGTCTGGCGAGAACCCGGAGGAAGCCTGTCCTCCGTGCGGTGAGGAGGTATTTGGTATGGTCAAGGACCTAGAAGTAATCTTTGGAAAAGGTCTGGCGGTCTATCATTCGAATGACGATGCGGACACGCCCATGTGGAAGAAGCAATCTATATTTTGGGACCTACCCTATTGGAAAGTCTTAGAGGTCCGCTCTTCAATCGACGTGATGCACGTGACGAAGAATGTTTGCGTGAACCTGCTAGGCTTTCTAGGAGTGTATGGGAAGACAAAGATACACGAAGCACGACAAGACCAGCAGCGTCGAAGGCCCAAGAGCCTATGCATCCGAGAACGAGAAGGGTAAACAATGCCACTTAACTCCGCCACGCTCTTACCAAAGCGAGAAGGAAATCTTTTGAATGTCGAGCGTATCAAGGTCCGTCGCTTCTCATCGAATATAAAGGGAATAATAAATATGGCAGAAAAAATTCCAAAACCTGAAGTCTCATGACGCCACGTGATTATGACACAATTGCTTCCGATTGCATTGAGGGCTTCTACGAAAATGTTCGAGTACCCATTGTGAAGCTATGTGCATTCCTCAATGCAATATCTCGAAGGTAATCGATCCGGAAAGCCTACGAGGTTACAAGCAGATGTGGCCCAATGTCTTGTCGACTTTGAGTTGGTGTTCCACCATCCTTCTTCAATATTATGGCGCATATCTGGTTCACCTAGTAGAAGAGATTGCCATTCTCGGTCCTGTATTTCTACACAATATGTTCCCTTTGAGAGGTACATGGGAGTCTTAAAGAAATATGTTCATAACCGTGCTAGGCGGAAGGAAGCATCTCCAAGGGCTATATGAGAGGAGGTCATTGAGTTACGTGTTGATTTTATTCCTGACCTTAAAGGCGATTGGTGTTCGAGAATCACGACATGAGGGAGATGCGTGGAAAAGGCACCCTAGGATGTAAAGCAATGATATGTAGGGACGGGCATTCTCTCAATCAAGCACACTACGGTTTTACAAAGATCTATCTTGGTTGCCCGTATATCAATGAACACAAGAATTTATCGCCTCAAACACCCAGGGTCGATGAATGGATTATAAGTGAACACATGGCGAGTTTTGGCGGTGGCAAAGACTTCTCACGAATAACACCACTGTTGGGGATCATGTACTTGTTGGCGGGACACCGTCTTCAGTATGTACTTTCCAAGTGCGAGATAAATGGGAATACATTTTACGATAGGCCAAGATAAAAGAGCACCAACCAAAAGCGTGGTGTCCGCCCGATCTGCAGAAGACAATGGGCAAAAGACCACGTATTATGGGTTCATAGAGGAGATATGGGAACTTGACTATGGACCTAATTTTAAGGTCCCCTTGTTTCGATGCAAATGGGTCAAGCTAACGGAGGAGGGGTTGAGGTAGACAAGAATGCAGAATGACAACGGTGGATCTCAACAATCTTATGAAGAACTTAGGCGAACCATTCGTCCTAGCCAATGATGTGGCTCGGGTTTTCTATGTGAAGGACATGTCCTCGGACCAAAAAAGAAAAAAATATGCAAGCGAATACATCATATGATGAGCCAAAGCGTCACATAGTTCTTTCGGGGAAAAGAAACATCGTGGGAATCGAGGACAAGATGGACATGTCAAGATTATAATAAGTTTGATGAAATTCCGCCCTTCACGGTGAAAACGGCCCAAGCATTCCGTTAAGTAAAGAAGATGCTCCATGGTTACTGTTGGCGATCATAAGGAAGGGCATATGCCAAGAAGTTCATGCTCATATTATGTAACTCTAGTTCATGTTTTTAATACATGTCTTGAGTGTTAGTCATGTTTTGTGGATGGACCGGAGTATGAGAAGAAGTTGTCCCGAATCGTACTTACCATTAAGATCTCGATCTCCAAACGCTGCGGTCACATATTAGGAGTGCCTCTATGACCAGTTTCTGGAGATCTTGGGAGGATCGGGCTCCGCATCTCCCCAAACTGGCCGTAGTGGTGTCCCTGCTCTCGAAAACCATCTTGCAGCTTTGTAACTTGTCTAACTAGATCAATACACCAGGGAGCTAACTAATTTCACATATTAGGGAGTGCCTCTATGACCAGTTTCTCGGAGATGCCGGAGGACTGGGCTCCGTCGGCATCTCCTCAAATGGCCGTAGTGGTGTCCGTGCCTCAAACCGGCTGGAGGACTGGACTCACAAGGATGCCTATTTATAGTACAAGCAGCTCGACATAGTGTTGACACTTACAAAATAATGTCGACACTCACCCCTATTATTAGTCCCGGTTGGTTTCTCCAACCGACTAAATTCATCTTTAGTCCCGTTGGTGACACCATCCGGACAAGGTACACGCCGCGACATAATGTCGACATGCACTCACCTCTATTATTAGTCTTGATTCGTTTTGTCGGTTGGTGTCTCCAACCGACTAAAATTCATCTTTAGTCCGGTTGGTGTCTCCAACCGACTAAAGGTTCATCCCGCCATTTTTTCCCGCCATTTTCTTCCCGCCATTTTTCTTCCCGCCATTCTTCCCGCCATTTTCTTCCCGCCATTTTTCTTCCCGCCATTCTTCCCTCCGTTCTTCCCGCTAGTTCACTATATATATATGTAGGGGTTGGCCTCATTGTCATTGCACATCTCTAGACTCATATCTCGCAACCTCATCACTCTTTCCCATGGCTTCCACCGTAGCACTAACCCCTGAGGAGGCGCTTTGCGCCTCGAACCCCGCCGGACTCTTGTGTCCCGTCGGCTGGATGCCGAGCGTCGGAGGTGCCGGTTCCTCCTGTCCCTCTAGGTGTGGCCGATGGCCATCACGAACCACTACTACTTGAGCTCACGCCGGAGCGGCGGAGGAATCCCAGATGGCATCCCGACTATTTCTCTACTTGCGAAGCCTTCTTCGTGGATCGGCGTGAGAGGGCGCTCGCCAGGCACGAGGAGGACGGCCCACCTCCTCCGAACTTCAACGAGGCCGTCGGCTATGGTGGCGCGTCGGACTCTCCAGGCGTCATGGCCTATGACACCGCCGCCGACTCTAACCCCCTGCGCTACCCTCAAGTCCAGCCCACGCTACCCTCAAGTCCAGCCCACGCTACTCTCCAGAGGTTCAATTACGGTGACCCGACGGCACGGCGATGGCGGCGGCTGCGATTTACGACTCTGACAAAGAGTATTACAGGTGTAGGGGAGCATGACTAAATCACTCCAACATTCGAAACAAGTTCTACGATTGTTACTTAATCGGCCATGTATCTTGATTTTCAGTTCTTTTATGTATCTTAATTTTTAGTTCAGTTCGCCGATTGTTACTTAATCTGCCATGTATCTTAATTTTAGTTCTTTTATATTCTAAAAAAGCACCTTTAATGCATGAAATAAGTGTTTATTTATTTTAGAAAATTTCATGTAAAGTAAATATAAAAATCATTTACATGAATGGATAGATATTATTTTTATGAAAATTATGATATATTATTCATATTTTTCTGAGTTGAAATGAAAAAGATATGAATTTTCTAAATTCATATCATATTTTTTGAATTAAAAAAGCCCATTTAATGCATGAAATAAGTGTTTATTTATTTTAAAAAATTTCATGTAAAGTAAATATAAAAATCATTTACATGAATGGATAGATATTATTTTTCTGAAAATTATGATATATTATTTATATTTTTTGAGTTGAAATGAAAAGATATGAATTTTCTAAATTCATATCATATTTTATAAATTAAAAAAGCCCCTTTAATGAATAAAATAAGTGTTTATTTATTTTAAAAAATTTCATGTAAAGTAAATATAAAATTATTTACATGAATGGATAGATATTATTTTTCTGAAAATTATGATATATTATTCATATTTTGAATTAGAAAAGCCCTGAATTAAAAAAGCCTGAATTAAAAGCCCTGAAATAAATGCTGAACACCCCCTTTAACACCGGTTCGTGGAACCGGTGTTAAAGGGGGGGCGTCATACATTCTCTTTAACACCGGTTCGTATTGAACCGTGTTAGGTGTTAAAGAAACTTCACATTTAACACGGTTCCAGATACGAACCGGTGTTAAAGGTATTTATTTCACCTCCTCCCTTATTCCTCCCACGACAGATCGATCGAGCGCCGCCGCCCGACGCCGTCGCCGCCATGACGCTGCCTGGCCACGACGCCGCCCGCTCGAGGTTCGCCGCCCGACGCTCTCTTCCTCCTTCGGCCGTCACTGCCGCCTGCAGCCCTCGCCGGCGAGCAAGACTGCGCACCACCGGCGACGCCCGCCGCCCTCCCGGCAGGCAGCACCAGCACCACATGCTTCCACACTGCATCGCCGCCTCTCCGCCTCCCGCTGGCGACCCCGCGCCCGCATCCGCCACCGCCATCACCGCCCCGCTCCGGCCCCACGCTCGCGCCTGCGCCCAGGCGCCGTAGCCGCTGCCGTGCGCCCGCCTGTCCACCTCCGGCCAGCGCTTGGCCACCGGCCGCGCCAGCGCCGCCTCAGCCGCCTCCACCTCGAGCTCCTCGCCCGGCCGCGCCCCCGTCCGTCGCTTGGGCTCGCTGCCACCTCCACCTCTGTGGCGCCGGAGTGCTGCACATGGGACCGCCAACCGACCTGCCCTCTCCTTCCCGGCCTGCAGGCCCGCCATGTCCGATCACGACCGTCGCCTCAGGCCGTCCCTGTTCCGGCGCCTCCTCCCGGGCATTGGAGCTTGGGCCAACCAATTGGGGGGCAAATGGGCCAAGGAGACACTTTGGGCCACTATTGGGGGCAAATGGGCCAAATATACGTTATTTTACCCAAAATTTGTCAAATATGAAGGATATTAGGAAAAATTCTTGCTGGGCGGCCCCAGGCTTGCATAGCTCACTTGATCCAGGCCCGTCTTCGTTGGTCGTGCCCCTTTGGCAGGAGCTCCGCCTGACCATGGCGCAGGCGCCTCCTCTGGAACCGCCCGCCTCGCGACTCCGACGATCTAGGCCTTAATCCTTGCACATGTGAATTAGAAGCATGTGGAGTAAAAATAAAATAGCTTATAGCAAAGATATTATAATAGGCCACGCCTAAACCCTAATGACCACCTCGCTCTTCCCGTGCAGGAGCGTCTCGCCGCCCGCTTGAGCTCATAGGCCACGCCTAAACGCCGCTAGCACTTGCCGCCGACGAGACCGCCGCATCCGTGCCCGCCGCCTCGCCCACACCACCCTCGTCGTCGCCCTGCCGCCATCCCATGGGATATAAGTAAGGGCATGTTTGATTCAAAGGATTTGTATAGGAAATTTGTAGGATTAAATCCTATAGGAAATTTAGGATTAAATCCTATAGGAAATCCTATAGGAAATTATGCATGTTTGATTCAAAGGATTTGTATTGTATGTGTATTGTATATGCATGTGTATATTTTGTGCCACGCCGACCACCGCCACCATTATGCCACGACCACGACCTCCTATGTCCTCGCTGAGCCTACACACGCGTCGAGGGTGTGTCGCCCATTTTAGGTAGACCATCACGTCGTGCTGGTTCGAACGAACACCCCCACGCACCCCGGCCCCGCTCTCGCCCTAGCGTCGCCACCTCTCGTTGTCAATATAGCATTATAATAACCATGCTATGTTAATCAACTTTGATGACAAGTTAATTAGAAGAAGTAAATGTACCCTCTCATAAAGAACATGCACTTGCGGCGCTGCAGACGCAAGTGAATGCACAACAGAGCCATCAAGCTACCGGCCCATCTCAGCGGCATGAAGAGCCTGCATTGGAAGCTGCCCGCGGCCCAGACTCTGCGCGGAAAAGCAGTGTGGCTTCCACGGAGAACGTGCAGCCAACGCTTGAAATGACGGGTCCTCGATACCCCGTTGATGAGATCACGGAGAGCGAACACGCTGAGCTGCATGTGAGATTAATGGGCTTATCCATTAAGGTGGTATCGGCTATGCCTTACCTCCCGTAGCTGGTGGAACTTACCACGCCGACCGATTCGAGATGGCTATGCTATTGTCGGGGTGGATGAGGTTGTGAAGGAATATGAGGAAGCACAGCTTGACCATGCTACGGTGAAGGGAAACTCAACTCAAATTTGCGGTGAAAACAACCATTCTTTGGAAGAAGGAACACATTGTGCTTCCAAATTGGAGGTCACTGCACCCCATGTCTCATGCGTCGGTGATGAGCCGCTTCAGCCATCTCTGCTTGGCAGCCATCTCGACCCGTCGGCCATCTCTGTGGCGACCATCTCCGCCCGTCGGCCATCTCCTACGTCACCATCTCTGCTTGGCAGCCATCTCGGCCCGTCACCATCTCCGTGCTTCAGCCATCTCCTCAGAAGCGGAAGATCAACGCCACGAGGAGCATCGAGTAATCCACAAAGAAATCGCGAGAAACCGTCGCCAAAGAGTTCAAAAACTACGTCCAGCCTTCCAAGCCATTGCCGGTTTTACCGTGGAATCGCAGCGAGGAGACCAATAGGATCTCGGAGAACAGGTCAAGAAATTCTTTGCACCTAGACGGCCGAGCCAAAGGAGAAAATAGATCCGGTGGTGGAGAAGTTTTACAAAATCTTTTGAAACACGAAACCCCACTTGTGGGACTACGAGCCAGATTTTGAAGGCGGATGCAAGGCGCCGTGGGAGACTGAAAGTAGCAGTCGTGAGGCACCCACAAAACAGTTCCCATGCTCGGAGAGCAGAAAACCAATCATGCGCCCGCCCAAATGTTTGACAAGCGGGACGCTCCTCCCGTAGATGATTACGAGGCGAGCTACAAAGAAAGGCCAATGAGATGGGGATGACTTACATTGCATACTTGAGCGTCATGGGAGACAACTTGCCCAAATGCGATGTCAACCCCATACAGCCATGGAAGTATGGGAAGAATCTAGTCAAGAAAGAGGAGCTCAAAAATCTACCAACAAAGATGCGAAAATTGCACAAGTGGTACCTTCATTTCTGCAAGGCGAAAAGAAGAATGGATCACGGCGCATATAAGAGATGAGATTTTCTTGTGCGGAGACGCGATCGACTTCAACATTCAAGACTTGCATTTTCTATTCAATCGAAGGAACTCGACAAAGCTGCCATCAGCCTTTATTGTGTGTAAGTACTATTTCGTAATTTTATCTCAACTCATTCACTTCATTAATTGCATGTATATATATATGCTCACCATATATGTATATACTATTATGCAAAAAGGTTATGGAATGCAGAAAGGAGGCCTTTTGACATTGGGTTCGTTGACCCAAATAGAGTTCATGAAGAAGTGGTAAGAGAAAACCCGCAAATGAAGATTACTTGCTAAAGTCTTTCTTGAGACAACAAACCAAAAGGGAAATACTATTGCCTTACAACTTCTCGTGAGTACTTACCCTCTCTCTTGTACACATTCTGCTTTGACTTACTCGATGTTAAGTGTAAGCGATGATGAGTTATGCGTCTTGTGAGTTCCACTTTATTCTCGCTAGTCATTCAACCCGACTCGGAAAAGTCCTTGTCATGGACTCGTTCACGAAAAGAAAAAGAGCTATGGGCAAACTTTAGAGAGATGCTCGAGGTAATTTCAATCATATTATCGCACTAGATCGGCAACTTCGTGACAATAAGTAATTAATTACTCCTTTATCCATTTTCTTTGTCTGACGGGGTTTGAAAATGTTCACAGGGCCGTGGGTGAATGGTCGGGAAGAACTAAAATTTGTAGACCAAAATGTAAGTAATACTAGCTAGCTTCCAATTCCATTATATCATGCTTTATTGAGTATTATTTTGATTGAACACTCTATTCTCGTAAAGTGCGCGCATCAGGGACACGACAATAACTTATGTGGGTACTATGTTTGCGAATTCATTCGCAACACGATATGTGCGACGGGCCAAGCCGCACTAGAACAACTTAGAGTAAGTAAACAAAGTCCACAACATTATTTTATTACCATCAATTGTGTTGAGTTTTATTCTTATATATATATTGACGGCCCATTCTTCATATATATTCAGATCGAACGGATGCGGGACCAACTCCTACCATTTGAACGCATACGAGCCATTCAAGAGGAATTGGCGGGGTTCATACTTGATGAGGTCGTCACGCCTGGCGGAGAACTCTTTAGATATCCACCTCCGGCGATGTAGATGTATGTGCCGATGTATGTGCCGATGGCGATGTATGTGCCGATGGCGATGTTTGTGTATAATAATAGTTGCTTAATTATTCATGTACTCGTATGTACCGATGACGATTTATAAGTATACGGCTCCCGATCGATTTCCCATCGCCCCCTCCGAAATACGCCCGGGCAGGCGGGAATGCCATGGCGAGATTTAGGCTGCCATGGCAGAGTTCTGCGCGGCAGAAAACGCCTAAATCGCCACAGAAGAATTTTTAACACCGGTTCCGGATACGAACCGGTGTTAAAGGGGGCTGAGCTCATGCGCCATCGTCGCCACCCTTTAACACCGGTTCGTATAGGAACCGGTGTTAAAGGGGCCCCCCCTCTAACACCGAACCCTCAACAGCGGTTGTGGAACCGCTGTTAGAGGGTCCTCCAAACCGGTGTTAGAGGGGTACGTGTGCACTAGTGTGAGGATAGTGGTGAATATTTTGAAGTGGTGGAGCTAAGGAAACATGCAAGGAAATTCATGAAAATAATGAGGAGTACAAAGAGCTGGATAGGAAGTGATTCATCAACAGTAGTTCCAATAGATCTGATTGCAAATATGGAGGATCAGATAGGAGAAGAGGAGAATGACTGGAACTTTGACTCATTTAATGAAGATTTTTCTTATGAATCAAATTCAGATGGAAATGTAGTTAGAAGAAGAGCAAGTACCCAAGATATAACAATCACACTAAAATTCCCCAGTTTACCTCAACAATGGTGTTTAGAAGCAAGGGCCAACTCTGCAAAGCTTTGAGGGGATATGGGCTTGTCACTAAAAGGAGCATTTCCTTTGTGAAATCTGAGGTAGACAGAGTTAGGGTCAAGTGTGGGTGGGTTGTCTTCCCTTGGATGCTTTATGCAACAAAAACAACAAGGAGCAGAAGGTTTAACATCATTACCTTTAATGATGAACACCAATGTGCCCAAAACAGAGACAACAGGCTAGTGACTGCTTAGGTAATTTCCAAGAGATATGAACATTTTATCCTAGCTAATCCTATGTGGAAGATAGAGAGTATGAAAGCTACTATACTCCAAGACATGTTTGCAGATGTTTCAACTTCAAAGTGTAAGTGCAAATAAGATAGTCATGGATAAGTTAATGTGTGGCATGAAGAATGAATATACCAGAGTTTGGGATTACCAGATGGAGCTCCTCAGAAGTAATCCTGGTAGTACTATGTCTATCTGCATGGATCCAACAAACATGGAGCATAGTGTATTCCAGAGCTTCTATGTTTTCTTTAATGCATTGAAGCAAGGTTTCAAATCTAGCTACACAAACAAGTTATTGGCCTAGATGGTTTCCTTTTTAAAGGTGCTGTCAAAGGTGAGTTGTTGTGTGCAATAGCTAGGGATGCAAACAATTAGGTGTATCTAGTAGCTTGGGTTGTAGTTGAACATCAAACCAATGAAAGATGGAAATGGTTTATTGGTTTGCTGATTAAAGATCTTGACATGAATAATGCTGTTGCTGTGTAACATCCCAGCATTAGAGCTTAGAAATAAGCTGAACCCAGATGTGTGCATTGCATTCATGCATAGAATATCTGAATAATTTTCGCGCTTTTAAACAAAACTTGTCAAAGTGATTGAAGCTTCTCTCAACTTGATGGAATTGAAGTAGATCATCAAGTTGACTGTGATAAGTTTCAATATGACCTTTGTTAAAACCTTATTTGGGTAAACATGATTTGATCTAAGTGTAGATCAGATATAATAAAATGTTACTCATAAAACATTGATAAATGATTAATATCTGATCCTTAAGGGATCCTATCATAATATTCAGCACAACAATTCATAAATGCCAAGTTAAGATTACAACTGAAGTAATATAAATGTAATGATTAATCCTGACCTATCTTATTCTTATCTATTCTTACTATGAGTATCATAGTAATACCTAACTTTAACTCTTTAATGAGTTTGAGTTGGAAAGAGACGAAGTCAAGATCATTCACCATATATCTTTCTTTCCATATCAATCTTTATGGAACCTAACTTAATATCTGTTGTTCATCAATGATTGAGTAATCAACCATTGATTCACAAATTCTTTAACTATCAATACTTGATCTACTACTTCTTGATCTTATCATAGCAGCTACTTAAATCTTTTAAAGAGGGAGGTAAGGGAAGGTAAATGGTAATGCTAGATTCAAATATCATCTATAGAATGGGAGTGTTGGAAGTAAAGTAAATCAACAGGATTATTGGTGGAGTTAAATCACTCCTGAATGAATATAAGAGTAATTTATAACATATAATTATATAGTAGGAAAAAGGATTACAAGGATGAAACCTGAAGGTAGTTACCAGTGGTAATTCTATTGGATCAAGAGAGCATAATCCATGAATACCCTTAATCAAATATGAGCTACTAAGAAGATAATTCCAATCCAATTAAAAAGTGGTATTGATGAAACCTTGGTTAGCCAATTGCAAACCTAAGTTATAAATGATTAAAGGATTATAATGATCATGCCTTACTCGCCAGGATTGTCCACCTATATCTTGTATAAATGATATTGGTGGGTATAAAATGATTGAAACCCTAGTAGAGATAAGTTATCCTAGAATAGTCATTACAATCCACAATAATATAATGTGAGGTTGGAGTGTGAGTTATTAGAGTAAAGTAAATTTAAGACACTATGATTCAATTAAAGATAGTATAGCATGTAGTTATGGAAGTAGTGTTATTCATCTTAAGGATAGTAAGCTTTAGAGGAAGGTAGTTGGATGCATACATCTATTAGAGAAATATTAGTGATGGATGATTAAGGAAGATTATGAGTGAAGTTTGAAGGAACAACTTATTGGATGGAAGGTTATGAATAATAGAGTAGTAGATATGACCAAGTATGGATATGAGAAAGCTATAAAAGCTTCAGTCTCAAGCTCATTGGATTTATCAATGGGTTTAGAAGAATAATAGGTGAATAAGAATATTTTTGTGAAGTAAAGCTCATCATGTTAACCATGATGATAGATAGGAAGAAACAGTATATCTAGGAAATGAATTCCTTAATTAAAAGTCTAGAATTATGAATTATGGAAGATAGTAATCCTTGGTAAACAACCAAATTTATAGGAATATTTCCCTGTTATGAATTCCTTGGTAACCTTGGTAAACAACCAACTTGATAGTAATCTTAAACCAAGTATAATATCCATTCCATGTTATGAATTCCTCATCTTATATCTATAGCACTTAATAGGAATATTTCCCTATAGCAAATTTCATAAGCACATCTCTGACAATTCCAATTATCATAATTATATGTGCTTAGGAGTATCTCTATCAATTCTTTTCTATAAAACATTTTAGATATAACTTCTATTTTAAAAAGGCGATGTCATCAAAAATCACAAACAGAAGACAATATGCTTAGTTATTAAATCTTTACTCACATCAACAAAAGGATAGAAGTAAAATTAGAACCCTAAATTCTAGGGTAAGTATTTGCAATTCAAACCCTAATTTCTATGTTAGATATAATAAAATATATCCATTGTTATTTCCTAAATTCATGGGAATAATATTAATCATATTAATTCCCTAGAAATTTTGTTTATCAAATAAAAATAAAGGATCACCATATAAAAATCTCTTAAATATTATGAGTTAATGAGAATCAAATCTCACGAGTTAATAATAATACATCCTATAATCAGTTTATGGATATTAGCTCGATTAATTGCATATTAAAAGCCTTACAAATAATAATAGGAAAATTATATTCATAAAGAAAATAAAGAAAACATAACATTATACAGTAAAAGTTCATAAATGATACTAAATACATTTTAGTATTACAAGAAGTATCCATCAAATTAATTCTACAAAGAAAAGTTTAAATTAAAGATTATATACAAATCTGAAAAGGAAAATAGAAAATAGAAAAAGGGAAAACAAATAAAAAAGCAAAACCTGGTCGTAGCCCAACTCCTCTTTCCTTATCTGACGCCCATGTGCAGCCCACAAAAGCCCAGCAGCCAGCCCAGCTGGTTCTCTTCTGTGACTGATGGGTGGGACCAAAGGAG
Source organism: Avena longiglumis (assembly GCA_030063025.1). Taxonomy (NCBI): domain Eukaryota; kingdom Viridiplantae; phylum Streptophyta; class Magnoliopsida; order Poales; family Poaceae; genus Avena; species Avena longiglumis. Next base: position 102,391,677 of record CP125974.1, read on the forward strand.
GATTGCGGGTTGAGAAAAAAGAAGTGCTAGGGGTTTTTATGTAAAACCAACTTCGTCGTCTACCTCGCCTACTGGAAGCATTTCGGCCAGAGCTCCGCCACGATGGACCGTCACAACAGGATGCTACCGCTCCTGGAAGGAAGGGATAAGAACTCCACGACGCCGTCTGCTCGTCCTCATCCCCATTTCCCTCTCTACAGCTCTCTCTCTCTCTCTCTCTCTCCATTTCGTCCTCTAAACTGAGAACCCTAGGTCGGAGGTGAGCCGGTGCCGGCGATTCCGTGCTCGCCTCGGCCAAATAAGACCATGGTGGAGACCGCCGTGCTCCTCTCGTTCGTTTGCCCCAACTCGCTCTAGCGGAGGAGGCGTGAATCAACCCAATCGCACCCTCGGTTCCCGGTGCTGTTCGTCGACCTCACCGTCGTCTCCGACCTCGCCTCGCCCTATCGACCAAACCATCGTGTTCCTGGTGAGTCACCGAATCTACTCGTATGCGTAGATGCTTTGTTTGCTTCCTAAATCCACGCCACTATGATCACCCGCAAGCACCGCCACATGAGCTCGTCGCCGGTTGTCCTCCGGTGAACAAAATAGGGCGGCGCCACCACCAATAGGTTCCTCGGGATACCCTCTTTCCAACGAACCTAACCACAGCACCGCGCACGCACCAAATCATCTGATCCATCATCGATCTCAGAGGATCAAGTTCAGATGATGTCATGCCCACGTCACCCTCAGCCTAGTCAGCCAGTTTGATCCAGTCTTTGTCTCGCGTGGCAGATGACATGGCCTTGGCCCCATATGTCATTGTCTGGGAGTAGAAATAGGGTCGGTAACAAAGACATTTAATAACCTGAAAGCTGAGGTGGCCTCTGGCCCACTAGTCAGTGACTAGGGTTAGGTGTGGGTGCGGTGTAAAAATTTATTTCCTGTTTAAGAAAGAATAAAAGATATAAATCCAAATATACATATTCCAGAAATTAAATAAAATAATTAAAACTTGTTAAATCTATAACTTTTGATTTATAATTCAGAAAAATATGTATAATATATGAAAATGTTTAGAAAAATAAAATCTATAACTTAAAACTATTATTAAACATTATTATGTTAACAATTTAAATAATTATTATTTAATAAAGATTTTAAAGGTAATAAAACTTTAGTAATTCCTATTTTAATAATGGTAAATGTTAAAAATATAAATAAATACCAAAAATCTTGGAAAAATAAAAACAGTATTTTAAAAATATAATCATGTGTTATTATTTCACTTAATTAAATATTTACTATTTATTAAGTAATTATAAAGTAATAAGAATTGTCAAAATCATATCTTATTATTTATAAATCACAAAAATAAATGTAATATACCAAAATGATCACAAAAATAATATCTACATGTTAAAAATATAATATTTCACTTTTGAGTTAAATAAAAATTCAAACACTTTAATAACTCAAATTTAAACTTATTTACCTAATTGATAATTCATATAAGGGTAAATAAAAAATTGCTAATATGCCTAAAATTAACCAATTAAGTCTAATAAATAGTATCAGTCTTCAACATTAATAATATGAAGTCAAAATAGTCTAACACATTTTAATTACAATTTTATTGAATTCTCCTCAACCATAGGTGTGTAATATTTTCTAAGAAGAATCCTTATCAAATATAAAACCATCAAGAATAATTTTTAGTTAAATAAAAACTTATTCCCTTTACTTTAACCACAAGTTTATCAACATACTAAAACACTATGGTGAACTCATAAGCAATTAAGTAACATTACCCCATGGTTTACAAACTATAACCACTCATCCATAAAAGGGGTAAGTGATACTATTCCATTATAAAATCAAGAAAATCACTACATTAAAGAAAAATATAACCATTCTTAAGTAACTTTAAGGCAACATTACCAAGTACACAAAGTACAAATGTTATAAGCATTATAATTTCAAATTATCTATGCTTTAAAGTTAACTTTAGTCTACAAGACTCTAAATATAATACTATAAACATTGTTAGACGTTTTATAGTTAACTTTGGTCTGATATAATTAAGTAATAAAGCATCTCAAGCCCAAACTATTCAAGAAATCACAAATAACATCAAATAGACTCAACTAACCACAAAGGTTGTTTAGACCTTAGAAAAGAAATCTTTTCTTCAAATGTTATTCTTTTTGCCACTTCAAACAAGAACTCTTATATAAGCAATCTTGAGTAGCATCTCACATTTGTGTGTGTCCTTTTGTTTTATGATATTGTAATTATATGATTGTTTCACACACACTCACAAGCCTTAATAAGAAGCACGAGTATAAAACTCATCCAAAAGTACAACACATTTCAAATACATCATTTCTAGTACCCAAGCACTAAAACAACGTTATCCCTGAGATTCGCGTTTATAAAATGCATCACATTACTTATGCATAAGAACATATTGCTTCTTTAAACATTAGTCCTTACTGGACCAATGATGCCGATTTCAGATATTGGATCTTATATCATCTTGAAGACCGTGAGTGCATAATCTTGCAATCACAAAAGGCAAGTTCACACTTGCTCATGTCCTTTGGTTATTTTCTGTAAAGTATTTTACAAATCCAATGTGGACATCACCTGCATTTGAAAAAGGTCCGAAAACACTATTTTCATAATAATGTGATTATAGGTTATTACCATGAGGTAATAACTTGCTATAAAAGTTCCAGTGGTAAAGGAACATATTATCTATGACTTAACAACCAATATCGCTAGTGATTCTTGCACCGTATATTACGCGTTAACCATGAGATTTGGAATGGGACGGAGAAGTCAGCTGTATCTTCTTCCTCTCGCATGAAGCCAGATGTGCAGGTCGTGGCTGTTATCCTCGTAGCATATTAATTGGTAATTCATAGAGGATATGCAGCATATGGGTGGGAACCCTCAACGTCCCACGATAGTTCTGGCATCTAACAGTTTGTAGAAACCATTGCCATAATTCATTATGTGGGCATGGTGTACACCAAGGAGTCATGCGAGGTCGCGAAGGGGTCAGTGATTGGCTTGGATCATCTTCTGGGCCCCACATCATGGAATTGTGGACGGGAATAAGCTACCCGATTGTGCAACAAAGAGTTGATCTCTCATGGTTAAAGTAACGCACCTCTGCAGAGTGTAAGAACTGTAAATTGTTACTCCCTGTTCCGGGAAGAAGCTGCGAACGCGGCGGGAAAGGAACTCCATGAAAGTTCTGGTAAACCCGTGAAGGCTGACAGACATAGTCTTTCAGAATAAAAGCAACCTTTGAAGAAATGTTTATGAAAACTTGCATTGCCTACGACCTATGGTCTGTGGCTATACATATAGTGCATCAAACACTCCTTTTCTAGTGAACTTGCTGAGTATGCTCATACTCAATGTATCTTCTTAACCCTTGCTAGATTCTGAAGCCGGTACAAACAACATCTGCATCAAGTTATGCTCCAGGAATCATCATCCAAAGCTAAAGATCTTCAATGCAGACAAGGAAGTCAACATATACATCAACTCAAGTGAAGACGAAGTTACTGGTTAGGTAGGAATATACCCTCTAGCCAAGAACCTAATTCTGTAGTGTATTGCAATAGCAGGAATGCCAACCCCTTAGTTAAAATACTAGTGTTGACAGTCTAATAGTTCTTGCGTTATTTATCTTTGATTCTTCTTTATAAGAAGTTCTTTCTCTCTCTTTAACCTAGAATATTCTCTCGATCTTGTGTAAATAGTGAGTTGTAACCTTTAGCCATGTATTGGACCCGATGTGTTTCTGTTGTGCCATTCTAAGGGATGTAATACTAGTGAACGGTGTTTCATTGGTGTTATGTCAACGACTATAGTATACTACATCATGCAGTGGTATGCTGGGTCACCGCATGCTGGATGGGTGTTCATTTCTGACCAGCAAAAATGATTGATTAATCCTATGAAGGATTACCTGCCCAATGCAGAGCACATGATGTGTGATGGGCATATCTATGCCAATAGCAGGAAGAAACACAGGGCACATGAATGGCAGAAGAAATTCTGGGTTGTTGCCAAAGCAGTAAATAAGCAGGACTTTAACAACTACAATGCAAAGCTTGCTCAAGAGACACCATAAGGTGCAAATGACATAATGATAACTGATCCCGAACATTGGGCAAGAGCATGTTTTTAGGGAAGAGCATTTTTGGTAGTTGGCTCCTTTTGTGAATCTATTGACAACAACTGGTGTGAATCATTCAATCATGATATTGTAAATGCCAGGTTCTATCCAATCATTTCCATGCAATAAAAGATTAGGTATGTTCTCTTATCCATGATCTTATTTCCATGCTATTGTAATAGTAATTCCTATATTTGTTCTCACTAGTAATATTAATGCCTATATTTGTTCTCCATATTTTAGGAAAAATATCTTCACTTGGATACAAGAACAGAGGGGAAAAGGTGCTAAGTTCCATGGAAAAATATGCCCTGGTATATTTAAAAAACTCAAGGGTGCCATAGGTAGGACACAATTCATGGAAGTTCTTTAGAATGGCAAAGATGGTTTTTAAGTCAAACTGCTAACTGGTAGGAAAAGAAAGTACATAGTGAGTTTGGACAACAGGACTTGCTCATGTGGTTATTTCAAACTCTCTGGTATTCCATGTGCACATTCTATCACTGCAATATACAAGTGTGGAAAACAAGTTGAAGATTATATACCAAATTTCTACTCTATGTCAGTTTCAACCAAATATATGAGCACTGCTTACAACCTATGGAAGGAGAGTAAATGTGGCCTATATCTGAAAAACCAAGGCCACAAGCACCTAGTTATGTAAGGTTGCCAGGCAGACCCAAGAAAAATAACAGAAGGAGGGAAGAACAAGAGAAACCTAAGGACAAAAAGATGAGAAAGCATGGCACCATCATAGTTTGTTCTATGTGTGGCACTCCTAGATACTATAAGGATGGATGCAAGAAGAATCCAGAGAGATGGAAGTAGAACAATCAACATCTTGTCAAAACTGCAAAGAAAAGCAAAGGAACTGAGGTATTTTTACCTACAAACATCCATGAGTTCACATTTCTAATTTAATTTAGTAAATTCACTAATTATTTCCTACTTCATTCCACAACAATCTTTTTCTACAGCTGGAGAAGGAAGCTCTCAGGGTAGTTCTCTAGCTGGTCCTCAACCAAGATCAATTCCTGTGAAGAAGAGTGCAAACAAGTTTAAACCTCCCAGAAGAAAAGCTACACCAGAAGCTGGTTCATCTGCAAGTGTCCAGGCTGGGGGAGGAAGAGGCTAGAAAAGGGACATGCCTGTTTCTTCAATTCCATTCTACTCTTATTTCACTTGCAATGGAAATGACTAAGATATAATAGGCTAGATGACAAACTGTCTGTCATATCTTCTGAGGCTATAAGCTATGCCTTTATTTTGTTGCTACATTTCTCTATTTAGTTGGCTGTCAACTAAATACCTAGACAGAGACCTATCGCTACAACTTATTATGTTGGTCTGGTCCATCTGTGATTTTGGTAGCCACATACTAACTACTTTGCTATATACATGTTGCTAAAACCTATTGGCTGTCAATTAAATTGAGAACTCATTCAAATTAACAAGAACCTAGTTCATTATAAAGAAATAATACATGGTTCATTACATAGAAATACAACACACTGACAGAACCATCACACAAATTCACTGAATACATAGCTTCCCTGCCACTAATCCTAACACAAATACTAATAAGAAAGGCACTACATTCTCATATTTTCTCTTCATTGAACCAATCTCTGCATTCTTCTGTTCCAAATGTTCTTGAAAAGCCTTCAAAGTTGAATCATGTTCATCATTAACACATGGAGGCAATATTTCTTCGGCCTCCCTAAGCTTCCAAACTTCATCATGCAAATCGCCAATCAAATTACTGAAAAATTCTGGCAATGGATCATCATGCCATTCCACATAACCACATCGATGGCCATTCTATTGAAATGCCCAAAAACGAACAAATCAGAAAGAGAAAAGGGGAGGATAAATAAGCAGGAAAAAGCAGAGCACAAATCGAGCTTAACATGGTGTCGACGCAGGCGTATTACCTCCTTCCTGGGTTCGCATCACTCCACGAAATCCACCTAGGAGCCTTCCTCCAGGGGTTGCAATCACACATCTTCACCTGCTCGTACGCCATCGGGTTCTCTCGATAGATCATCGGCGACCTCCTCTTAGTTCCCCTCCTTCTTCCAGCAGCTCGGAGGTAGCCAGGAGCAGAAGAAGCTCCCGATAACCATGACATTCTCCTGCTAGTCACCACGTCCTCCTTCCCATAGAGTCGTCGCCAAATCCCATGCAAGAACCCTAATTTTGTTACCCACTTATTTCTCTCTGTGTAACACACGTGCATACCGCGACGCGGATAAGTAATCCCGGACACGTCATCCTTTTCCAGCCTAAAACGGATTAGGGGTAAATTCGAATCGGGATCAGAGAGTTTGGTGGGCTGATTTCAGGGATCAATAGTTCCTGCGGTCCTCCACCGCTTGGTTCGCCAGATCCTTCTCCATCTCGGTGGCCTAGTGGTCCCTCGCCTCCTATTCAGCGAGATCCTTCACTGTCGTTGCTGCCAAGGCCTCTTCCCTGTGCACGACTTCTGCCTCGGCCGGGGTCACTGCCGCCGGAGACCCGTTGGGGCCAAAGCCTAGTGCATGCGCGATCTGCACGGGGGCGACGATCGCCTCTCTCCCTCCTCCTCCTATGTATTCGTATCCGATTAATCCACCTCTTCCCGCTCCTCTTCATCGTCCTCCTCCACCTCCATCTTGTCCCCGTCGATGATAGCCCGCGTGGCCCCCACCTCGGCGGCCATAGCAACGCGCTCCTCCTCCTCCGCCGTGTCAGTGGCGTGCTCTACCTCTTCCACCTCCCTGTGCATGGTGGTGACACGGCGTATGTTGCATACGGCAACCTTCCCGGCCTCCTTGGCCACTGCCTCCAGCGTGGTCATGGCCACCTCGTGGCGGATCTCTCGGAGGGTTGCTGATGTAGCCTCCTTGGCCACCGCCTCCTTGGTAGCGACATGGTGAATCTTTACCGACCATTGGGCGGCCACCATTGTGGCCGCCTCCACCACCTTCTTGTTGGAATTATGCCCTAGAGGCAATAATAAAGATGTTATTATTATAATTCTTGTTCATGATAATGTTTATATTCCATGCTAGAATTGTATTAAGCGGAAACTTTAATACTTGTGTGGTTTGTGAACAACACTGTGTCCCTAGTACGCCTATGGACTAGCTCATTGATCAATGATGGTGGTAAGGTTTCCTAACCATAGACATGAGTTGTCAATTGATAATGAGATCATATCATTGGAGAATGATATGATGGATGCACCAAACTAAGCAAAGAAATTAGATCGTGTCATCGTGTTCGTCTTTGCGGCTTTTCCTATGTCAAATATTGTATTCCTTAGACCATGAGATAACACAACTCCCGTATCGGAAGAAAGCTTTGAGGTCATCAAACGTCATCCTATGAGAGGGTGATCATAAAGGTGTCTCTCGGTGATCGGAAAGTATCTGGGTTGTATGTATCGAGATGGGATTTGTCCTCCCAAGTCGGAGAGATATACTGCCCACTCGGTAATCGATATCAACACCGCTTGCAAGCATGTGGTTAAGGAGTTAATCAAAGTGATATCGGATTACGGAATGAGTAAAGTACTTGCTTTGAGCAGGATTGAACTAGGTGGACGATTACGATCGAATCTCGCAAGTAAAATATCGCGAGACGAAGGGAATATATATATGGGATTGATTAAATCTTGGCATCGTGGTTCATCCGATATTATCGATGAATGTGTGGAGTCAATATGGGTGCCTAGACCTCGCTGTTTATTATTGATAGAAGATCATGTCGCATATTCTCGAACCCGCAGGTCACACACTTAACGTGTCTGCTTAGGATAGATTGGATAATTGGTTTATGAATTTTGTTCGAGTCTCGGATGGGATCCGGGACATCATACAAGAGGTTCCGAATGGTCCCGAGAATAAGATTTATATAAGGCAATGCAGTTTTTGGAGTTCGAATTGTTCCAAGTTAATCGGTATTGTACCTAGCTTCTAGAACCTTCCTAAGGGACCAACGTGGCCCCACCTTCCGGGAGGGGGAATGGGCCTATGAGGGAGTGTCCTAGCCGCATTGGTCCAGGGGCACAAGGCCCCATAGGGCCCAGCCGATCCTAGAGAGTTTAAATCGTTTAAACTAGAGATAGGGTTTCTAGAAGAGGGGAGAGTCCATGCCCCCCACTCCCTTATCCTTTGGGCTTGGGAGGGGGCTAGGCTGCGCCCCTTCATAGGTTAATCCTTCTTGGGCTTGGGAGGGATTAGCTGTTTCCTCCTCTATATAAAGAGGGGCTACCCAGCCACACACCTATCCTCCAAACCCTTGCCTCTGGGTTAGCTTTCCTCCTCCTCCGGATCGCTTGTAGGCGAAGCCCTCTACCGCAGTAATTCTCCATCATATACACCACCGTGTTATCCACCCATTTCTCCACCATACTTTCGTCCGAGGAAGGAGGAGACGCCGGTGTAGCAGTCTCCTACTGGAGGCACCTCCAGGACTTGTGGTGCTAGATCGGATCGGATCGCGAGGAGGAGTAGCGCGAGTACATCACCCACGCCCGATTAACGCTCACCGTAATCTTCAAAGGGTATTAAGATCTAATCCAATCTCTCTGATTGCATCTCCTAGATTAGATCTTGGCTTTCCCTCTCGTTGCATCCATAACGGCGCCGCGAAACCCTTCTGGGTATCGAGCTAGATCTATGCGTAGATGTGTTTCATGAGTAACGCAACATGGTTGTTGCGCTGATGTTTTCGTTGCAAGCCTGCAAGCCCTTGTTTGTGTTCTTCTTATGACGGATAGTGAGATTGAAGCTTCAGCGTCCGCCAATTCCACGCCGACGCCGTCATGAGACCTACCGCACTTGACGTGCAGGTGGCCTGGTTCCACATGCTACCAGATACCGGGCCTCACTATAGCTGTCGCGGGATTAACACCGGAGTTTGGGCAACCACATAATATCACCGCCAGGCTTTTCGGGAGGTAAGAATCGCTCTAGTATCTACTCCCATAAGCCACGTGAAACATGCAACAACAAAGCAGAGGCGCCCAACTTGTTTCCAGCGACGCCGCTCATGTAGACCGGCCCGGTGACTTGGACGCGGTGGCTTGTCCCACACATGCGGCTGGTGGATATCAGCTTCTCTCACCATAGTTGCCGCGGATTAACACCGGAGTTTGGCAAACTATAATATCACCGCGGTGGCTGTGAGGTAAGAATCGTTTTAGCATCTAATTCCATAACACGTGAAACATGCAACAACAACAAAGAGAGGCGCTTAACTTGTTTTTGCAAGTAGAGTGTTTTCTGTGATATGGTATGTACCCAACCCACACGCCGTCACAGACCGGCTCCGCACTTGACGTGGTGGCTTTGTTCCACATACCGGGTGGATACCGCCTCACTATAAAGGTCAGGATTAACACCGGAGTTTGGCAACCATAATATCACCCATAGGCTTGTGAGTAAGAATCGTCACATCTACTCCCATAAGCCACGTGAAACATGCAACAACAAAGCAGAGGCTGCCTAACTTGTTTTTGCAGAGAGTGTTTTCGTGATATGGTGGCCCAAGATGATGTGTATATTGTATGCCATGATGATGTTTTGTATGCTCACTGTATGTCGATGAGTACACAACCGTGGGGAGCTATATATGGTTGTCTTTATAATTGTGTATGACCTCGGGCGAGTCAACTTATACGCCTATGTAATAGCTTTACTTTATCGCTAAGGCAGTTAGCAATAGTTGTAGTTGCTATCTGCGGGTGGAGGCAATCATGGTGATAGGCCGTCATGTAGGACCGCCCGCATCGACGTGGTGGCTTGTTCCAATATGCTGCTGGTGGATACTCGCCTCACTATAGTTGTCATGGGATTACACCGGAGTTTGGCAACCATAATATCACCGCTAGGCTTTCAGGTAAGAATCGTTTTAGTATCTATACTCCCAGGTTAATGAAACATGCAACAACAAAGTAGAGGCGCTCTAACTTGTTTTTGCAGAGATGTTTCTTCGCGGATAGGTGCGGCCTAAAAGATGTGATGTGTATATTGTATGCGAAGCGATGATGTTTTGTAATGTTTCGCTTCCACTTGCATGTCGATGAGTACACAACCGGTGGGAGATATGATGTTTTGTAAGATGATGGAGATCATATGTCGATGTGGCCATACCATGTCACATAAAGTTATATGCATGTGATGTTTATCATTTTGCGTATCTGGCTGCTTAGATCATGACGGCAGTATTATAAGATGACTTCACTAAAGATCAAGATAAAGCAATAGTTGTAGTTAGTATGCATAAATATAAAGTTCTTTCGTGTCCAAGCATACGTGACGACCGGTTATAGACTCTACGTCACATACAACGGTGCACAGTTTTGCACACGGAATACCGGTCCAGCTTGACGAGCCCAGCATGCATGCATATGTACCGGAACACAAGCAAACCTAAAGGTTAAGCACTTAAAGATTGAATGATATGATCGACACTTTGTTGTCCACCATTGGAAACCACATCTCTTCTCGTGATGATCGGATTAGTGTGGTGAATTTGGATCGTGGCTCATTAAAACACGGTGAGGGATGTTGAATTTAGTGAGTTCATCTAGTAACTTGATTTTGCTGAACTATTTATCATGAACATAGCTCCAAATTGTACTGTAACATCAGATCACATACAAGTCCAACTTCAACTTCAACGTTTTGCCGAGAAGCGAAAAGTGAAGAAATGTGGGTCTAACTTCACCAATTGGTTCCTTAATCTGGTGAATTTGGATCGTGTTCACCGAAAACAACTGAGGGATGTTGAATCTAGTGGAGTTCATCTAGTAATTTGATTGTTGAACTATTTATCATGAACATAGTCTAAATTGTACTTGCAAATACCCAGAGATCACATGGCCAGTCCAACTTCAACTTCAACGCTTTAGTCGAAGGAAAGCTTAGGAAACACGGGTCTAATCACCAATTGTTCACAAGAACAATGGGTCTAATCACCAAATCGGCTCCGCAGAATCTAAGAATCATTCTAATTGTGTCCATGGAAAAAACTTTATAGGATCTATGTAATAGCTTTACTATCGCTAAGTAGTTAGTAATAGTTGTGCTATATTCGTAGTGGAGGCAATCATGGTGGAGGATGAGATCATGCCGAACGCCTGGTAGTTGCTGGGTGACCCCTCATCAGTAACCTGCTACTACCATGAGAAAGTCACCATCGTCATGCTAAAGATGATTATGGTGTGATTAAGAGCACCATGTTAAGTTTGTTATGGAACCGAACTTCAAAATTTTGAAACCTATCCCTGCCTCTTGAGATTCTCGAGGAACCTAAACCATGTTTTGCACTCAGCCTGCTCTGAAAGAGATAAGGGAGATCTCCGAGAAGTTTTAACTCGCAAGATGGAGGAAGGAGTTCCGCGGTGAGCACTAGCAAAGATGTCGGGCCACCAACGCTTGAGCAATCGGAATGCACGATTCCGTAGGAGCTCAAGATTACGTGGTTGTGCAACTCCCTCCCCAGCCTACAAAAGTTTTGTGGTGACTCATAATCGATTGGTTCCATCGGATCGTCGCGGCTAGGTGACCCCTACCCAACTGCGCCCGCCGATGAGAAAGCTGTCTATCAACAAGAAAGATGATTATGGTGTGATTAGAGCACCATGTTGCTCGCTATGGAACCTAACTTCAAAAATCGCTTTGAAACCCATCCTGCCCTTGATTCTCGAGAACCGAAACCATGTTTCGCACTCAAGCCCGCTCGAGAGATATGATCTCCGAGAAGTTTTTTAACTCTAAGATGGAGGAAGGAGTTCTGCGAGTTGTTAACGCCCATAAAGATGTTTGCCACACTCAAAGCTTCTCAAGGTCATGAATGCCACACGTAGGAAGCTCTATCAACAAGAAAGATGATTATGGTGTGATTAAGAGCACCATGTTGTTTGCTATGGAACCGAAAATCCTCAAAAATTGTTGAAACCTATCCCGGCCTTGAGATTCTCGAGAACTGAAACCATGTTTTACTCAAGCCCGCTCTCGAGAGATATGAGATCTCCGAGTTCTTTAATCAAGATGGAGGAAGGAGTTCGTTAGTGAAAACGCCTGCTAAAGATGTCGGGCTACACCTTCAACGCCTGAGCAATCGAATGCACGCATTCCGTAGGGTTTCGCGATTGACAGGTTGTGCAATCACCCTCCCGCCTACAAAAGTTTGGTGTTGATCATTTTATGGTCTTACGCGTTTGATCGCGATTTCAGCATTATAAGTACGATTCTCACGAAGATCAAGATAAAAACTGTATTCTTCCCAAGTATGCATGGGCTATGGAAGTTCTTCGGTTCAAGCATCACGTGATGATCGGTGCTATAGGACTTCACGGCCACATACAACGGGTGCCGCTTCAAGAAGGGCGAAGCAAGAAGCTGCTAATGCTCCCGCTGAGAAGAATTTCAAGTCCGGCCCCAAGTCAACAAGCCTCCTTTTTAAGAAAGGTAAGGAGCAAGAGGCCCTTTCAAGAAGGCGCGGCGAATGCTCCCGACGATCGAAAAGTGCTTCCTAAGCCGGACACCGAGGGACAAGCTTTATTCTCACCGGAAGCAGGGTCATGAAGCGCAACGTCTGCGGAACACAAGAAACCTAAAGGTTAAGCATGAGTCATATGAATGATATGATCGACACTTTGTTGTCTACCATTGGAAACCACATCTCTTCGTGATGATCGGATTAAAAAGGTGAATTTGGATCGTGTTCACTAAACAACTTGAGGGATAAAGTTGAATTCAGTGGGGAGTTCATCTAGTACTTGATTAAGTTGAACTACTTTATCATGAACATAGCCCAAATCTTGTACTTGCAAATAACAGAGATCATACGGGCCGTCCAACTTCAACTTCAACGCTTTTTGTCGAGAAGGTGCTTTGAAACACGGGTCTAATCACCAATTGGTTCCGCAATCTAAGAATCATTTATTCAAGGACAAAAGGACTATGTCTTGGTAAAGCGTTAGTGATTCCCCCACCGGGTAATCGCTACCGCTGATGAGAAAGTCACTATCAATACAAGAAAGATGATTAAGTGGTGGTGATTAAGAGCACCATGTTGTTTGCTAAGTGGAAACCGGAACTTCAAAATCGCTTTTGAAACCTATCCCGCCCTTTGAGACTTTCGAGAACCGAAACCATGTTTTACTCAAGCCCGCTCTCGAGAGATAAGGAGATCTCCGGAAGTTCTTAACCCAAGATGGAGGTGAAGGGAGTCTGCTAGTGAGCACGCCATAAAGATGTCTAGTTACACTAACGCTTGAGCAAATCGAATGTACGATTCCGTAGGGAGCTAAGATTGATAGGGTTGAAAATACTCCTCCCAAATACAAAGTTTTGTAGTGACTATAATCAGATTAATCGATAATATCACTCCCCAGTTTCAGTCAAGGTCATGGCGACATCAAGAAGGATAATCATGTCGATGGTCACAAGCCCTCCTTAAGAAAGGTGGAGCAAAGAGGTCTTCAAGAAGGGCGCTGCAAGCCAGCACGTTCGCCGAAGAATTTCGTTCGTCCTAAGCCGGATACTGAGTGCTTTGACAAGGACACAACAACGAAGAATTGTCCGGCAATTAGCGGACAAGAAGGCTGCACCATCAAAGGTATATTTGATATACATGATGTTTCTCTTACTAGCCTCGCTGTAGTGCATGGGTATTTGATACCTGTCCGCCATAATATTCAGAATCAAACAAAGAGCTACTAACAGACGGCCATTATGAGGGATGAGGTGACGATGCGTTGCCAAGGGGCTGTATCAAGAGTGATAATCAAGGTCGGGCACCAACAAGCGTATATTTGATATACATGTTATTGATGTTTTCCCTTACTAGCCCTCAAGTAGTGCATGGTATTTGATACCTGTCACGTTAATATTTGTAACCGAAACAGAGCTACGGAATAGACGGGCGGTTTGCGAGGATGAGGTGACTATGCGCAAATGTGATCAAGAGTTGATGTGGATAATACGCACGCCTCCCTAGTTTTACCTCGGGATTAGTTTTAAACCTGATATGTTATTATGTGCTCATGAGCATGAACATTATTTCGACTGTGGTTTATTGCAAGACGGTTATTCATTTAAATCGGATATCAATGTTCTATTTATATGAGTGATTCTTTATGGTCATGCACCTCTTGTAAATGGTTTATTTTCTAATATCGAAGGATGAAACATAATATCCATAACATTGAGGCTAAGAGGATGCAAAGTAGATATGATAATACTACTATTTGTGGCACTGCCGCAGTAGGTCATATTGGTGTAAAGTTTACGAAGAAACTCCATTCCGAGAAACTCCATTCGATGACTTTGAGCCGCCTCCTTAGTTTTACCGGATTAGTTTTAAACCTTGATACATATGTGTACCGCTACGAAAGCATGAACATTATTTCTCGATCGTGTTTATTGCAAGACGGTTATTCATTAAATCGAGAATAATGGTTGTTCTATTTATATGAGAATATCTTTTGGTCATGCAATTCTTGTAAATGGTTTATTTCTTCTAAATATCGAAAAGGATGAAACACACATCCATAACATCGAAAATAAGAGATGCAAAAGTAGATAGTGATACTACTTATTTGTGGCACTGGGTTGCAGGTCATATTGGTGTAAAGCGATGAAGAAACCAGTCCTGAGATTTTGGAGTCTCTTAAGAAAGATGGTGGAGCAAAGAGGCCCTTCAAGAAGGGCGCGAAGCGCAATGCCCCCCGCCGAAGAATTCAAGTTCGGGTCCTAAGCTTCCACACCCAGTGCTTCTATTGCAAGGACAAGGGTCACCGAAGCGCAACCGCGTCTCAAGTACTTAGCGACAAGAAGGCTAAGCACCATCAAAGGTATATTTGATACATACATTATGCTTCTATTACCCTCATAGTGCAGGGTAATTATACCTAAGCTCAATATTAATATTTGTAACTCGAAATGGAGCTTTAATAGACTCAAGGGTTTATGTAGGGATGAGGTGACGGCGCGCGGCTAAGTAACAGATCGAGTTGATGTGATGGTCATTGCGACGCCTCCTTTAGTTTTACCTCGGATTAGTTTTAACCTTGATAAGTATGTGCCTCGCTATGGAGCACAACATGGCTTTGGATCGCGTTTATTGCAAGATGCTATTCATTTCAAAATCGGAGAATAATGGCTGTTCATTTATATGGAAAGTAATATCTTTTTTATGGTCATGCACCTCTAGAAATTATTGGCCTTCTAAATATCGGTAGCGATGAAACACAACCATAACATTGAGGCTGGTGAGGGGACGAAAAGTAGATAGTGATAATACTACTTATTTGTAGACCGTCGCGGTAGGTCATATTGGTGTAAAGCGATGAAGAAACTCCCATCTGGCGGACTTTTTGAGTCTCTGATTTTGAATCATTTGAATTATTTGACACATTTAATGCGATGCGCAACCATGCCTCATGGGCAAGATGATCAAAACCTCGCTTCTCCTGCTTCCGCTCTCCTGATGATGAGCGAGGCAACGGACTTGTTGGAAATCATAATATAAGAATCATACCGGCATGTATGCTGATCCCTGAGTTTTCGGCAATGTGGATATCGCTATTTTCTCACTTTTACCGATGACTTAAGTAGATATATATCTATTTAATGAAAATAAATCTTAAACATTTGAAAAGTTCAAGGAATTTAATGAAGCGGAGAACCACCGTAACGGTAAAGATTAAGTTTTGGCCGATCCGATCAGGAGGTGAATATTTGGTATATCTATTATTTATTAATAAATCTTAAACATTTGAAAGTTCATGAATTTCTGCACCAGCAACCATCGCAATAAAGATTAAGTTTCTGAATATCCGATCGTGGAGGTGAAGAAGACAGCATAGATTTTCACGCATCTTAAAGTGAAAGTGGAATCATTTCACAACTCACGCCACCCGGAACAATTACATCGCAGAATGGTGTGTTCTGAATGTAATCAACCTCCTATTAGATGCCATGGTCCATCAATGATGTTCTTACTGATTTAAGCCGTTATCATTTTGGGGTTGGTGCATTAGAAACCATGCATTCACTTTAAATAGGGGCACCATCTAACCGCTGAGACGACACCGATGAATCTTAAACATTTGAAAAGTTCAAAGGAATTTCTTTAATGAAGTGGAGAACCATCGTATCGTAAAGATTGGTTTCACGAACCATCGTGGAGGTGAATATTTAAGTTGGCGATTTTCTCACGCATCTTAAAGAAAGTGGAATCATTTCACAACTCACGCCACCCGGTCAATTCACATCGCAATGGTGTGTTCAACGCTTTAATCGAACCCTTTGGCTAGATATGTCCATCAATGATGTTCTCACCACTTGCCGTTATCATTTTGGGGCAGGTATTAGAAACCACGATTCACTTTAAATAGGGCACTATCTAAACTGCTGAGATCAGCACCGTATGAACTGTGGTTTGTGCTAAACCTGTTGTCGCTTAAAGTTTGGGGATGCCAAGCTTACCAAGAAGTTTGATACGGACAAGTCGAACTCAAAGCTGAGAAATACGCTCACAGGATACCCTTAAGGAAACTATTGGTATACTCTTCATCACGTAATCCAAGGCAAGTGCTTGTCGAAGAACGGTTCTTGAGAAAGAGTTTCTCGAAGAAGGAGTGGGGAGGAGTAGACAGGATTTAGGTTATCAACCTTCTCTGAATTAAGAGAAGCGCAAAGACCAAATTGTTCCGTACAATTGCACTAACACAGGAAGCTGACAAGGATCATGAAGCTGATCGATGTTGCCATCAACGTCAGCAGTCGACAGCGTCGCGTCTTCCCGAGTGGTACGGCAACCCCCGCTTTTGACTTTCTTGTTAGTGAAGACAAAGGAACTCCATGAACTATGAGGAAGCGGCGATGAGCCCAGACTCGAGAAATGGTGGAATCATTGCCAACTTCACGCCATCCGGAACAATCACATCGTACGGTGTTCTGAACGCCAGAATTTGAACCCTTGTTAGATATGGTCCATCAATGATGTGCTCTCATCGACGGTTGCCATTAGTTTTGGGGTTATGGCTGAAACCGCATTCAATTTCTTTAAATAGGCACTATCTAACCGCTGAGACTATTAATTGCATGAACCGTGGGTTTGAAAGCAACCTAAGTTAATGCTTGTGCTTGGGGATGCTAAGCTTACGTCAAGAAGCGATGTTTTGTCAAGTCGGAACCTGCTGAGAAATATTACCATAGATACCCTAAGGAAACTATTGGGTATACCTCTCTATCACGTAACCGGGGCAAAGTGTTTGTCAAGAAGAACTAATTCTTTCTTGAGAAAGAGTTTCCTAAAGAAGGAGTGGGAGCAGGCAGCTTGACGAGGTTATTAAACTTTCTGACTGGAGAAGTAATCTCAAATTGTTCCAAAGGCCACCGACCAACAATAGAGTGCCAATGACAAGGATCATGAAGCTTTGGACGATGTTTATCGACGCGTCGCAGTCGACAAGGTCGCGTGTCTTCCGAAAGGGTCACCGGCAAACCCTGTTTTGACTTTCTTGTTAGTAGAAGATGAACCTAAGGAACTATGATAGTTTACGATGGAAGCCCGCACTGAGAAATGGTTGTGCTTCGCGAACCTAATTGTGGGATCCATGAGCGAAACCGTTATGGATTTCGTGGAATCTTCCCATGCACCGAAAGGCCAATATTATGCAGTGATCTTCGAGAAGAAACTTGACGCGATGTAATGTTATCGCCTATAGAAGTAACGGCTTGTTTAAAAGGTTTTCACAAGTTCAAGGTGTTGGATTTTACGATGAGACTTTCTCCGAATGGCGTTTGGAGTCCATTCGGATTTTATTAGCACTGTCAAAGGCTTCATGATTGCGAAATATGGCGTATGGATGAAGATCGCGTCTTCAATGGCAACATTGATGAACCAATTGTAAAGATTAAGTTTCTACGATCCGATCGTGGAGGTGAATATGGTTATGATTTTCACGCATTTAAAGCAGTGGAATCATTTCACAACTCACGCCATCTTTAACACCACATCGCAATGGTGTGTTCTATCGCCAATCGAACCCTATTAGATATGGTCCGATCAATGATGTCTCTTATCGATTTGTCAAGCATTATTTGGGGTTATGCATTAGAAACCGCTGCATTCACTTTAAATAGGGCACCATTCAAACTGCTGAGACGACACCGTATGAATTGTGGTTTGGTGTTAAACCTAAGTCAAGTCGTTTAAAGTTCGGTTGGGGATGCGAAATTACATGTTGTTTGATGACAAGCTCGGTACCCAAGCGGAGAAATACGCCTTCACAGGATACCCTAAGGAAACTATTGGCATACTCTATCACGTAACCGAAGGCAAAAGTGTTTTGTCAAGAAGAACGGTTCCTTTCTTGAGAAAGAGTTTCTCTCGAAAGAAGTGAGTGGGAGGAAAAGAGCTGACGAGGTTATTGAACCTTCTCTTGAATTGAGAGTAGCGCAGCGACTAAATTGTTCCGCCACCGCACTAACAATAGAGGAAGCACGACAAGGATCATGAAGCTTCGGACGCATGCCACCGAACGTCGCAGGTCGACAAGGTCGCTGCGGCCCTCCCCGAGTGGGTGCAGCCATAACCCCTGCTTTACCCTTCTTGTTAGTAGAAGACAAAGGAACCCATGAACCATGAGGACATGATGATTCGTACTGAGAAATGGTTGTGCCATGAAACCGACTGGGATCCAAGTTTGGGGATGCGGTTTAACCAAGGTTTTGTCGATCCTATGGATGCCGATAAAGTATGCAAACTTCAAATTGCCCATTTATGGACCGATGGATCCAGGACCCTCCTCCCAGCTTAATCGAAAAGGCCATCGAGAGAGTGCAAAATGGATCTCGAGAAGAAAAACGGATTTTATGGTAATGTTATCGTCTATAAAGCACCCGCTTGTCGCAGTGCTGTTTTCGACAAGTTCAAGGTGTTGACTACTTACGAGACTTTCTCCCGTGAGCGATGCTTAAGCCATCTCGGATTTTATTAGCATCACAAGGCTTCATGATTAAGGAAATATGGCAGATGGATGAAGACCCGCTCCTCATGGATTCTTTGTGGACCTCTCTAGCGACCGAAAGGCCATTGAGTGCAAATGATCTTCGAGAAGAAAACGGACGGATGGTAATGTTAATATCGCCTATAAAGTACTATTGGTCGCAGTGCTGTTTTGACAAGTTCAAGGTGTCGATCAATGGCGATACTTCCCGTAGCGATGTTTAAGTCCATCTTGATTTTATTAGCAATCACGCGCTTCATGATTGGTGAAATATGGCGATGGATGTAAGATCATGCCTCAACAACATTGATGAAGAGTTGTATATGATGCACCAAGGTTTTGTCGATCCTATGGATGCCGAGAAGTATGCAAACTTCAAAGGCTCCATTTATGAATCGCCAATCATCTCGAGTTGAACCTCTGCTTTGATCATGATCAAGTATTTTGACTTGTTCCAAATTGCTACGAAGTCAGGTATCTACAAGAAAGTGAGTGAGTCGGTGACGCTTCGCATCGTATGTGGATGACATATTGATTACGAAATGACATCAACATGCTTAACGATGTGAAGAGTTATCTAAATAAAGTGTTTTCAATGAAAGACCTTGTTGATAGTCAAGAGCGGATTTGTTGCAACCTGGTTCTCGGCTGATCCCATGGATGCTGATAAAGTTATGCAAACTTCGCCGCCCAATGGCGGACCCGGCTAACTATCTCGAGTTGAACCTCTGCTGATCAAGTGATCAAGAGCTTTGGATTTGTTCCAAATTGCTACCAAGCTATGTATCTACCTTCTAGCTGCAATCAAGGCAAAGTGTTTGTCAGAAGAATCTGGCTCTTTCTTGAGAAAGAGTTTCTCTCGAAAGAAGTGAGCGGGAGGAAAGTAGAAGAAAGTGAGGGAGCCAAGACGTTTCTGGTAATCAGAGGGATGACATATTGATTATTGAAATGACATCAACATGCTTAACGATGTGAAGAGTTATCTAAATAAGTGTTTTTCAATGAAAGACCTAGGTGAAGTCGCTTTATATATTGGGTAAACAAAATCTATAGAGATAGATAAAGACGCTCGATAGTGGAGTCGGTGACGCTCGGTACTGTATGGATGACATATTGATTATTGGAAATGACATCATGCTTAACGTATGTGAAGAGTTATTATCTAACAAGTGTTTTTCAATGAAAGACCTAGGTGAAAGCTAAGGTTATATTGTGGCATCAAAATCATAGGAGATAGATAAAGACTGACAGCTTTAAGCCGCAGTACATACTCTGGAATTGAGACAAAGTTCTCAGTCAACTCAAATTGCCCGCCACCGCTCAAAGGTTCGGGCACGTGTTGTCGTAAGATATTGAGAAAGGCCTGTCCACCATGTAAATGATAGAAGCTATGACAAGTGCCTTATGCCTCGGCCATAGGTTCTATCATGTATGCTGCGTCAGGTACTAGACAGAATGTGGCAAAGAAAGGTTCAAAGGCCTATGTCAGTCGTGTAAGATACAGAAAGGCCTGTCCACCATGTAAATGGACAGGGTTATGAGTTAAAGTGCCTTATGCCCTCGGCCATAGGTTCTACTGTATGCCATGCTGTGTACTAGACCTAATGTCCCTGTTTTCGTTTATGAACAGTTGTGTAAGATATTGAGAAAGGCTCAAAGGTCCAAATACCAGAAATGATAGGGAAGCTATGAGCAAAGTGCTCATGCCCCGCCAGGGTCTTCTACCGTATGCCAAGGCTGTGTACTAGACCTAATGTGTCCAATGCCTTAGTTCGATTTGGTGATATCAAAGTGAGTGGAATCTTGTGAGTGAACACCGGCGGTACTGCAACCCTCTGCTGACTTTCTCTTGTTAGTAGAAGATGCTGAACCCATGGGTCTATGAGGAAGGCGATGGCTTCCGCATCAGAAATGGTTGGAAGCCAGAACCGAATTGCATCCATGAGCGAAAACCAAGTATGGATTCTTTGTGGACCCCTCCTATGCACCGAAAGGCCATTGAGTGCAAATGGATTCGTGAAGAACAACTGGACGCTGCGATGGTAATGTTCCTAAAGTACCTAAATAGGACTAAAGAAAATGTTCTTAGTCTATGGGTATTAACAATTAATGAAAAGGTTACGCCGAGACGCTAGTTTTTGACAATCACAAGGATGATTCCAAATCTCGAAATGGTGATACGCGCAAAAGGTTTTAGTATGGGGGATTGAATGGGTCGATGAACACCTGTCGTAGTGTCAATACCACTAGTTTTGACAATTCCACAAGGATGATTCCAAATCTCGCACAGGATACGTTATATTTTTAATAGAGACTTTTCTCCCAGAAGGATGTTTAAGTCCATTCGATTTTATTAGCAATTGCTGCGTTTAAGCGATTATGAAATATGGCAGGATGTAGATCATGCTCCTCAATGGCAACATTGATGAAGAGTCAGACAAGATGCAACCTCAAGGTTTTGTCGATCCTATGGATGCCGATAAAGTATGCAAACTTCGCTCCATTTATGGACTGAAGACCATCTCGAGTTGGAACCTTCGTTTTGATCAAGTGATCAAGAGCTTTGGATTTGTTCCAATTGCTGTACGTGTTTGTATCTACAAGAAAGTGAGAGTGGGAGTCGTGACGCTTCTCGTATCAGTATGTGGGATGACATATTGATTATTGGAAATGACATCAACATGCTTAATGCATGTGAAGAGTTATCTAAATAAGTGTTTTCAATGAAAGACCTAGGTAAGCCGCATATAAAGTCATGATCAAGTGCAATGATCTAACCGCATGTGAAGCTTATGGCCTTTTGAATTGGAGAAGTCAGAGCTGGAGAAGTTGCAAGCAAAGCTTTTGGACTGCTGGATCTATGCGGAAGAAGCCGTAGTACATACCTAGACAAAGTTCTAAAAAAGGTTCAATGGATAAGGCAAAGAAAGGTTCAAGCCTATGTTGTCGTGCAAGATATTGGAGAAAGGCTCGTACTACTAAGAATGATAGGGTTATGAGCAAGTGCCTATGCCCCTACGCATAGGTTCTATCATGTATGCTATGCTGTGTACTAGACCAATGTGTCCAATGCTCTTAGTTTGATTTGAAAGGTATATCAAAGATCCAGAGGAACATCGATACTGTGAAGAACATCCAAAGTACCTAAATAGGACTAAAGAAATGTTCTTAGTCTATGGTGATTTGGGTCAAATTTTGTCGTAAAAGGTCACGCCGACGCCAGTTTTGACACCGATATGATGATTCCAAATCTCGATGATAATGCTTATATTTTGAATGAGAAGTCAGTGAGTCGGAGAAGCCGCAAAGGAAAGCGTGATCGCTGGATCTACAAGTGGAAGCGAATACATGGTCAGCAGAAGGCCAAGTGAAGGAGTTTGATCTGATCATCATCATCGAGGCTTGATGGTTCCAAGTGCATTGGACCCATCGAGATATTGTGTGACAACACCGCGCCCATAGCACTCGCTAAGGAACCAAGATATCATCCAAAGACCGCTATATCAACCGCAAGTTTCATATAATCCGAGATTATATTGCGATGGAGATCTGAAGATGAAGCAGCACACAGATTCGAATGTCGCAGATCCATTGACTAAACCTCTTCCATGTGTAAACATGATCAACACCCTCGCCAGGTGTGAGATTGTTGCCGATGTAAACTAGATTATTGACTCTAGTGCAAGTGGGAGACTCATGAATTATGCCTTGAGGCAATAATAAAGATGTTATTATTATAATTTTGTTCATGATAATGTTTATATTCCATGCTAGAATTGTATTGCGGAAACTTTAATACTTGTGTGGTTTGTGAACAACAATCGTCCTGCCCTATGGACTAGCTCATTGATCACGATGGTTAAGGCTCTCACCATAGACATGAGTTGTCAATTGATACCGAGATCATATCATTGGAGAATGATATGATGGACATACCCAAACTAAGCAAAGCAACGATCATGTCATCGTGTTCGCTTCTTGCAAAGCTTTTCCTATGTCAAATATTGTATTCTTAGACCATGAGATAATACAACCTCGGTATCGGAAGAAAGTTTTGAGGTCATCAAACGTCATCCTATGAGAGGGTGATCATAAAGGGTGTCTCCCTCGTGATCGGAGTATCTCATATTGTATGTACCAGATGGATTTGTCCCTCCCAAGCCTGAGAGATATACTGGGCCCACCGGTAATCACCGAGTATCAACACCGCTTGCACGCATATCTATGGACTACAGCTCATTGATCATCGATGGTTAAGGTTTCCTATCCATAGACATGAGTTGTCACTGATAATGAGATCATCATTGAGAATGATATGCGATGGACATACCCAAACTAAGCAAAGCAATTAGATCATGTCATCGTGTTCGTCTTGCAAAGCTTTCCTATGTCAACATTGTATTCCTTAGACCATGAGATAATACACTTCCATTGATCAATGATGGTTGCTCTTGTATCCATAGACATGAGTTGTCAATTGATAATGAGATCATATCATTGGAGTATACCATGGCACATTAGCCCAAACTAAGCAAAGCAATTAGATCATGTCATCGTGTTTCGCCTTTTGCAAAGCTTTTTCCTATGTCAAATATTGTATTCTTGACCATGAGATAATACAACTCCCTCGGGTATCGAAAGAAAGCTTTGAGTAAAGTACTTGCTGGAACGGATTGAACTAGGGCGGACGGTACCGATTTATCTAATTCCTGGGGCAAGTAAAATATCGCCGGACGTAAGTGAATATATATGGGATTGATAAATTCATCGTGGTTCATCCGATATTATCATCGATGAATGTGTGGAGTCATGGTGCCTGCACTTCGGCTGTTGATTATTGATAGAAGATCATGTCTCGTGACATTCTCGAACCCGCGTGGTCAGCCATTAATTTAACGTGTCTTCGGGACGCTTAGGATAGATTGGATAATTGGTTTATGAATTTTCATCAACGCCGTCATCCTATGAGAGGGTGATGGCAAGGTGTCTCCTCGTGTGATCGGAAAGTATCTGCTACAGCGTATCGTAGATGATTTGTCCTTCCCAAGCCTGAGATATACTGGGTCTACTCGTAATCGATATCAACACCGCTATGCTACGTGGTTAAGGAGTTAATCGGGCAGCGATACCGGATTACTGAATGATAGCACTGCTTTAACGTGGGATTGAACTAGGTATACCTGCATCACGATCAATCTCGGCAAACATCGCGGTGACCAAGGGAATATATATAAGGGATTGATTAAATTGGCATCGCGGGTTCATCCGACATATCATCGGCGAATGTGTGGGAGTCAATATGCGCCTCCGTAATTTTACTGCTGATTATTGATAAGATCATGTCTGTGATATTTTAATAACCGCAGGTCACACTTAACGTGGTCTTGACGCTTAGACAGATTGGATAATTGGTTTATGATTTGTTCGGAGTCTCTATCCTATGAGAGGGTGATCATAAGGTGTCTCGTGTGATCGAAAGTATCCGCTAGTTGTATGTATCGTAGATGGATTTGTCCTCCCAAGCGGAGAGATATACTTCAACACTCGAACGAGTATCGTACACCGCTAAAGCATGTGGTTAAGGAGTTAATCAAGGTTGATATCGGATTACGGAATGAGTAAAGTACTTGCTTTGAACGGATTGAATGGGTATGATTAGCATCGACGAACAATCTCTGCAAGTAAAATATCATGAGACTAAGGGAATATATATATGGGATTGATTAAATCTTGCATCGTGGTTCATCCGATATTATCATCGATGAATGTGTGGAGTCAATATGGGTGCCTGCACTACTGCTGATTATTGATAGAAGATCATGTTCCATATTCTCGAACTCAGGTCACACACTTAACGTGGCCCTTGACGCTTAGGACAGATTTGATAATTGGTTTAGAATTTTGTTCGAGTCTCGGATGGGATCCGGAGACAAGAGTTTCCTAATGGTCCGGAGAATAAGATTTATATAAGGCGGCAGTTTTTGGAGTTCGGAATTGTTCCGGTTAATCGGTATTGTACCGAAGCTTTAGAACCTTCCGGAAGGGGACCAACGTGGACCCACCTTCTCCCGGAGGGGGGGCATATGAGGGTGAGGGAGTGTCCTGGACAATAGGGGAAATAGGGGGCCCCATAGGGCCCAGCCGATCCTAGAGAGTTTAAATCGCTTAAACTAGAGATACGGTTTCTAGAAGAGGGAGAGTCCATGCCCCCACTCCTTATCCTTGGGCTTGGGAGGGGCTCTCCGCTAGGCTCTAGAGGGTGGGGCGCACCAACCCCACTCTCCTCCAAACCCTAGCCGCTTTGCTAGCTTTCCTCTCTCCTCCCGACCGCTTGTAGGCAAGCCCTCACGCAATTCTCCATCATATACACCACGCCGCCGTGTTGTAGATCCAATCTATCTCCACTATACTTGCTGGTCCGAGGAAGGAGGAGACGCCGAGGTGCTGCACGGTGCATCTCACGGAGGCACCGCCACTTGTGGTGCTAGATCGGATCGGATCGCGAGGAGGAGAAGCGAAAACGACTACATCACCACGCCCGACGAACGCTCACCGCGGTATTCAAGGGTATGAAGATCTAATCCAATCTCTCTCGTTGATTGCATCTCCTATATTAGATCTTGGCTTTCCCTCTGTTCGCATCCGTAGAAAATTTTAATTTGCTATGCCGCGAAACCCTTCACTTGATTCCCGCCATGGCTGATTCTTTTTTCCCGTGCCAAGGTCGTTTCCTGCTCATTGCCAGAAAACTCCCACACCGGGCCAGGGCGTTTTCCGCTCAGGTCGTCGGCTATAAATCACAGTTATCTGTGCGGGGAGGTCATCAAAGCCAACCAAGATCACGGAGCATTAACGTGGAGGTGCAGGCGGTGAAACTGGGCCACAACTATGATGCACAAGACTTCGAGCGTGAATGCGAGGTGGCCTAGCAGGAAATGGAGGAGGTGGTCCAACAGTTGGCGCGTGATGCCGCCACAACCGCTGTACGGGACATCAGCCACGCCTCCACCCAGCAGAATGCTGAGAATCCGACGCACGATGCTACCACAATGGCAATTCGCAGGCCGCACCTTGACGCCACGCAAGTGACGCGTGAACGCGCGGAGGTGGAACGCGTCGCTCAGGCAGTTGTCGTCACGGTGGCAGTGGCGATGGACACGGGGCGGATGAGGAGGACACCGACAACACCGCGCACGCCAGCCGGGTGGACTGCGTGGGATTCGAGGAGAGGAAGCGGAGGCGGAAGGCTGTGGCGGCCGGTCGTGCTATGATGGCGCATGCTGAAGGAGACCACGAGGCAGAGGCCGAGCGGTTGGCGTAGGAGGGGAGGTACCACCGGGTGTTGGAACTAGAGGCGGCGTTGGTCCGCCGACCCAAAGAGGAAGACATGCCGCTAATGTCGATCCATTTGGATCGCGCCGCTGGAGCGTCCATGGCATATTGTTCTATCCCTGTGGACCGGTTCAAACAGATGGAGGGTTAGGTCACACCGCTTAAGCCCTTAGGCCATCCCCAACGCACCCCGCTGCAAACGGCCTCTGCGCGTCCTATCTCGCCCTCCCGGACCGAGCCCAGTGCCCAACGCCCCCTCCCCCCGCAAACGAATCGCGGCGTGGTCCGATCCGGCGCAAACCGAGCCAAAACCTGTGGCTAATTTGCGGGGCTCCGACACTGGCCTCGGCCACACGCGTCCATAGCTGGACCCGCGCGTTATACACAATGCACACAAAAACGCGAATTAACAGGCTGTCATTGCATATGATTCCGGGATGCACGTCATATATACAAAATTACTAGTGCCATATATTAATTAGACTAACTAAATAACTTAACTAAGCATTGGTCCCGTCCTGGCTGTCGGAGGCCATGTCTTGGCAGGAGGTTTCACCCTTGGCCGCCTGCGCCCGCTGGGCCGCCAAGGCAGCAGTCTTGGCCTTTGTTGTCTGCCTCTGGCAGTGTCACGCCAGGGTCTCCACCTCCCTCAGCCTGGCCGTCATTACATTTGCGCGATTGCACGCCGCTCGCGCCTCCCGGTTGGCCACGGCCAGGAGTACCTCCCGTTGGGATGCCGCCACCACCGCAACACGCAAGGTGGCGGCTTCCTCCAGAACCTCCGCCAGCACCTCCCGCCGCACCTCCGCACACACATCTGTTTGATCGCCTCCTCTAGCTCGCACCGTTCGGTCGAGGCCCTTGGACAAGACGATGCCCAAGGCCTCGGCCTCCGCCGTCTCCTCGGCGCTCCGCCGCTCCCCCTCCATCATGGCTTCGGCGGCAACACGGGCGGTCTCCTCGGCCGCCAGCGCGTCATGCGCTTCCCGCTCGTCGCAGTCCTGGACGGCCGCCTCCGCCTCTCTCGCCACCTCCTCAGCCTCCATCTGAAGCTGCTTGGCGGGTTGCCGACCGGCATCCTCCCTAGCCTTGAAGGCCGTGTACATCTCGCGGACGTACTTCTCCACGACGTGCGCGACGCCGCTTATCGATTTTTCTCCGCCTCCGCCATCTCATCCTGCGCGTCTGGCCCGCCTGGCAAGCCGCCGCCCGCGCCACCAACTCCGCCTCTCCCGGCACCAATTATCCCATGTACCTGTTCCCCTCCGACGATTCACCGGTGCCTGGCGGGCAGGGGAAGGGGGAGAAGGGGTACGCGGCGAGGGCAAACTTGCTGAGGTCGGCCCGGGTCACAGGGAGGTTGTCCATGGCGAGGAAGGGATGGAACGGCGCGGGGTTGGTGCTGGCGGCCGGCCCCTATTTATAGGGGGGGGGGGGCTCGGCGGGAACGGCGAGCGAGAACGGCCGGGAAATGGCGTGGCCTAGGCGGGAAAGGCCGGGGCAGCGGGCGGGAACTGGAGTTCTGGTGGGACAATCCACCATTAGTGCTGATCCTCTGTTCAGATCGAGCTCGATGGCTCCCTCCGCCGCGCAAACTGGACCGAGCCGGACGGCCTGTCCTCCGCCCGCAAGCGGACCGATTCGGATCAAACTGCTGTCAGGTTTGGGTGGGTGGGTGGGTCTGGCCTTAGCTTCTAGGAAAGGAACATGTGGCCGATGGATTTCACAAGTCCACCCTACAGACCGGATACAATGGGAATTTTATGGGTGTGATCCGCGGCGCGCGGGTACGGCATGTTTGCGTGAGCTGCACTTGAAATCGTTGGGATAACATATACTCCCTCCGTCCAAAGATAAATGTCTCAAGTTTCTTAAAATTTGGATGAATCTATAGGTTAAATAGTGTCTAGATTCATCTAAATTTTGACAAATCTAAGACATCTATTTTGGGACGGAGGGAGTACAGTATACTCCGGCGAGGCGAGTGAGTAATCTACTCGATCCTACGCAACACATGGATCTCAGTAGAGTACACTGTGCACAAGACATCTTGGATCGATCAGTACTATTGCTCTCTCATTAGCTTGATTGGCTATGATTTCCACGCCAAATTTATATTACTCCCTTCGTCCCATAATAGATGTCTTAGGTTTTTCAAAATTTGGATGAATCTATATATAAATAGTGTCTAGATTTATCTAAATTTTGACAAATTTGAGACATCTATTTGGAGACGGAGGGAGTAGTTTACTATGCTATGCGAGCGTGCTAGTAGACAGAACAAGAGCCTAAGACAGGCGCACACACATGTGAACATGACTTACTGACGCCGTCGCCAATAGGCTACATGTTTAATAATAATCCAGTAAAGGGCAAACCCGTTTTGTCAGTCTTAAAATCAGCAAGCCAAACAATAAACTACACTTAGTATTTGTTTAACTATGTACGAGTAGCTGGGTAATAACAGTAGGTACTATGTCAACCCGGTATGTATATATTATCGTCTCTAGTATGTAGTAAGTGTACTTTATTCTAAAATATAAGATATTTTAGTTTTTTTTCCGAGATTCATGTAAACCTACCTGCCGAAAAACATCTAGATATATGTGTTTTAGAAAAAAATTAAAACATCATATATTTTGAAACGCTTTGCGTGAGTAGTACGTACTATCTTTTAGACGTTATTTGCTCTGTTCGAGGAACGAGATCACGGGAGCAAGTCGGCGATTAAGTTAGTTGTTCCAAGATCAAATCTTAAGCAGCGCTAGCAACAGCGAGTTAGCTAGCTAACACGTACCACGTTGCTGTATGGGTGAGTGCTGCTCTTTTTTTTCTTTTAGTTTTGAGGACAACTGCGGGCAGTGTCACAGGTTCACCGCTAATTACTTTTGAAGTGTTTCACCTTGGCCATGAATACAAACATGATGACAATTCGAAAAGCCAGCTAGAGCCGGCGTCAGAATAATAAAACATCATACCTGCAAGGCTAGTATATATTCTTATCTGCAGCAGAGAAACGACATAAAGAAAGCCAGTACTATGTTGTGTTAGGTATATCCTTCTAAAGATATAATGTGGTGCTGGGAATCAACAATGCTTTGGTATCATTAGCCCGTTAATTATTATCAATCTGCATCGCTTGTTTGCCAAGCACACGCGACGACGTGGCACTCACTTGATTCTTCCGACATGTTCAGGTGTCATGCATCTTAATCATTGTTCAGCCAAAAGATTTAGTTCCACGCCTACGGTGATCTGGTGTGCAATTAAATAACGGCGAGAGAAGACATATTATGCTTAGTGGTATGGGTGGATAATTTTCTTTGAACCTAGACCGTCAAAGTCTAATCTAAAAGGGAGAACATGGTGGGACATCCCTAGATAACATACAAGCACAAATATCATAACCAAGTTCCTCCCATTGATGTCATCGACACAGGTTCACTAGGCCTTGGCTGCAAAGAGAGGCCCACATGTTTGTGTGGTTGTGCCAACGTGTCCTTGACTCCTTGTATACTACAGCAGTAAAATACGTCAAGCCCTCACATTCTCAGAAGATATACGGGGATAGTTGACATTGTCTGTGATGTTTATTACGTTGATGTGCCAATGACATGGAAAATGTGGAGCATAAAAATTGGCTAGCGAAATTTGCAAATCGGAAATGTGTAAAAATTTCCAACAATAAAACACATACGGAACATACGCAAGCTTTTATTGTATTCATATCATGATGAGGCGGACATGCAGGAACATCAAAGTGCTACACACTTATCTTGATGTCTTTATTTTACTTTACTAGATTGTCCTCCCATTACACTAGTTCACCAATCCCGTTTGAGCTCTTGTGAAGCCACTTTGAGAAAACTTAGGAGTGAATACACCAAACTCCTCTCCTCTGTTGTATTTGAGGTTTCGGGCTTCTTGCTTGGATATGTGGTATGCATTAGCGATGACATCAATAGGAAGGGCACGAAGAATTGAGTTCTTCCCGGCGATGTGGCTAACCATGGAGTTTGCGTTGGTCTTGAATGAAATGTATTGGCATCCTTCGCGTTGTGCCTTCTTCAAAACAACATAGTTCTGTGGTATGATTAATAGTTGTCCCGGGCGAAGAATGTCGTTGAACACATTTTGTCCATGATTGTTAACAACTTGAACCCGTGTGTGGCCTTGTATCACGTACATCACACTATGCGCATTAATGTTCCAGAATGGCGAAAGAATGGCGTTCTGCAATTAATCAAATTGAGTAAGTAAATGGAAATAGAATTAGACTTCTATTATTAAGCTTACAAGATATATAGATAAGAATGTGTTGAAATGTAACATCGTAAGTACCTGATAGAGGTTTACTCTTGTAGCACCTATTTGCACAGGTTAAGAATGGGGAACTTTTGGCTGTTGACTTGCGTTATCCTACCAGCACGTGGGTTGTATGTGTCAGCACGTGTAGGATTTTCAATGTTCATTGTTGGCTTATGATCACAAAAGTTCTCCTCCAAACCATTCCAACGGCCACTAGTTGATTGCTCTACCTGAGATTGCCATGTCTGAGACGACTCTATTTGAGACTGACCAACCTGAGGTTGTGTTGCTTGAGATTGCTCTTCTTGATACGACGGTTGCTCTTGTTGTGGTATCACAATTGGTTGCAGAATTTGAAGCGCATTTATTCACGGATTATCTCACCTCTTTGGTCATTTTGATTCTCAAGTCTTTGAGATGTCTGCTCACTTATACCAAGGGCTTCACTACAACTGTAAATTGAATCCATGGAATATGTTTTGACTCACATACTGTTGTAGTGTCCTACTACCTCCAGCCAACAAAAATTCCTGCAATTTGATCAAGTAATAAATATATCAAACAATCTTAGATATTGGTCAAAAAGGCTAAATCTAGTAGATTAGTCGAAAAGACTATCAATCCTAGAAATTGCTTTAGATACTCTCAATTACCTTTAGTCTAGGTTCAAGCTGGTTGGCATTGTTGTTTATGTCAAAACATAGAGAGCTACAATCGGCACTTGGCCATGATTATAGAACCAATGTGCAATGCCAGGCAACGCAACAACATCTCCTTGTTTAATGTGATGAACTTTCTGGTGCTCATCTCTAAACTTTTGGCTTTGGCTCTGACCCTCAGATTGCTCTTGATCAAATTGTCCGAACTGTTGTTGGAAGGTCTCCGGGCAACCAGGGAATGTCAGCCCTGCAGTACCCGTGCCTACAAGAAAATAAGTTCAATTCAATATTAAATATTCCTAATACTTTTGTAATATTTTTCACATAGAAATCTAAAGTATATAATCTAAAGCTATAATCACTCTATTAAGTTCATAAACCAACCTTGTAGGATGTATACCAAGGCGGGAGCGTTGTGGTATCGAGGTAACAAAAGGCCTTGAGGCTCGATGACACGACGAATGACAGATAGACCAGCACAACGAAATTGGTCATTTTGCTCCTCAAAATACTCAGTGAGGACCTCACTTGTCGAAGTGGTTCAAATGCTTGTAGCCTATCGAATGTGCATCCCCTAGCACTTCCTTGTCGAGAGCTTTGCCATGGTTGACTCTGGCCAAATACCTGAGCCATGGATCCATGGAACAAGAGGAAAATGCAAAGGCAAGATAAGAGCGATGGGAAACTACTAGTTGCCATTCTTGTTGTAAGAGATTGAGAAGGTTGGTTGATGGAGGTGTTGTGGGATGTAATGGGTATTTTATAGCTAAGAAAAGTGGCATACACCTTATGTAAAGATATGGTTTGTTAAGATAAGTGTGCGATGACATGACAATTTGGACCTAATAGAAAAATCGATTGGATAAGCATGATGTCAAGCATACCCACAAATGATCTAATAAGTCTGAGTTGTGGTTGACAGCCTCATGTGTCTTTGTTTTCAAAAAGATTTTCATGCACACTTGGAAAGTGTTACTTTTTCACGTACAGCTCAAAGCTTCTCAAAGAAGTATGTACAACTTGTTCTACCACCTTTTCCTATTATGATAAGTTAAGTAGTTTTGTGGCTTGAGTTTTCTTACAATCTTTTGTAGTTTGTACTATGTGACCAGTGGTATTTGTGATTCTTCTTGGTCGTTTGTTCATGACACCACTAAATGACAACTGGTTTTTGAATTGTGCATAACAATATATTTGGATAGTTTTGCTCGTGTGTTCTAGAGTTGTTCTCATGTATATCTACACACGTCCTAAAGTTTAGATTGGATGACACACATACACGTAGGCACTTGCAAACACATATCTGGATAAAAAAATCAATCACAATGACGCATCATCCATGTCTATATATGTGGTAATACAGACACTAAAATTCGTGAAACGTGTTTCTGTCAGGAGTAAATAACTTCTTGGAAAAACAAGGCAAACTTTTTGTATAGCTTTCTCTAGAATGATGTAAGGCCTATGCGTATCAACCCGGAAAGTGCTTTCAGAGCATGGGCTCCACTGAGCGCATATTGAAATTTTTTAAAAGTATTAAATAATTCCAAAAGATACATATTATAGACAACAATACGAAATACAAGTCTGCACATTTTTTTGACGCAAAAAGATAAATATGACAAACTAGGGTAATATGGAGGTCCATTTAAAATTACGCTTTTTTATGTCTAGATCTGCACTTTTCTATTTTTTGTTGAGGTTAACATACAAGGTATTTTGACATGATCTTTTGCAGGCACGTATTACAAATTATTATCTATATCTAGGTATTTTTTTAATTTAAATATTTAAATTTAATATTTTCAAAAAATAAATAAAATCCTCCGTGTGGGACGGGCTCAAAAATGATGCTCTCTGTCTGCACGATGTTTTCATGCAAATGAGGCTGAATTTTGTGATATACTAGTAATTCTTATCAAGCGGACTTTTTTGACCCAACATTGCTACGGAGTATGCAAATGGGTCAGCCCTAATATGACTATATGGGCCGGGATATGTAGGCCGACCGGCTCAAGATCCAAAAATCAAGTTGCACAGTTTGGTAAACGGAACCTCAAGGGCTCCAATTTCTTTCCCCACAAAAGTTATTTAATTTCACGCTTGACGATTCTAACATGTAGTAACATGAATCATTTGCACCGGAAAATTCTTCACTCATTCCATGGACTAAGGAGGGAACTTGTTTTATTTTTTTTTGAAAATTTTCACCGACCTATTAATAATTAGCATCAATATAGCACAAAGGACCTCAAAAGTAATAAAAATTATAAAGAAGTATTTAAACCACCTAGCGACAACTACCGACAGAAGAGCGGGCTAAAGGCACACTATCATCCTCGATCCTCTAGCACCGGAGCAGGGTAAACCTTGTCATAATGGAGCTTACTTTAGTAGACAAGTAAAAAGTTATCGCGCTAAAACCATATATTAAAAATCGACCAGTCAGTGAACCAGTCAAGCTATTGTTTCACCGGTTCGTCTATACGACTGCCGGTTCATCCAGTTTGAGAGCGACAAAAGACTTAATTAGTTACCAATTTTTCGAAAATTGAGTCAAAATCATATACATAGAGTTGTCATCAACACTACAATAGTCAATAGAAGACAAGCATATCACAACTGTTATTGGGCCCGAACACGTGCTAGGTTCGCTTGTTTACGCTATGCACGTTCCAATCCATCTAAAAACACCTTATTTTACATTGTGTTTTACCTTTTTTTTGTACTATACCGACGGGTGCCTCTTAAAATACCGGGCGATGTGAACAGGTCTTTTCTGGTCGGGCTGTCGATCGAGTCCGTTTTTTTAAATTGTGGCTATGATCCGAAAGGACCAATGCACAATCATCACCAATGATGATAACAGTAGATCGAAAGATACTTTTCTGACTTGAAACCACATCAACGAACATGAAAACCGACCAGATCTCAGAGATCCCATGGACAGATGACTCCACCGCCTTCCACCGGCGCTAGATACATCATCTAAGCGAGAATAGTGTGGATAGGATATTATTCTATCTTTAGAGCGTAGTAGACGCCTCACCATTCTAAAAATCATTGAAAAATAAGCTAAATACAGACATGAACCCTTTAGCCGGCGAGGTGCCATGGTCTGCCACATTTCCAAATCCCAAAGACCACCAGAGACGGAAACTTTAGCGACCACTGTTCAGAGAAGATCAGCTGCAGGTAAGTCGGCTGAAAATCAAACCAGTACCATGCTTGAATGAATTAGTAATTACAGAGCGACTCATGTGTTGTGTGGGAGTAATACAAGTACTGCTTGGCTGGGCTTGTACTACCTGCATCGGTCTATGTATATAAAGTCACGAATGGACCTTTGCTAGCTCTTGTGCCCAATCTAGGAATATATAGCTCAGCTTGCCCTCTAACACACTAGGAATAGAAAGCTCAGCTCAGCTTAGCATCCCAGAAAGATCACGGTTGACTACTGCAGCTTAGCGGGCTTCTAAAGTGCCGCTTCTTTGCTTGCAGAGCTAAAAGAACCATGCCAAGATTTCAATTGAAGGCCGTGAACTCAAATACGCTGCATGCCAGCTCTGTTTCAACCGGCCTAAATCTGTTTCCTATGTCAACCTGCCTCTCGAACTTGCTCTTACGGCTGATACCTCTTCTAGACGAACTAGACGAACCGCACGCCACTTTCCTGCACACGGTCCAGAAGCATTGGAACATCCTCGCTATCATGGTATGGTGGTCGAGTTGAAAAGAGCAAAATTCTCGCATTTTCAAACAGAAAGTACTTCTCTATAGTCTATAGCCTCCCTCTATAACGTTGTTGCATACGTCCAAACCATGGATAATCATGGAGCATGAATGGTGTGTTCCTTGTTTAGATCTTTCTCGGTGTCTTTTTCGAGATGTTGAAACGGCGGCTACACCTCGCAGTCAGAATAAGGTTCTCCTATTCTTATCCTCGCTCCGGTGGTGCATCTTGTGCAGACGGGGCGTGTGAACTCGTTTGTCTGGCGGATCTTCTGGGATTTGGTCCGTTTTCGTGGTTGTTGGTGTGAATTCAGGTCAGTCTCTTCCGATTTACATATGTCATTATTGGTGATGGTTACTGCTCTAATGTGCTGGTCCTTTTGAGTCTTAGCACACTACTACAATAAGCTTTATTACGACAAGTTTTGCCGGCTCCGGTGATGGAGGGGCGAGGACGGCGGCGCGTCTTCGATTCGTGCTGCTGTTTGTAGTCGTCACTAGATGGTCCATGGATATATTTATAATAATTATTAATTTTAAGATTATTTATACTACTATTGATGATTATTAATAAATAGGTGGAATTTCGCAAAAAAAGAGAAGAAACACAAAACAAATGAATGAGTGGCGGTATTAGATAGCAGTTTTGATATTGAATTGCCGCAGTTTATCATGAAAAAGGTTAGATAGCTGCTGCATCTAGCATGCAGAGCCTTCTTTTTTAGATTGACCCAACTACACAAGACTTCTAAAATCAATTATTTTGCAAGTAGTCGGAAGGCTTGCCTGACCTATAGATCATGCATCTATCATAATAACTGGCCTGCTACTGCCAGCATCGTAACTGATTCATGTGCTTCACTAATTTCAAATGGGCATCTTGCCTCCATTGTCCAGAAGACCAGCTGCAGTTAAATCAGCTAAAATATTTGTAACGTGAGCGTACTATACTTGCCTCTGTGCGTGTATAAATACATCAAGACCATAATGTTAGAGAGTTGGAGTTCTAGTAGACTAGGACATAGTATCGTGTTGTATTCAAACACGAGGTCGAGTCCTTGTCAAGTACTTCTTGTAACAAACACCTGCTCAATATATAAACACCTCGTGGTACTCGGGAGATTATCCGAGTAGACTCAAATCAATCTACCTGATCGTTATTTTACATGGTATCAGGCCGGCTCTTCCGCCGACAAAACTGATCGCCCACATCGAGCTCATCCCTCCGGCCGCCACCCGCTGTTCCTCGCCGCCCAATGTCGAGCTCAACTTCGCCTTCCCCAGCCGTGATCAACCTCGCAACCCCGTCGACAAACTCACATGGGCCAATTATCCGGATGGCGTGCTCAAGTCCTTCCGCCGATCCATGGCGCCTTCGGCCTTCTCAACGGCACCGACGCCGCCCACCCGAACTGCTGGTTATCACCCCAGCGACAAAGCTGCCAACAAACCGCGGAAACAGCACCAAACCCTGCTTATGATCTATGGATCTCGCGATCAAATTGTGCTTGGCTATCTCCTCCAATCTCGCCTTCGAGGTGCTCCTCACGCATAACGATTAGAGACCGCTGCTGCCGTATGGCGCGTAATCGAGGAGATGTTTGCCTCGTAGTGAAGCTAAGGTCACGAACCGCGGATCGCTTCCGCCAATACAAAAAAATCAATATGACCACTTATCGCCTTACTAAGATGCAAGGCATCGCCGATTTAACTCGCCTCCGGCTCTCCCTGCTTCGATCGCGAACATGTCTCATTCATCCTCGCCGCCTCGGTCGCTATGATGCCCTTGTTGCCGCCTCGGCGTGATCACTACTCCGATCTCCGCGCCTCTACGCAACTCCATGCATATGATCAGCGACAGGAGATGTTACGAGGCACTAACACTGTCGACTTCGAGACGTCTGCAAATCTGGCCTCACGTCAGCAACGCGGGTCTTACTTCAACAAGCCGCGTGGAGATCGCCCTGATTCCCGCAATGACCGCCGTGATGATCGCCGGATGACTTCGCGACAACCGCCAAATTCGCCAGGCGCTGTGGTGGTGGTCGAGCTCCTTCGAGGGGGGGCACGGACGCGCGACGACGCCGGACTACCCCGGGTCGACGCCACCGCCAGATCTGGATCGTGAGGGACACTCGCCAAAGATTGCTGGTACTGCTCCCAAGATGATGACGGTGATGAGAAGGGGGCGAACAGTGCCTCCTATAGCGTGGACACTAATTGGTATCCCGACAGCGGAGCTACTCATCACATCACCAGCGAACTCAATAATTTGACCGTCCGTGATTCTTACAAAGGCTACGACAAGGTCAACACCGCCAGCGGGCAAGGTATGAAAATTTCTCATGTTGGTCAGGCAATTGTTCGTCATCCTGTTCAAAACTTCGAACTTTCCAATGTCTTGCATGTTCCCGATGCTTCCAAAAACTTGCTTTCCGTTCATCGTTTCACATACGATAATAACGTGTTCATAGAATTTCATCCTTTCTTCTTTTTGATCAAGGATCAGGTCACACGGAAAACAATCCATAGAGGAAGATGTAGAGGGGCTCTATCCACTTATTCCCGCTGCTGCAATCTTCCTCACATCAGAAACAAGTCTTTGTCGCCACCAAGCCCTCTCAAGAAAAGTGGCATAGTCGTTTAGGTCATCCAAATTCTACTATTGTTAGCCAAATTATTAGTAAAAATAAACTTCCTTTTATTAGAACTACTAGCATTAAGTCCGTGTGTGATTTCTGTCAACAAGCTAAGAGTCATCAACTTCCCTATCCTGTGTCCACCAGTGTATCCACTGCTCCCCTTCAATTAGTTTTCTCGATGTTTGGGGTCCTGCCCCACCTCTGCGCCATGACTACTATGTAAGTTTATTTATGATTATAGCAAGTTTACATGGATCTATCTGCTCAAGAAAAAATCTGATGCTTTTTGGCCTTTGTTAATTTCCAAAACTTGTTGAAAGAAAACTCAACACTAAAATTCTTACCGCTCAATCTGATTGGGGGTGAATATGTTAAATTAAATTCAGTCTTTCAACAACAAGGATTTCCCATCATGTCTCTTGTCCTCATGCTCATCAACAAACGGTTCTCACGCGCAAGCACCGCCATATTGTCGGGTTGGGTTAGCTCTTTAGCTCATGCCCACATGCCATTAAAATTTTGGGACGGCTTTTCCGACCGCCACCTATCTCATCAATATGCTTCCTAGTAAAACTATCAACAATGATACTCCTGCTCATCGCCTCCTAGGTACTAAACCAAATTATAATTCCTTATGATTTTCGCTGTGCATGTTGGCCTAATCTTCGCCCTTATAACAAAAGAAAACTTGCGTTTCGATCCAAACAATGTGTCTTCTTGGGTTACAGTCCACGCCACAAAGGAGTCAAGTGTCTAGAAGTTTCTTCTGGACGTATCTATATATCTCGCGATGTTGTATTTGATGAAGCTGTTTTTCCGTTTCAAACGCTTCATCCTAATGCTGGTGCTCTTCTCAAACAACAGATTCTTCTTCTTGATTCTTCCCTTCGAAATCATGAACAAGGGGACACAATTGTTGATCTTCACATGGAAAATTCTCATGCTGCTAACCCTACTGCTAGCTCCTTTCATGATGTGCAGGTTTTATCTCAACACGATGCTGAAAATTTCAGTGAAAACAGTGCCTCAATTGAACAATCAGACAATTCTGCATATTCTGGGCAAAACGACAGTGACACGGAACACGGAGACGATTCGCTGCCGCAATCTTCCTCGGGATCCTCCTCCCGATCTGCCTCGATCACGACGGGGCAGTCTCGGTGTCCGCTCCGCGCATCGACTTCCCGCCCAATCCCACACGGACACTGCTCGCGGTCCTCGCGCCTCTAGACGCTCTCCCGCCCGCCGGATCTTCGCGCTCGTTCCTCCACCCGCTGCCGGATACACTCCGGATCTTCAGGCCGATCGGGTCCACGATAAATGATCGCTGATTCCCCTGCTGGGCCCGACGAGTCTGACGGTTCTGGATCTTCTGTGCCTATTTCTCCTGTCCACACTTCTGTGGCACCCCGACCTGTCACTCGCGCGTCCAAGGGCGTACATCAGCCCAAGCGATATACAGATGGCACTGTACGCTGGTGTCTTTCTACCACCTCGAGTGAACCTGCAAGCTTAGAAGATGCTCTTAATGCTCCTCACTGGAAGGCTGCTATGGATGAGGAGTATGATGCCCTCATGAAAAATAAAACCGAGATCGTTTCTCGCAGTAAAATATTATTGACTGCCGTTGGATCTACAAAATTAAGCACAAGTCAGATGGTTCTATTGATAGATATAAAGCTCGCCTTGTTGCCAAAGGATTTAAGCAACGCTACGGGATTGATTATGACGATACTTTCAGTCCCGTGGTTAAAATAGCCACAGTACGTCTTGTCTTGTCAATTGCTGTCTCAAGGGGATGGAGTTTGCGACAGTTGGATGTCAAGAACGCGTTTCTTCATTGTGTTCTGGAAGAGGAGGTCTATATGACACAACCACCTGGTTATGCAGACAAGCAGAGATTGAACTATGTCTGCAAACTTGATAAAGCGATGTATGGCTTGAAGCAAGCACCTCGTGGTACTCGTGTTGAGTTCAAAATTGGCTGCTCTTGGTTTCTTTGCCTCCAAATCTGACACATCATTATTCATATATCGCAAGTCCCATGTTACTATCTTCATGCTTATCTATGTGGATGATATTATTGTTGCCAGTTCTTCTACAGAGGCCACCAATGCTTTGCTACGTGATTTGAGCACGGATTTTGCCTTGAAGGACCTTGGTGATCTTCATTATTTCTTGGGA
The DNA here is from genome assembly GCA_030063025.1 of Avena longiglumis. Taxonomy (NCBI): domain Eukaryota; kingdom Viridiplantae; phylum Streptophyta; class Magnoliopsida; order Poales; family Poaceae; genus Avena; species Avena longiglumis. Next base: position 102,431,733 of record CP125974.1, read on the forward strand.
ATTGAAGTACATAAAGTTTCTGATGGACTCGCTCTCAATCAAGCTAAATATGCCCAGGACATCCTTAAACGGGTTGGCATGGTTGATTGTTCTGGTAGACCTACACCGTTGTCTTCTTCTGAAAAGATAACGGCAAGGGAGGGAGACTTGTTGGGTCCAGAAGATAGTACTAAATACAGAAGTATGGTAGGCACACTGCAATATTTAACTCTGACTAGACCAGATATTTCTTTTGCTGTCAACAAAGTTTGTCAGTACTTGCATGCTCCTACAACTCAACATTGGACTGCTGCAAAGCGGATATTGAGGTATGTGAAGCATACGTTAAGTGTTGGTATAACATTCATGAGATCCAGCTCTACATTAGTCGGTGCCTTTTCAGACGCTGATTGGGCTGGCTGTGTAGATGATCGCAGGTCTACTGGTGGATTTGCTGTTTTCTTTGGACCAAATCTAATCTCTTGGAGTGCTAAGAAACAAGCAACAGTGTCACGATCCAGTACAGAAGCAGAATATAAATCAGTAGCTAATGCCACAGCTGAGGTGATATGGGTACAGTCTCTGCTTGAAGAACTTGGGGTCAGAATAACTCAAGTGCCGGTTCTCTAGTGTGACAATTTGGGAGCAACATATTTGTCTGCCAATCCAGTGTTTCATGCAAGGGCCAAACACATTGAGATAGACTTTCACTTTGTCAGAGAACGAGTGTTAAACAAACAACTGGAGATCCGCTTCATTCCTTCAAAGGATCAAGTTGCTGATGGGTTTACAAATTCATGACCTTGAATAAGTTTTTAATAATTTAAACATAATCTCAACTTGTCTAAGTTGTGATTAAGGGAGGGTGTTAGAGAGTTGAGTTCTAGTAGACTAGACATAGTATCGTGTTGTATTCAAACACGAGGTCGAGTCCTTGTCAAGTACTTCTTGTAACAAACACCTGCTCAATATATAAACACCCTCGTGGTACTCGGGAGATTATCCGAGTAGACTCAAATCAATCTACCTGATCGTTATTTTTACACATAAAACAAGCACTTTGCATCTGTGCGTGTATAAATACAAAGTAATGACCGGATGTTTGCTAGCTCTTGTGCCTAATATTGGAGTGGCTCGCTTAGCACTAGCAGTTGTTTGTGTCAATCTCAGCCAATGTATATGCTGCTTTGTTTGGGAATAGGTGGTATCATGAATGAGTACAGCACACCCCTCAAGCTTCTGCTTCATCTATATATGTTACGATATATATAGAAGAAGAACGCTAATTTTTTTTAAATAATACATTTTTTTATTCAATTTCACAAATAATACACAAAACGGGCAAATTGCAAATCTGTTGGTCGGTCGGCCGTTCAACAGACAAAACACTGCATTCGTCCGTTCAACGGACGAAACACTGTCTTCATTCGTTCAACGGATGACACGCTGCACTCGTCCGTTCAACGGACGACACACCTTGCAAACCCAGCAGAGTGTGTCGTCCGTTCAACGGACGAATGCAGCGTGTCATCCGTTGAACGGACGAAGGCAGTGTCGTCTGTCGAACGGCCGACCGACCAACAGATTTGCAATTTGTCCGTTTTGTGTATTATTTGTGCAATTCAATAAAAAAAATGTATTATTTAAAAAAAATTAGGAGAAGAACCGTCCATGACTAGTTACGATATGACATGATTTCTCTTTTTTTTTCTTTCACACCACAAAAAAAGGCAAGAGATTTAGGCACCACCAAAACACATTAGATTAGTACTCGATCTAGTATTGCCTGGCGAAGTTGACAAAGTTACGAATGGATCTACTTTGCGGTCGAAACAAAGAAACCATAGGAGGTGCTATCTATCTATTCATACAGTGATTTGAGCCCTATCTATTCAATTACATCATATTATTCTTCAACCGCTAATTATGAGATCGACATTTAACTTTTGTCGACCTCTTCTAAATTACAGAACTAGGAGGTGCTAACGTGAATTCTACAAAATAAAAAAATCTAATTAGCCCTATATTTCTTGAGCGTCTATCTATTCTACACTGGATCAACATCATGAGTGGGATCTCTGAATCTTCTTGCAGAGGCCAAGGCTAATGAACTCGCCACGGAACTAATCTAAAAAATAAATATAGGTGAACATTTTTGAGAAAGACGAACAAGCATGTGGATCAGAAAAAACAAGATACAAGATGTGGAGAAAGGATGGAGAACAAACCTGCATATGAGGGTTGAAAGGGCTCGCAACATCTAGTACGAAATGACTGGCTGCTCATGATCCAACTCGGATTGAAATGCCAAGAAGATACTTCAGGATTGAATGGTCGCCAAGATCCTCAAGATCCTGCGGATTCAACGGCCGCTTTCAAGATCCTGCGCAGATTCAGTGGCCGCACAAGATCGGGTGTGGGATGAACTGTCGAAGGGAGAGTAGTGTTCTGATCTAGGGTTGGCTGTATCAGTGCAGCGGCAGGGCTTAGTTCATGTCTCATATACATAATGGTGTTCAGGTAAGTTGTATGGATGCTATGTGCAAGAGTGGACGAGGCCCAAGATTGATTAATTAGATAAAGTTAGACCAGGGTAAGCTAGATAGCAGTGGGTCACACCTGTCAGCGGAAATGATTGACCATTCTCTAGCATACAATCAATAATTAATGGCGCTTGAAATGGACGGTGCCACGCGGAATGCCTCTGTTGGACAAGTCAAACGTTAATAACCGCCGCCTTCCTTGTCTATGTACCACGACACCGAAATCCGCTACTTTGTGTGCCATGGCGATAGGTGGCCATCGAGACTAAATGTTGCCGCCAAAGCTCATCCACATGAACCTTGTAGTGTACACTAAAACAAGTTTTCGTTGGACAATGTTGTACAAAGATGGATATTATCGTGAAAGTGGTAAGGTACCCAACCATATGTATTCCCAAAACCGAGTATCCTTCTGGTTTCCTAAATTACAAAATCTATTCTAAAAAAAAACTTACAAAACCTCTCTCTAAAAATGATCTTTGACCCTCATTAGGCTTTTCTAGGAAGGAGAGTCTAGCAGTTTTACCTTAACTTGAGATAAGGAATTTGAGTAAAGGTATTTGTTTTTCTTAGATCTTGTCATACGCACTTTCTCCGACTAAAATTTAAAGAGCCACTTGCTCAATAAACATATTTTGAATATCTAACACCTCCACACCAAGCTCTCCTTTATTCTTTGGCCTATAAATGATGTTGCATCTAGTACGTCTATACTTTTTCTCATAGACATCACTCTGCCAAAAATATCTTGATCTAAAGAAATCCATTCTTTTCCATGATCCTTTTGGTATTTCAAAGAAGGATAACATGAACATATGACAACTAGTCAACACCGAATTAATGAGAACAAGACGGTACCAATAAGATAAGAGCTAGTTTGCCCACCCAACTCACGAGATTTCTCTCAAAACGATCTTCCATTGATTTCCACTCACCATTTTTATGTTTTCTGAAGTGAATAGGTATTCCCAAGTATCAAAATGGAAAAGAACTCACCTCACAACCCAACAAGTTTATATATTCATCTTGCACCTCCTTGGATTTACCAAAACAACTAATTTACTCTAGTGAAATTTAAGTTTGAGACCTGAGAGTCGTTCAAATATGCATAAAATGAGTTTTAGATTAAGATCTTTCTGAATGTCGGTTCTGTGAAAATGATTGTACCGTCTGCATATTGAAGAATGTACACTCCACCTCAACTAGATGATGTATTATACCGTCAACTTTCCCATCTCCTTTTGTGCACACAATAAAATTTCGCACATATCAGTTACAAGGTTAAATAAAATAGGAGAAAGCGGATCTCCTTGCCTCAACTATTTTGAGTTTGAAAATAATGACCAATGTTGTCATCCAATTTAATGCCAACACTCCCATGACTAACAAACTCCTCTATCCACCGACACTAATTAGGGTCAAAACCCTTCATCCTCAACACTGTTTGAAAAAAGGGCCATTTGATTTTTTCATAAGCTTTCTCGAAATATATTTTAAGTAGTATGCCATCCATTTTCTTTCTATGAAGTTCATGCATGGTCTCATGAATAATAAGAACTCCTTCAAGAATATGTCTACCAGTCATAGAGGCCGTTTGAGTTGGCCTAATCACTCTGTGTGCAACCTTTGCAATACGGTTTGTCCCAACCTTTGTAAAGATTTTAAAATGGCATTTAGGAAACAAGGAAACACATTGGACAATATTGCTGGATTTGTACTGCATTTTTCGTTCTTAGCAAGTAGAATTATGGTGCCATAATTTGTATGAAATAGCGGCAATTCCCCTTGTTGGAATTTACCAAATATGTTCATCAACTCTCCCTTAATTACTTCGATAAATCTGATAGAACTAAACTGAAAACATGTTTGGTCCCGGTGATTTGTTCCTTTTCATTTGCATAATCGCTTCGTACACCTCCTTCTCTTCAAAGTTGGCTGCAAGAATATCACTTTCTTCTTGTGAAATCTGGTCCTATTTGAGATTAGTCCAATGACAAAATATATTTGTAATATCAAAGTTCTAGTAAAATTTAGGATTTTTATGTGGTTCTTGTATTGCAAAGTTCAACTCACCAAAGATAATTCGTCGAAATGCAAATGGCATGGTAATAAAAAAATCATTATTTCTATGATCAAGATGAAACAATACAACACTTGTTCATTACATGTCCCTTGGCAAAAATTGTTTGGTGTATAGTTTATTTGACCTTTAATATTATACCTCCAAACAAAAATAGTTGTTGTACGAGTTATGTATAGAAATTATTTGATCCATTTCTAAATGAAGGCACGTGATTATCTTTTTTAGTCTTAGAATTAATCTACAAGTACTGGAAGACTGAGCGGACCAGTTGGTTTTTTTAGAAAAATGGGTGATTTTATTACGTAGTGCAATGTTTACACCTAGCCTAGCGCGGACCAGCTGATGATCGACTGTTACTGCTCTGGTGGCAAGAACCAGGTAAAATGTATTGATCCATGCATGGAACCTCATGTGCTTGAGCTGTGGATGATCTTATTACCTACTCAAATGGACTTTCTTTATGGACACTACCCAGAGAAGACTAGCTACTGGTAAATCTGCTCAAAATCAAATCGGTACCATGACTTGAATGAGCTTAGTAATTCGAGAGCTACTCATGTATGTTCTGTGAGAGTACTGTACATGGATGGCTACATCAAGATCACTTAACTAGTACTACTTGCATCGGTCCGTGTATATGCATAAAGCAACAACAAAAAGATCTTTGCTAGCTCAGCTTGCCCTCTATCACTAGTGTTATTTGCATCTCACCATTATACATATATAACTTGTTTTTTTTGACTGGTCATCCGTGGGGGATCGAAATCCCCACCTGAATTTTCATTGAAAAGGCCAATAGCCGGGGGGGGGGAGGGACCACCGTATGACACAACCTATACAGGGAGATCTATACAAATGCACGCGCGGTGGCAACCAACATCATTACAACTTGGTTTTTAGGAATGGGTGGTATCGTGAATGGGGGCGACACTGTAGCTCGACGATATGCTGCCTCTCAAACATCAATAACAGTATAAATAAAGAGACTTTAAAGTAATAAATATTATAAATAGATCTTTGGATCACCAGCGACAACTACGAACACTAGTACGAGATGAAGACGCGCCACCGACCTTGCCTCTTCATCAACGGAGCTGAGAAAATGTTGTCATAGTAGAGCTCATTGTAGTAGGTCATCGTGCTAAGACCAGAACAGACCAATGTACCAGGACAACAACCATTGTCAACGATGAAAACCGTAGACCGGAAGAGACTGACCTGAGAATAAACCAACAAACACGAATACGGATAGAATCCTAGGAGATATGCCGGACAAATGACTCCACATGCCCTCCGTCGGTGCTTGATGCACCACCGGGGCGAGGGTAGAGCATGGTGAAACTTATTCTGACTTCCAGACGTAGCCATCGTCTTAGCATCAGAAAAAAACAATGAAAAATAAGCTAAAAACAATGAACAAAAAATCTCCTGCTGACGAGAAGTCGTGGTCCGCCACATCTCCATAACCCTAGGGCCACTGGAGACGGAGCGGACCAGCAATATCATTGATGACAGGGAGGAAACCCTAGGTGGGCTTTAGCAAGCTCCCGATTGCCTCTCCGAGCATCTATGTACGTTTTGAGGTTCCATTTTGTTAATCTTGAGAAAAGAGTCTAGTTCGTTTCCTAGCTGTAATCTTTGTCTGGTTTAGACATGCAACTGTGGGTCTAGTCGATCCTAGTACTAGTTGGTCTCTACATGTCGTTAGGATAAGTTTCCAAGTCAGGTCAGGCTGCAGCGGCATCGCGCGTCGCCTTCTCAGCCGCGGCGTTGTGTATGGTGCCCACCGCGTCATCAGCGGCTTCAGGTCACCACCTCCACCGCGCCTCGGCGGTGACAAGGCTCATCTCCCTTACTGTGGTGGAGGGAAGCCGGCGGTGGTGATTGGCGACGTCCTGTTGTCATTAGAGAGGTCATCAAACGTTGACATCAGACGGAGCGGTAAAAATGCGTTGGGCCACCAGACGCACCCCTCGACCTGGCCAGACCGTGGCCCATTTTCTATCCGTGGGCCTACCCATCCGGATGGAATCAGACCGTGCTTCACCAATTTGGGCCCGCTGTAGATGCCCTTACCTTGCCAATACCAAATGGGAAACTTCAGCGGCCACTATCCGATAAGATCAGCTGCAGCTAAATCAGTTTCAAAATCAAGCCAGTACCTGGCTTGAATGAATTACTGACTCGTGTGTTGTGTGGGAGTACTATAAGTACTGCTTGGCCCTGTTAAAAAAAAGTACTGCTTGGCTGGGTACATCAAGATCACTTAACTGTACCTGCATCGGTCTATGTATATAAAGTAACAAATGGACCTTCGCTTCCTCGTGTGCCCAATGTAGGAATAGATAGCTCAGCTTGCCCTAGTGTCTGTTTGCATCTCGCCGATGTACGCAACTTGGTTTAGGAATAGAGGATATCAGGAATAGGCGCTGTACAACACATGAACCACTTGCTCCACCTCGAACAAGCTCATACAGTCTATGACGGCCTCAAAGCACCTGGTATCTGTAGAGATTGTAAGAGAGAAATTCAAATTTTCTAAAATAATGGTTGACTACTGTAGCTTTTCCGTATACCCTGATTTATTGTTAGAGACAATAAAAGAAACTTTGGAGGATTCCTCCTTTTCATTAATAAGAACAAAACCCATATCAGTCCTGTCATATTTTGATAAAATATTATCTTTTATAAAATTTTGTATGTAAGTATTCGCATGGAAATTATCAACACAATAAAGATGACACCATGCAGGACGCAATTCATACCAAAAGCACTCATGTCTACCAAAGAAGTTTTTCTTGATAACTCTTCACACCCCAAAAAACAATGTAAGTTCATCATGTGGATTATCAGTGATCGCATTATCACAATACAATCTTGTAGTACTCATTGGATTAGAAAGGTTATTATTATGGCCCGAGCATTGAAAATTGAAATGACCCACTTCATAGCAGAGTTCACAAATAAAAGGATAAAGGGCACAAACTTTTTTACCAAGATCATTCTAAAACCTTATACCACGTTCTAGTTTTTTCATTCCAGTGGGTGATACAATAATCTTCATCATTTTGATTCTTTTCACAAGGTCTATGTATTCCACAAAATTAACATGCTTATAAGAAACAAGATTTCGTAAGTTTGAACATGTTTATTGCAATCATTAGTAACAGTTTCATTTATCATGAAAGTGTCTTTAAAAGTTTCATGATACATGTCCCACTTTTCTTTAGGAGCATTAATATGGGAAGCAAAGGCTCTATAATATTTAACAAGAATTTGAGAATCAAGACCATACTTAGCACTAAGATCTTGAAATCAATAGTTTCAGCGAAAGACTTAATGCAATCATACTCATAGTTTATACCTGGTTCTTTACCTTTGTCATTATCCTAATCTTCGGTATTGCTTTGAATTGTTTTAAGAAGATCCCACTTAGCTTTGACCTCCTTACTTGTGAAGGATCCCTCTAAACAGGTATCTAGATAGTCCTTGTAATGTCCTGAAAGCCTTGCATAAAAATTATTGATATTAATATTATTAGGGAGCTCATGAATGGGACATTTGAGCATTAGTGACTTCAATATTCCCCAAGATTGGGCAATACTTTCTCCATCATGAGGGTGAAAATTATAAATATAATTCCTATCTTTATGGATTTCATGAGGAGCATAAAATTTAGAGTAAAAGAGAGATTATCTAGTAGCTCATACCACTCCCTTGCTTTGTCCCTAAGTGATAAAAAGAATAGCTTTCTCTTAACTTGGTCCATTAAAATACCTGCACACTTCAACAACTCGCTTAATTCATGTATAAAGAGTAAATGATTACTGGGATGGACAGTTCCATCTCTAAAATTGTAACACGATCAACAATTTTACCAAAATATTCAAGAGGTACATTGACTTGGTCCATTGAAATACCTACACACTTGTAATGAGATGAAGAATGGACAAAATCTCAAGCTTGGGATGCCACCTGTGTCACCCCAAGAAATATTCAAGAGGTACAAGGCCAAAGCTTGAGATTCCTAAGGCATCCTTCTTCCTCAATAAAATATCAGTCTTTCTAGACACTTCGTTTTTATTGTTTCATGCACTGTTGTGTTGTTCTTGGAGTGTCTTAGTTTCGTTTTGGTTTTTGTTTGCTTGGTTTGCTTGAATAAAGTAGTTGGACCCCCACTTTCGCTGTGTTGTTTCAAATAAGTTGATTGGTGTTGGAAAGGAGTAGGAAGTTCCTTCTTTCGTAGTACAAAAAGGAGCTTGCTTTGACTGTGAATTAGACTTTATCATGTCATGCTAGATGTTATTTTGACCTTATGCTTAGTGATTATTGAAGCTCTTCCCGGCACCCTGCCGGAGGGGAGAGATCATCCCAGAGGCCTTCTTCATCACCATGCCAGCCTCCGGTATGATGCGTGAGTAGTTCCACCTTGGACTATGGATCCATACAGTAGCTAGATGGTTGTTTCTCCTCCTTTGTGCTACCATCTTTAGATCTTGTGAGCTCTGTTCATGATCAAAATCATCTATTTGTAATCATGCATGTTGTGTTTATGGGATCCGATGGATATTGAGATTACTATGTCGCATTGATTAATGATTTTATCTTACATTTATCCAAATATACACTTCTGCCTCATCTAAACAGTGTGTGCATGCATTGTATCCCTTGTTTGTCTCTTTTTCTATCTCTCTTTTTATAAGAAGAATGTTTCATATATTGCTCACTATGGTGATGATGCAAGTTTCCACCATGATTAGGCATGGCTTAGGCTAGCAGCCCAAAGCGCTTTCTAACACATATACATAACTCCATGGACTTACAAGCTCGCCTTTCATTTCACAATCGATGACATCCATAAATAAAAGAGCATGATATCTAATCGCTAGATATTTATAGGTGTTGAAAGCATTCCCGTGATAGCATGGTTCAGCTAATCTCAACTTATAAGTGCAAGCATATACAACATAGATGACACAATGGTTCAAGTTTATTAGGGCAAGAAAATAAAGTGTGCCATCAAGTTTGTGAGAGATTTAATCACTAACTTTCACATAACAAGTTTAATTTGGAAGATAGATAAAACAAGAATATACTTGGAATGGTATAACACACCATGCATAGGAATTTATAGTGGACACTATAGAATAACTTGGTTTTTTGGGAGTTGAATGCATGAGTATAGCTTACTCAATACAAGTGAAGGCTAGCAAAAGACTGAGAGCGACCAACTAAGAGAGCAATAATGGCCATAATCATGAAGAGCGACAAAACATTACTAATCAAAGCATAAAGTGGTATCACAAATCAAAAACTAAATGATCATAAAGGCTAAGGTGACTAGTTCATAGTCATAACATGGTGTGAGCATGTGTCAAGTCAACCCAAACAAAGCATCAAAGGAGAATACCACAATACTATGCTTTTGTATGCTAAAACCCCGCATGATTCTATCAAGGCACATTAAGCAATGCAAATTATTTGGAACAAGTCATGCTACAGCAATAATCACTAAGCATAAGGTCAAAATAACATCTAGCATGTGATAAAGTCTAATTCACAGTCAAAGCAAGCTCCTTTTTGTACTACGAAAGAAGGAACTTCCTACACCTTTCCAACACCAATCAACTTATTTGAAACAACACAGCGAAAGTGGGGGTCCAACTACTTTATTCAAGCAAACTAAGCAAACAAAAACCAAAACGAAACTAAGACACTCCAAGAACAACACAACAGTGCATGAAACAATAAAAACGAAGTGTCTAGAAAGGCCTGATATTTTTATTGAGGAAGAAAGGGATGCCTCAGTGCAGTAGTCAACCGTGATCTTCCTCAGAAAATGAAGATGATATGCGGACTTGACAGTTAACTCTCCATGGTTTGTCCATGTCCCAGCAATTTTCTTCGGGGCGCAATCTCTTGGCATGGTTCTTTTAGGCAATGAGAATTTCTCTCTTACAATCTCTCCATGGAGTATGCCAAATAGCAAGTTCTGAATCTACAGATACCAGGTGCTTTGAGGCCGTCATAGACTGTATGGGCTTGTTCGAGGTGGAGCAAGTGGTTCATGTGTTGTACTGCGCCTATTCCTGATACCCTCTATTCCTAATTAAACCAAGTTGCGTACATCGGCGAGATGCAAACAGATACGTACTACTAGTGTGTTAGAGGGCAAGCTGAGCTATCTATTCCTACATTGGGCACAAGAGCTAGCAAAGGTCCATTTGTTACTTTATATACATACACCGATGCAGGTACAGTTAAGTGATCTTGATGTACCCAGCAAAGCATTATTTTTAGTACTCTCACACAACACATGAGTCGTTCTGTAATTCATTCAAGCATGGTACTGGCTTGAATTTGAGCTGATTTACCTGCAGCTGATCTTACCGGACAGTGGCCGCTAAAGTTTCCCGTTTGGTTGGATGGTTAGGAGGTTGGTTGTACCCCTAGCCCACCAGAGTTTAAACCCCAGGTTTGACATTGTGTGTTGCATAAAAGGCGAAATATTCTTTCAGTGGGAGGCGACGCTCACGACAAATGAGGCGCCTGTGGTGACTTGGCTAATCTCAAGACTCGATCCGCCGCCTGGGGCTCGAGGGTACTCATAGGGGTAGTGTGCGTGTGCGCTCATAGGGTGGGGGTGCATGCATGTATTGTGAGCGTCATTGTATTGTGTTTTCTCAAAAAAAAGTTCCCCGCTGGGTAAAGGTAAGGGCATCTACAGCGGGCCCAAATAGGCGAAGCAAACGGTTCGATTCTATTTGGATGGGTAGGCCCATAGATAGAAATTAAAATGGGCCGCGGTCCATCCAGGTTGAGGGTGCGATGGTGGCCACGATTTTTACCGCCCGCCTACCGTCAACGCTTGATTTACCTTTTAATGGCGATGGAACGTTGCCAATCACCACCGCCGGCTTCTCGCCGCCACAGTAAGGGAGATGAGACTTGCCACCACTGAGGCGCCGGTGGAGGTGGTGGCCAGCGATGCCGTTGCTGACATGGTGGGCGCCATGCACAATGCTGCAACTGAGAAAGCGGCGCGCGATGCCGCCGCTGCCTGACCTGACCTGGAAACTTATCCTAGCTGGACTAGTACAGACCAACTAGTAATATGATCGACTAGACCCACGTTGCATGTTCAAACCAAACAAAGATTACCTATTCAACCTTGCTAGGAAACGAACCAGACTCTTTACTCAAGATTAACGAAATGGAACCTCAAAACCTACATATCTGCCAGAAGAGAGGCAATTGGGATCTTGCTAAAGCTCATCTAGGGTTTTGTCCCTATCATCGGCGATATTGATGGTCCACTCAGTCTCCGGTAGCCCTGGGGTCATGGAGATATGGCGGATCACGGCTTCTCCACTAGTGGAAACGAGGCCTTTGGTTGAGGTCGGAAATGGGCTTGAACACCGGTTCTCCTATGAACCGATGTTAACGGGGGCGCCCCTTTAACACCGGTTCAAGATACGAACCGGTGTTAAAGGCCCTGCACCAGTGGCCCGCGCAGCCCCCCCCCCCTTAACATCGGTTCGTGGTTTGAACCGGTGTTAAAGGGGGTGCGCCTATATAACACACCGCAGCCCACACCCCTCTCTCTCATTTTTTCACTCTCTCATTTTGGAGCATAGCAAGAGGGTGAGAGGTGTGCTAGTTTTTGTTTTTTCCTATGCACAAGAGGTGTTCGCTGAAATGCCCGAGAGCTCGAAATAAGTTTTCTCGTTGCTCTTTCCTTCTCGGTCGAGGTCGACAAATTTATCCTTTCATGTGTCATTGATGTACTATATAAGTGGTCATCTCCCTATTAATTTTTGATATACTATATATTAATGCACATAAACCGGCAATGGATGTACGGTGACCGACGCACTTCCGAGTACATTACGGGCCTCCAAAATTTCATCGTTGTGGCTAATGCAAACCGTGGTCACAATAGTTTTATGTGTTGTCCGTGTGTTCACTGTCAGAACAAGAAATACTACTCAAATACCAGAACCATTCACGCCCACCTGCTTCGATCCGGTTTCATGCCCAGCTATAATTGTTGGACCAAGCACGGAGAAAAAGGGGTTGTGATGGAAGACAACGAAGAAGAAGAGGATGATGACAACTATCATAATATGTATCCTGAATACGATGATACTGCAACAGGGGTAGATAATGAAGATCAAGAGGAAGCAGATGGGCCCGCTGATGACGATCTTGGTCGGCCATTGATGCAAAGGAAGAATGTGAAACTGAAAAGGAGAAGGAGAAGTCGAGCAGATGTTAAAGGATCACAAAACATTGTTGCACCCAAATTGGAAGATGGCCACAAAAAGCTAGGTACCACACTAGATTTGCTGCAATGGAAGGCGAGAAAGATGACCGATATGACATTTTCAAAGTTGTTGGTAAATTTGAAGAATCTTCTTTAAGAAATAATGAATTGACCCACAAGACATACCAAGCAAAAAAGGTTGTCCGCCTCTAGGATTAAACGTGCGTAAGATACATGCTCGCATTAATGACGCATCCTCTACCGTGGTGAGAAGTACGAGAATTTGGATGCATGCCCGTATGCACCGCATCATGTATAAAATCAGACGAGACGATCCTGACGATGTTGAGGGCGAGCCCCTAGGAATAAGGTTCCTGCCAAGGTTATGTGGTATGCTCCTATAATACCACGGTTAAAATGTCTCTTCAGAAATAAAGAGCATGCCAAGTTGTTGCGATGGCACATGGAAGACCGTAAGAAAGACGCGATGTTGAGACACCCCGCTGATGGGTCACAGTGGAGAAAAGTCGAGCGAGAGTATCCGGACTTCGCACATGATGCAAGGAACTTAAGGTTTGGTCTAAGTACAGATGGCATGAATCCTTTTGGTGAGCAGAGCTGCAGTCATATCACATGGCCTGTGACTCTATGTATCTATAACATTCCTTCTTGGTTGTGCATGAATAGGAAGTTCATTATGATGCCAGTGCTCATCCAAGGCCCGAGGCAACCCGGCAACAACATTGATGTGTACCTAAGGCAATTAGTTGAAGAACTTTTATAGCTGTGGGCCAAACCAGGTGTATGTATGTGGGATGAGCACAAAGGGGAGCCATTTGACCTACGAGCGTTGCTTTTCGTAACCATCAATGATTGGCCTGCTCTTAGTAACATTTCAGTATGCATAAACAAGGATACAATGCATGAACACCCTGATTCGATGAGACTGAAAGTGTATATTTGGATAAATGTAAGATAAAATCATTAATCAATCTGACATAGTAATCTCAATATCCATCGGATCCCCGCAAACACAACATGCATGATTACAAATAGATGATCTTGATCATGAACAGAGCTCACAAGATCTAAACATGGTAGCACAAAGGAGGAGAAACAACCATCTAGCTACTGTATGGACCCATAGTCCAAGGTGGAACTACTCACGATCATATCGGAGGTCGCATGGTGATGAAGAAGGCCTCGATGATCTTCCCCAGGTGCCGGAAGAGCTTCAAATCCGTGCAAGGTACCTGCTGGTTCTCTATTATACACATGTACTTACTATGATAAGAACTTACCGGTGACTAAAGTTGAGTAGCATGAGGAGCGGAAAGCTAACAAGTACCATAATTTTTGGAAATTTATGAAACTTGAAATCCCTGCTTCCCTTTATGAAGGGCCTTTCTTCCACTTTTATATTGAGTCTCCACCTTCTATCCTTAGGCACCAATTAAGAGAGCATAGTTGCCATTATTAGTTCCATGTGCATTGTCCCAAAACTTATTGATTGATTCATATGGTTGATATTGTTTGTTCTTAAACTATTGTATCTAGTCATCCTTATGAACTTTGAAGGTTTCCTATGCATTTATGTTTTGCTACTCCATGAGGGACAATATGAATGCCACTATGCTATGTTTTCTATATGTGAAACAAACAAACATATTTCAATGCATTGTTATTCATGAATCTTTGTTTGTATCCTTTCATGTTGCAGCATAGTTGCTCTGTCTTATTGTTAGAACTTCATCTTTCATGCTCATGTTTAGAGTACTTTGATCCCAGATTTCAATGCTTGCAAATGGTTTGATCTTGATTGTGATGGTGCATGCCACCTCAAAAATTATTCCTTTTATCACTTACCTACTCGAGGACGAGAATGAGTTAAGCTTGGGGATGATTCATACGTCATAAAAATGTATCTATAATTTTTGATGTTCTATGCTTGTTTAGTATCCACTTTTCTTTGCTTTGTCTACACTTTGAGGTATTTTTATATGTTTTCTGGGACTAACCTATTAACAAGATGCCACAGCGCCAGTTGCCTGTTTTCTGCTGTTTTTGGTTCTAGAAAAGCCAGAAAATAAATATTCTTGGAATTGGACGGGACAAAAGCCAAAGTCAATATTTCATCGAGGAGAACACGGAGCCAGAAAACAAGACGAAGGAGGGTCATGAGGGGCCCACACCCCCTGGCCACGCGGCTAGGCCTGGCCCACGCCTGGGGACTGCGGCCGCCTCTGGCACCCCCTCGGTCTCCCCCTTCGTCGATGAGATGCCCCCAATGCCAAAACCCTAGGTACCCGAGGAGATCTCCATGAAACAGTCCGTAGCCGCCGCCACCATCGTCCCTAAATCGGGGGGATCTGAAGCTCTTCCCGGCACCCTGCCGGAGGGGAGAGATCATCCCAGAGGCCTTGATGCGTGAGTAGTTCCACCTTGGACTATGGGTCCATGCAGTAGCTAGATGGTTGTTTCTCCTCCTTTGTGCTACCATGTTTAGATCTTGTGAGCTCTGTTCATGATCAAGATCATCTATTTGTAATCATGCATGTTGTGTTTGCGGGGATCCAATGGATATTGAGATTACTATTTCAGATTGATTAATGATTTTATCTTGTTGATTCTATCATGTCTGCTGTTTGAGATCTTGCATGCTCTCCGTTTCTAGTAGCTATCTTGGCCAAGTAGATGCTAGTGACTCCAAGAGGGAGTATTTATGCTTCATAGTGGTTCATGCCTCTATTGAATCTGGCAAAGTGACAAAAATCTCTAAGGTTGTAGATGTGATGTTGCTACTAGGGAGAAAACAACAATCTTTTGTTCATGAAACAATTGTATTGTTTACTTTACCCACATTGCTTAAAGCAGTTATCTGTTGCTTGCAACTTAATACTGGAGGGGGTTCGGATGATAACCTAAAGGTGGATTATTAGTCATAGATGCATTGACGGCGGTCTATGTATATTGTTGTAATGCCCAATCAAATCTCATAGGATCATGAATGTCTAGTATTGCATTGTTATGCCTTGCTCTGTCCTGTCAATTGCCCCGCTGTAATTTTTTTTACCCGGCATGTTATGTTGTTTATCTTAAGGGGAACACCTCTAGTGAATTGTGGACCCCTGTCCAATCTTTACCATTGATATATCTTCCACTGTTATTGTTTACTTTTTGCAAGCTACCATTACCTTCCACACCATACGTTTAATCCTTTGTTTTCAGCAAACCAGTGAGATTGACAACCTCTGTTCGTTGGGGCAAAGTCTTGAGTTTGTATTGTGTAGGTTTCCAAGTTTCTAGCAACACCTTTGAGTCGTTTCCTTCCTCCTACTGGTTTGATAACATTGGTTTTTAATGAGGGAAAACTTATTGTTGTACTTATCATATCTTTCTCTTGAGATTTCCCAACGAAGCTCTATAGTGATCTGAGACGCATCAAGCATTTGTAGGATTTCTTCTAAAATACTTTCTGAATCAAGTGCATCTATTGATAATTATGAATAACCACATGAGGAAGTCCTTCAGAAGGATAACGATGAACCTCCCATGAGGAGTAAGAGACATAGGGTTACAAAATCCTTTGGTAATGACTTCATCGTTTATCTTGTGGATGATACTCCTAGATCCATTGCTGAGACATATGCATCTCCTGATGCAGATGATTGGAAAGAAGCTGTCCAAAATGAGATGGACTCAATTCTTTCTAATTGAACTTGAGAATTATCAGAACGACCCTATGGTTGTAAACCTGTGGGATATAAGTGGGTGTTAAAGAAGAAGCTAAATCCTGATGGTACTATTGAGAAGTACAAGACGCGTCTTATAGTTAAGGGCTACATACAGAAAGAAGGCGAAGATTACTTTGATACCTATTCACCTATCTCTAGACTGACCACCATTCGAGTACTAATGTCCCTGGCTGCCTCTTATGGTCTTCTTGTTCATCAAATGGACGTGAAGACGGCTTTCCTTAATGGAGAGTTGGAAGAGGAGATCTATATGGATCAGCCGGATGGATTTGTGGTAAAACGTGAAGAGACAAAGTTGTGAAAGTTATTACAATCTTTATATGGTCTGAAACAAGCACCTAAGCAATGACATGAGAAGTTTGACAGAACTCTGTTTTCTGTTGGCTTTGTCATTAATGAGGCTGATAGGTGTGTTCACTATCGCCATAGTGGGGACGATAGTGTTATATTATGTTTGTACGTGAATGAAATTCTGATCTTTGGTACAAACATGAAAGTGATAAATGAAGTCAAGTCTTTCCTGTCAAAGAGTTTTGATATGAAAGATTTGGGAGAGGTTGATGTGATTCTGAACATCAAGCTTATTAAGAACGAGAATGAGATCCTAGAAGATCTGTCGGACAAACGAATCCACGTGTCCTCCGTCGACGCTTGGTGTACCACCGGAGCGAGGATAGAGCATGGTAAAACTTATTCAAACTTCCAGACGTAGCCATCGTCTTAGCATCCTAGAAAAACATTAAAAAATAAGCTAAAAATAATGAACAAAAAACCTTCCGCTGACGAAAAGCCGTGGTCCGCCACATCTCCATGACACCAGGGCCACCGGAGACGGAGCGGACCAGCAATATAGTTGATGACACGGACGAAACCCTAGATGGACTTTAGCAAGCTCCCGATTGCCTCTCTCCGAGCAGCTATGTACGTTTTGAGGTTCCATTTTGTTAATCTTGAGAAAAGAGTCTAGTTCGTTTCCTAGCAGTAATCTTTGTCTGGTTTGGACATGCAACTGGTTTGCACATGCAACCTGGGTCTAGTCGATCCTAGTACTAGTTGGTCTCTACATGTCCAGTTAGGATAAGTTTCCAAGTCAGGTCAGGCTGCAGCGGCATCGCGCGACGCCTTTTCAGCCGCGGCGTTGTGCATGGCGTCCACCGCGTTAGCAGCGGCTTCGCGTGCCACCACCTCCACCGGCGTCTTACGGTGACAAGGCTCATCTCCCTTACTATGGCGGAGGGAAGCCGGCGGTGGTGATCGGCGACGTTGACATCGGATAGAGCGTTGCGTCGGGCCACCAGACGTACCCCTCGACCTGGCCGGACCGTGGCCCATTTTCTATCCATGGGTCTACCCATCCGGATAGAATCGGACCGTGCTTCACCAATTTGGGCCGGCTGTAGATGCCCTTACCTTGCCAATACCAAATGGGGAACTTCAGCGGCCACTATCCGGTAAGATCAGCTGCAGGTAAATCAGCTTAAAATCAAGCCAGTACCACGCTTGAATGAATTACTTACAGAGCGAACCATGTGTTGTGTGTGAGTACTACAAGTACTGCTTGGCCCTGTTAAAAAAACACCTGCTAGGCTGGGTACATCAAGATCACTGTCCAGAGAAGATCAGCTGCAGGTAAATCGGCTGAAAATCAAACCAGTACCATGCCTGAATGAATTACAGAACGACTCATGTGTTGTGTGAGAGTACTAAAAGTACTGCTTGGCTGGGTACATCAAGATCACTTAACTGTACCTGCATCGGTCTATGTATATAAAGTAACGAATGGACCTTTTGCTAGCTCTTGTGCCCAATGTAGGAATAGATAGCTCAGCTTGACCTAGTATATGTTTGCATCTCGCCGATGTACGCAACTTGGTTTAGGAATAGAGGGTATCAGGAATAGGCGCAGTACAACACATGAACCACTTGCTCCACCTCGAACAAGCCCATGCAGTTGATGATGGCCTCAAAGCACGTGGTATCTGTAGATTCAGAACCTAATATTTGACATACTCCATGGAGAGATTGTAAGAGAGAGATTCTCATTGCCTAAAAGAACCATGCCAAGAGATTGCGCCCCGAGGAAAATTGCTGGGACATGGACAAACCATGAAGAGTTCACTGTCAAGTCCGCGTATCACCTTCATTTTCTGAGGAAGATCACGGTTGACTACTGCAGCTTAGCGGGCTACTCAAGTCACTACAGGAAACAGGGAATAGGCCGACGGGGTAGCCGTCGGCGTAGCCACCGAAAACCGTCGGCGTAGGCTACGCCGACGGTAGCCGTCGGCCTACCTCCCCGTAGGCGTACACTAAACTCCCGTCGGCGTATCTGATCCCGTCGGCGTACCTTGTAGGCCGACGGCTATAGGGTACCGCTGGTTCACACAATCGGCATAGCCTCTGTGGGTCCCACTTGCACCAGCTAACAGCTAACGGCAGCGATGTACGCGACGGCAAGGCCGCCGGCCTAGGGTGCCACGTGTTGCGCTCCGCTGGCCCCAGAGGAGAGTATACGCCGACGGCAAGGCCGTCGGCCTAGGGTGCCACGCGGTTGCCTTCGCTGGCCCGCGAGAGATACGCCGACGCCACCCCGCCGGCCTAGTTATTGTACGCCGACGGCCATCCCGCTGCCAAGACCAAGCTGTACCTATTCAGGTGCTATATGGTCATGACGCAATGCCGCTTGCTAGCTCGCCCAGCTTTTTTTTTTCTTTATTTTGTTTGTTTCTTCCCCATATTTTAAATTCTCACAAACAATTCACATATTAAATTCTACAAACAACACATGCACATGGACACAAACATATAAGATCATCCATACATATATAGGTACATCATCATCCACACAGATAGGTACATCATCATCCACACATAGGTACATCTCTAAGTGCATCCTAACACATGCACATCCCTACACCTCGGAGAGCTACTCGAGAGACCCATGTCTCCCCGCAAGAAAGGTGAAGCTGACGCCGAGTAGCCGCCGAACCAAAGACCGAAGAAGGAGAAGTACCGCCATGACCACCACCACCGGTAGAAGGAGAAGCACTGCCACCCTCAGCACGATGGAAAGAAGGAGAATCACCGCCACCGCCACCACCACCACCACCACCACCACCAGCGGAAGCACCAAGAGAAGCACGGCCGGTATGAACCGGTGTCATCGCGCGCGAGATAGTCGGCGAGGCATCAGGACGACCAAAGTGTGTATTGCCGGAGCATCCCGGTCCCTTCATGTTTGAGGCAGAGTTAGCAACCACCAAGACACAGGTTTGTTGTAACAACCGGTTTGGCAAAAAACTTACCGGTCCCCGAGTAGAAGGTCAAAGCATATTCGCCCTTTGATGGGAAGATTGGTCGCGCCTGCCTAGGTGGCCGTGGCGGTAGATTGGCTCGCCTCCAAGGCTACAAAACCTCCAAAAGATGCAAGATAGTTTAGATGTGAGGCGCGTAAATAAAGATTCAAACTAGGAATGCGAGACTTGTCATATTTTGCAAAAATAAAGGTGGAAACTTACATCATCGTAACTCGCCCATCGTAGGCCGCCGGGTCCGGGACTGACGCCTCGAGCGCCACCAGCCTCAAAGCGTCCTTGTAGGCCGCGTCCAAAACAGGCTACAATTTCAAAAACAATGAATCTCGTCAACTTAGCCACTCATGAATGATTTTCGGAAATATGATGGAAATGAGAAAAACTTACATCGTCGTTCGCTCGGGAAGGCCGTCGAGGCGGGATAGCGGGGTCTCGGCGGTGAGGGTAGCCATGATCCGCGTGAGGCTCAAAGCAGGAGTTCGCGGGATCACCCTATCGAGATTTTTGAAACGGCCGTGCTCCCGGCCGTGCCCCGCCACGTCCACCGCTCTCTCGTCGATCTCCGCTTCTCTAGGATCTTCCACCTCCGGATGAAAACCAGTGAACGCCTCGAGGTAGTTAGCACCATCCTCCTTGGCAGTGCCATAGAACTCTGGAAGCGAGGGATGAGGCTGGGACATATCAGGCTTCTTCTGCTTCATCATTTCCCATACTTCATAGTCAGAACAAGGCCTCTCTAGATGTGTCTCCTGCATGGACAAAAAAATGTTATGCGTATCAAGTAGGATCATGAAGGGAAATAAATACAGATTGTTCTATGTATACATGTATACCATATGGGCCTTGAAGCCACCATGGTTGCAGCTTCAAGACAGGTGTCCCTCGAGCCACGGTTTGCCTTGTTCCGCTGGCCAAGCCGGTGAACTTGCCTTCCCCGCCACTCGCCGACAACGCCACCATGCGCCCGCTTACCATTGGCCCATGTGGGCATAAACTGAAAAATAATACTCATTTGAAGAATGGATAATGCAATTAGCAACAACATAGAATCGATTGACAATTTACTTACCCTTGCACAATCTTCCTCATTATATTTGGTTGGACCTTCACATTCAAATGCTTCGCCCTCTTTCTCAACTTCTGAGTCAGATAGACCGGTGGTATGCTTCGATTGTAAAATCGCTGCTGTCAACCTCGACAAGCCCCAAGAAAGTCTTGTCCGCCTTCTCCTGGTCCTCCGAAGCACCCTATAGAATCTCTCAGAATCATACAACATACAAAATATTGTGAGGATCATTAGTTAGCATGGTGGGGTCATCAACTATGAACGAAACTCAAAACTTTGCCTTACCCAAAACTTGGTGATCACGGCTTCAAGCTTTCCCAAAGATAGCCCGAGTTTTCGCTGCCCTCATAGCGCCTAACCGGTGGTTATTTCCTCTCGCCATGACGGAGTGTAAAATCCTGGCCAAAATTTCCTAATCGTAGCTCCAACCAAGGTGTTAGGGCGACGGTACCGGAGGAAATGTCCAGCTGTCGCACAATAGTAAAACATTAGTACATGCCAAATTGTTATGACCAAAATGAAATTACATGTTCAAAATTAGTATAGCCACTTACTCAATGCCGTTAGGCGAATGATGGGTTTCTCCTCCTCGTAAGGTGTTCGCCCACCGACACCCGATTCCCCACGAATCTTTGGCTTCTTCGCAAGGCCGACGGCCCGACTCCCGTCTCGGCTCCTCCGTGTCTCGAGACTCCTCCGGTCTCGAGAATCAAAGTCCCGGTCTCGAGACCCCCTCCGGTATCGAGACTCCCACCCAAGTCTCGAGACCTCCTCCAAGTCTCGAGATCCTCCTCCTCGCCGAGACTCCGAGGCAGACTCAGCCACGCCCTGTAAGCGGAGGGTAGGTCACTCGGCGTGAACCTCAGACTCCAACTCGCTCGCCATCCACCTCGCCCCGCGCCTCGTCCCCTGCCTCGCCCCGCCTCGGGAAGTCCGCCTCCTCACCTCGCCCCGCACTGCCCCGCCTGGGAAGTCCGCCTCCTCCCTCACTCGCCCCGCACTCGCCCCGGCCTCGAGGAAGTCCACCTCCTCCTCCCTCACCTCGCCCTCCTCCTCCCGTATTGTCGCCATTGTAACGCGAGTTGGGAATGGGTGCTCTTCCACTTTGTTAACCTTCTTCGCTTCCACTTAAGGATAGAGGACGGTGATTCCTTGCGCTGGCTCATGCTATGGGAAGTTCGCAGCCTTGTAATACTCGAGCTTTGTTATGCCCGCCTCGTGTGTCCGGCCAGCGTTTTTCATATCCTCAAACTGTGGAAACCAGACTGCAGACGCACGAGCACGAATTCAAGATCAACAAAGAATACCATCGAACGCTGGTATCTCTTTTCTTCAAGCACAACTTTGCCCTTGATGAAGTTCTTTTGTCTTGTCGAACGGATGGTCTCCGCTGAGGTATGGTCGATGTGTCAAATGCGGAATACTTTTTACCCGCCTTTAGCTAAAGGAACTCAAGTAGATGCTCGCACACCGGCATGGCCACTTACCGATGTACACCATCCGCAATAGGGCGCATCGCATGTCGTGCATGGAATAGTGGAACCAAACTTTCATGTAGAAGTTTGTCTTTGATGCACGATCGTATGTCAACGTCACGTGGTGCCAAGAGTGGTTCAGATCTTCCACAAGCGGTTGCATGTACACACTCAAATTCTTCCCCGGGTATTCAGCCCGGAATGATCAAATACAGAATATGGTCTTCCTTTGCATTAGGGCTCCGGAGGAGATTGAGCGGCATAACAAACACGGGCCAAGAGCTATACGAGGCGGACATACCATATGGATTGAATCCATCTGCTATAGCAATTCTAACATTCCGAGCCTCTCCCGCCTCATCGGGATGGTCTCTATCAAAGTTCTTCCATGCCTACCATCGATGGTTGTCCCATCTTTACCCGCCCTGCTCATCCTCATATCTCTTCCCGCCTTGTGCCACGCCATCCGTGTGGCGTACTCTTTGGTCATGTAAAGCCGCTGATTGTTTTTATGAATGGGAGATAACGAAGAATCTTCATGGCGACTTTTGTCTCAAGGCTTTTCTTACCATCGCCTCCCACCTCATGATACCTAGAGGCCCCACACTTGCTACAAGAATTGTCATCCGCAAACTGCTTCCGTAACAAGAGGCAACCTTTTGGACAACAATCTATCTTTTGGTATTCCATGCCGAAGCGCCGCAGGATTTTCTTTGCTTCAGACATTGTTTTAGGCATAATGCCCTTCGTGCAACATGTTACCATATGTTTGCAGATGGTCTTCAAAGCATGAACGGGTGTTGCATCGAGCTTTTTGGCTAGTGCTCATAGATGGCATCGAGGTGAGAAATCTTTGAACCTCAGACAGAGGCCTCTTAGTCGAGGCCATCAAATCATAGAAGGCCTTCGCTACTCCGGATCCTCTAGTTCACGAGGTTCCTCCGCTCTCGCGGTTCATGTGAAGGTGGCGAATCCGCATGTCGGCATCATGGAAATCATCTAGCAAATTTCTAATCCCATCGCCTCATTGCCATTGATCCGCTGTCGCATCACCTCACCTCTATCACGCTCAGATCGAGTAAAGTCAACCGTCGTGACGAAGTCCCGCATATAACCATATCTCCAAAGGTGTTTTTTCATTTCCTCCTTTGACTGACGATGACGCTTATTGCAATGAGCGCAAGGGCAAGTTGGAAGAATGCCTGCCTTTGAACCACGCGCTAACTCCTTCTCTAATAGATCAGTCTTCCATGTCCACTCATCTGTTCTATCAACATCACTAGTACGGCCACTGTATATCCACCCATTATCAGCCATCCTCTGTTTTTATTGGGAACCAAACAATAAACATAGCATTTCATATCAAATAATAGCATGAAACTAAATGCATCATATTTTCTATTTATCTACCGAGAAAACGACAACCTACATCTCTAATAGGTATAGAGGGTCCTAGCAGCCGGATCCAGATTGAGAGCCTCCATGCTCACCTGTTCCAAGCTTGGCAAGATTTCCTCGCTGCTCTCCCGATACATGTCTCGGCAAAAAGCCAAGAGGATGTGCATCCGGAGAACAACGGGGAGGCGCTACCGAAATCCTGAATCGGACCGTGATGTAGCATGGAGAACGCATCTAACCACGATCCGCCGATCGTCTCAGAATGCCGCAAGCATTACGCTCATAATATGCACCTATAATGCATATTTATCCGCGTAATGCTCGCAGACGGATATGACACCTAGGTGACGCGACTTGACGTGAAATGGAATCTCGACATCAAATATGCGAGGGAGGAGACGGAGTTGTAGCTCACCCTCGGTGGTAGAGGTAGTAGGCGACCTCCGGGACGGGGACCTCCGAGACAGCGACCTCGACCTCCGGGACAGCGACCTCCGGGACGACAACCTCCGGGACAGCGACGGGACCTAGTGAATGTAAATAGAGTCATGATTACTCTAATATACTAGAACTAATTATAGCAAAACAAGTAATATACTAGAACAACTAATATACTAGAACTAATTATACTAGAACTAATATACAACAAGTAATATAGTAGAACTAATTATATAACAACAACTAATTATAGCACAAGTAATTACCCTAAATAGGCAGGGAGGCAGAGGGAGGAGGGGAGGCAGGGAAGGAGGGGAGGCAGAGGGAGGAGGGGATGCGGGGAGGCAGGGATGTGGGGAGGTGGGAGGAGAAGAGACAGAGGAGGAGGAGGCAGGAGGGAGCCGGCTGAGGAGGAGGAGCGCGGGGATGAGGGGAGCGGCCAAGGAGGCGGGCGGGAGGATGAGGCGGGGCAAGGGGAGGCCGACGGGGAGATTCAAGTGGCCAAGCAATGAGGAGAAGAGTATGTGGTCGGGTGAGAAGAGTGTGTGGTCGGCTCTGGTCAAGCCCCTTATCCACTTGAAATTGAAGCGATTGCAAGGCCGGTGAGATGCACTCCAAAAAGAGGCCTACATATATCAGAAGCCGTCACGAGATTAAATAAAATATAATAAAATAATATTTTTTTATTAAACTTCTAAAAAATATAATAATCTAAAAATATAATATTAAACTTATATCTATAATTTTTTATGTAGTTATATTATGCAAGTTTTGAAGATATCCTCGTGCTCGCATAGTTTCCCACGTAAACCCTAATCCGAAACCCTAATCACAACGTGATGTAGCTAGGTTTTCCGCCTAGGGGCAATCCACCACCCTTGTGCATATGTGCTAGGTCCACATGCATGTTCAAGGTGGCATCCGACACTCGGGCGGTCCTTTTCCCGACGAAACCCTAATCCGAGGGACTCATGGGTCTACCCGTAGCATTCTCCGTGACGAGGTTGAACAACGACTATCTTGGTGGTTTAGGCTTGTTTAGGTCATATCTACATGGAAAACCAAGGATAGGCCTGTGGTTCCACCGCTCACCTCGCTTGACCTGCCATGGAGCCTACTCCTACATGTCCAAAGACACTTCTATAGGTGTTATCGCATGCAACATGGACGGTCACACCGGGAGCTAGGTTTTCCGCCTAGGGCAATCCACCACCCTTGTGCATGTGTGCTAGGTCCACACGCATGTTCCTGGCATCCCTAAGACTCGGCGGTCCTTTTCCGATTTAAACCCTAATCCGAGGGACCCGCGGGTCTACCCCCGTAGCATTCTCCGTACGAGGGTTGAACAACGCACTATCTTGGTGGTTTAGGCTTGTTTAGGTCATATATACATGGAAAACCAAGGATAGGCCCAGGGTTCCATCGGTCTACCGCTTGACCAACGGGCGGAGCCTACTGCACATGTCCAAAGACACTTCTATAGGTGTTATCGCATGCAACGTGGACTATCACACCGAGAGCTAGGTTTTCCGCCTAGGGGCAATCCACCACCCTTGTGCATGTGTGCTAGGGCCACACGCATGTTCCTGGCATCCAAGACTCTAAGGTCCTTTTCCGACGAAACCCTAATCCGAGGGACCCGCAGGTCTACCCCCGTAGCATTCTCCATACGAGGGTTGAACAACACACTCTCTTGGTGGTTTAGGCTTGTTTAGGTCATATCTACATTCAAAACCAAGGATAGGCCCAGGGTTCCAGCCGTTCACCTCGCTTGACCATGTGAGCCTACTCCTACATGTCCAGCACACTTCTATAGGTGTTATCGCATGCAACGTGGACGGTCACACCCGGGAGCTAGGTTTTCCATCTAGGGGCAATCCACCACCCTTGTGCATGTGTGCTAGGTCCACACGCATGTTCCCGTGGCATCCCAAGACTCTGCGGTCCTTTTCCAACGAAACCCTAATCCGAGGGACTCAGGGTCTACCCCCGTAGCATTCTCCGTACGAGGGTTGAACAACACACTCTCTTGGTGGTTTAGGTTTGTTTAGGTCATATCTACATGGAAAACCAAGGATAGGCCCAAGGTTCCACTGCTTGACTCACAAGTGAGCCTACTCAGACATGTCCAAAGACACTTCTATAGGTGTTATCGCATGCAAAGTGGATGGTCACACCCGGGAGCTAGGTTTTCCGTCTAGGGGTAATCCACCACCCTTGTGCATGTGTGCTAGCGCCACACGCATGTTCCCGTGGCATCCCGCACTCGTGTCCTTTTCCCGACGAAACCCTAATCCGAGGGACTCATGGGTCTACCCCGTAGCATTCTCCGTGACGAGGTCGAACAACGCACTATCTTGGTGGTTTAGGCTTTTTAGGTCATATCTACATGGAAAACCAAGGATAGGCCTGTGGTTCCATCGGTCTACCTCGCTTGACCTGCCATGGAACCTACTCGTACATGTCCAGCACACTTCTATAGGTGTTATCGCATGCAACGTGGACGGTCACACTCGGGAGCTACGTTTTCCGTCTAGGGGCAATCCACCACCCTTGTGCATGTGTGCTAGGGCCACACGCATGTTCCCGTGGCATCCCGGCACTCGAGCGGTCCTTTTCCGACGAAACCCTAATCCGAGGGACCCGCGGGTCTACCCCCGTAGCATTCTCCGTACGAGGGTTGAACAACGCACTATCTTGGTGGTTTAGGCTTGTTTAGGTCATATATGCATGGAAAACCAAGGATAGGCCCAGGGTTCCATCGGTCTACCCTCGTTTGACCCGCGGCGAGAACCTACTCCTACATGTCCAGCACACTTCTATAGGTAATATCGCATACAACGTGGACGGTCACACCCGGGAGCTACGTTTTCCGTCTAGGGGTAATCCACCACACGTGTGCATGTCTGCTAGGGCCACACGCATGTTCCCGTGGCATCCCGGCACTCGGGCGGTCCTTTTCCAACGAAACCCTAATCCGAGGGACCCGCGGGTCTACCCCCGTAGCATTCTCCGTACGAGGGTTGAACAACGCACTCTCTTGGTGGTTTAGGCTTGTTTAGGTCATATCTACATGTAAAACCAAGGATAGGCCTAGGGTTCCACCGGTCTACCCTCGTTTGACTCAAGTGAGCCTACTCCTACATGTCCAAAGACACTTCTATAGGTGTTATCGCATGCAACGTGGACTCACACACCTGGAGCTAGGTTTTCCGCTCTAGGGGCAATCCACCACCCTTGTGCATGTGTGCTAGGGCCACACGCATGTTCCCGTGGCATCCCGACTGGGCGGTCCTTTTCCCGACGAAACCCTAATCCGAGGGACTGCTGGTCTACCTCGTAGCATTCTCCGCACGAGGGTTGAACAACGCACTATCTTGGTGGTTTAGGCTTGTTTAGGTCATATCTACATGGAAACCAAGGATAGGCCTGTGGTTCCACCGGTCTACCTCGCTTGACCTGCCAAGGGAGCCTACTCCTACATGTCCAAAGACACTTCTATAGGTGTTATCGATGCAACGTGGACGGCCACACCCGGAGCTAGGTTTTCCGCCTAGGGGCAATCCACCACCCTTGTGCATGTGTGCTAGGGCCACACGCATGTTCCCGTGGCATCCCCAAGACTCGGCGTCCTTTTCAACGAAACCCTAATCCGAGGGACCCGGGTCTACCCTCGTAGCATTCTCCGCACGATGGTTGAACAACGACTCTCTTGGTGGTTTAGGTTTGTTTAGGTCATATCTACATGGAAAACCAAGGATAGGCCTGTGGTTCCACCGTCTACCCTCATGTGACCATGGCGGAGCCTACTCCTACATGTCCAAAGACACTTCTATAGGTGTTATCGCATGCAACGTGGACGGTCACACCCGGAGCTAGGTTTTCCGCCTAGGGGCAATCCACCACCATTGTGCATGTAGTGCTAGCCATGCATGTTCCTGGCATCCCTAAGACTGCAAGGTCCTTTTCCAACGAAACCCTAATCCGAGGGACTCATGGGTCTACCCCGTAGCATTCTCCGTTTAGGGTCGAACAACGCATTCTCTTGGTGGTTTAGGTTTGTTTAGGTCATATCTACATGGAAAACCAAGGATAGGCCCAAGGTTCCACCGCTTGACCCGACAGAGCCTACTCCTACATGTCCAAAGACACTTCTCTAAGTGTTATCGCATGCAACGTGGACGGTCACACCCGGAGCTAGGTTTTCCGCCTAGGGCAATCCACCACCCTTGTGCATGTGTGATAGGGCCACACGCATGTTCCCTGGCATCCCGCACTCGGCGGTCCTTTTCGACGAAACCCTAATCCGAGGGACTCATGGGTCTACCCCGTAGCATTCTCCGACGAGGCTGAACAACACACCTCTTGGTGGTTTAGGCTTGTTTAGGTCATATCTACATGGAAAACCAAGGATAGGCCCAAGGTTCCACTGCTTGACCTGCGGGAGCCTACTCCTACATGTCCAAAGACACTTCTATAGGTGTTATCGCATGCAACGTGGATGGTCACACCGGGAGCTAGGTTTTCCGCCTAGGGGCAATCCACCACCCTTGTGCATGTGTGCTAGGGCCACGCATGTTCCCGTGGCATCCCGGACTCGGGTGGTCCTTTTCAACGAAACGAATCCGAGGGACCCGGGTCTACCTCGTAGCATTCTCCGACGATGGTTGAACAACGCACTCTCTTAGTGGTTTAGGTTTGTTTAGGTCATATCTACATGGAAAACCAAGGATAGGCCCAGGGTTCCACCGGTCTACCCTCGTTTGACCCGCGACGGGAGCCTACTCCTACATGTCCAGCACACTTCTCTAAGTGTTATCGCATGCGACATGGACGGTCACACCCGGGAGCTAGGTTTCCATCTAGGGGCAATCCACCACCCTTGTGCATGTATGCTAGGGCCACACGCATGTTCTCGTGGCATCCCGGCACTCGGGCGGTCCTTTTCCGACGAAACCCTAATCCGAGGGAACCGCGGGTATACCCCCGTAGCATTCTCCGTACGAGGGTTGAACTACACACTCTCTCGGTGGTTTAGGTTTGTTTAGGTCATATCTACATGGAAAACCAAGGATAGGCCCAAGGTTCCACTGGTTTCTCCTCGTTTGATCCGCGGCAGGAGCCTCCTCCTAGATACATGTCCAGCACACTTCTATAAGTGTTATCGCATGCAACCAATATACTTTTTTGGTAGTTTAGGTTTGTTTAGATTATTACAACGCATGTGTATTTTGTTGTTTTTTGTTTTACATTTATGTTTTAGCATCGCTGCTTCTAAGATTCACGTTGTTATTTTATGTGTTTGGCGCGGGATATAGAAATGTGAGGTGCAATCTCCAAGTGTAGGGGTTCGTAGCATGGAAAACAAAAATTTTCTATCGCATACAAACAAACAAGCCAAGATCTATCTACTAGATTGTAGCAACGAGTCGATAGAGGAACTCACCTCAAGATTCCAAAGTGGTTAACGAGAGCAGATTCTCGTGGGTGATGTAGTCGTGACACTTCGATCTCAAGATCGTAGACGATCCTTCCAGCGCCCACGCTCCGCAGCGCTCCCGCAATGGTCACACGCTCGGACTGACCAAGACCTTCCTCTCCCTTGTTCCAAGAAAATGGAGGTTGTAGCACTCTCGATTCCCAAGCAGACAACGTGTGGTACCTAAGTAGAGGGAGATCCCAGGCTTCGCTTTGCCGGTGCAGTATGGTGGAGCTTATGAGAGAGGCTATTAGTGGTCTAGTAATTAGACACACCAATTATAAGGCTCTAAACCAATTAGAAGGCTCTAAACTGTTGGCTAAAGCAATTAGAAGCTCTAAACCAAAACAGCTCTAAACCGAGATCTAGAGTAGAAAGTTATGTGTCTATGGAGGAGCCCCGCCTCCTTATATGGGAGGGTTCCTTGGCTGGCCAGGAGGGAGGAGTCCTCCCCAACTCGGCCTAGGGCTTGGCGCCCTGAGGAGTCCAACTCCTCCTCCAAAGTTGGTTCCAACTCCTCTTGCTTGTTTCCACAGCTTGTTTTGGCGCTTGACTTTCAAACCGACATTTGACTTTTCTGCTTTAGGATTCAATTTAATCCTTTATTTGGGACAGCATAACACTTAGTACATGATGCAATCATTCAATGAGCAATGACATTCATGTACCCTTCCCTGAGTGCCGATAATCCGGAACCTTCTAGAACATTCCCGATGAAAACACCTAATCATTCCCTAACTCAAACGGGACTTTCCTTATATGAATCTTATTCTCCTGACCATTCCGATCACCTCGTGATATCCGGATCCCATCCGAGACTCAACAACATTCGGCTCTTTCTCATAATACCATAACTACTCAAACAACGTCAATCCTTATGTGTCTCCACGGTTCGTGAATTATGCGACATGATCGAGACACTTCTCCAACAATAACCAATAGAGGAATCTGGAAATTCATATGGCTCCCACATATTTCTACGATTACTTGCATCGAATGAACCACTTACATACGATACCAATTTCCCTTTGTCTCACGATATGTTACTTATCCGGTTATGATCGCTTGTATCTCCGCATACCTAGTTCAACCTCAAGCATCGAGTAAGTACTCTTTTCTCGCTCCTGATATGTGATCCCTTGTGACCAAGTCACATGCTTGCAAGCTAATTGGATGACATTCCACCGAGAGGGCCAGAGTATATCTATCCGCCATGAGGATGGACAAATCCCACTCTTGATCCATGTGTTTCAACCAATACTTTCAACACTCAATGCCACTTTTATAGCCAATTCCGTTACGGTGTGGTGTTTGATGACATCAAAGTATCCATCCGAAAAGGTGATATGCATGATCTCATGGTCAAGGAATTAGGTTACTATGTATCGTAAAGCATATAGCAATTGAACTATTGAAATGACTTGATCTTTATGCTACGCTTATCTATAGGAGTATGTCCATCACATCATTCTCCTAATGATATGATCCTGTTGTTAATAACATCTTCAATGTTCATGATCGTGAAACCATGATCATATATTAACCAACAAGCTAGTTTAACAAGAGGCTTTACTAGGGACTCTTATTTTAGTTTACAAATCACACAAGTATTAATGTTTCCGTTAATACAATTATAGCATGGTATGTAAACATTTATCATAAGTGTGAAGATATGATAATAACCACTTTATTATTGCCTCTTGGGCATATCTCCAACAGTCTCCCACTTGCACTAGAGTCAATAATCTAGTTTCAAACCTTTGTGTATATAACACCTATGGCTTTCCTGTTGTATGTACACGATTGCTAGTGGTCAATCGATTCCTGGATCCGACACTTCTAGGTCCGTGTGTAATTGCATGTCTTTATGCCTCTACGCATCACCATTTTCTAATGAGATGGCTTTGTATAAATTTGGTCTTCGGTGACCTTTAGTTCTTTGGGGTTAAAACATGTTGATAATATTGTCACAACATATCTTCATAGTATTATCCCACCGTGAACTACACCTAGTTTGATAATGAAACTACTTGACACAAATGCCCTCTTTTCGCTAAAATAGCAGCTATATACTTGGCCTTTGTTGTAGTATCTCACAATGTTTTAACTTTGGAACTCATCCAAATCCATTATGGAACTCACTTTCCATTATATTGTGCCACCCTTAGTTTAGATTGAGATAAACTTAATTTGTACTATACAAAGCTAGTATCAATGTAGTACTCTTACAATGAACTAACTATCTATTTGTCACTTTACAAATAATATACTCTTAGTTCTTCCAAAAGATCATAAGAATATCCTTACTATTGTCCAATGATCATCTTACAAATCATTCGGTATATGCTCACAACATTTAGAGCATAGGACATATCTCGATTTGTACATATCACAAGATGATCGATATAAATACTCTTTGTGATTTCATACATCAAGTATCAATCTATACTTGATTATTTGTTTCACTTACCAAATGTCAATACACTTGAATATATCATCAACATTGAACTCATTCAATCCTTTCTGCACAAGAACCTCTCTTGTAGTTTCTATATTGAACTCATTCAATATCTTGTCTATGTACTTCCGCACAACCATATTAGCGCCTATTGATGCCAAATATTTGGTTTTGCCTAAGTCTTTCATCGGGATGAAATTTTAATATGTGTTAATAAAAGATACATCTTTTCTAATCAATAATATGTCCTCCACATAATGTATTAGAAATATGTCTTAGCGCCCCACTTAATTTCTTGCAAACGCAAGCATCTTCATTGTCTCATGAAATTAAACTCTTTAACAGTTTCATCATAGTGAAGATTCCAACTCATGATGCTCACTTCAACCATTGAAGTTTGTATATGCTTTTAGCATCCTTGAATTAACAAACCCTATGGACCGTGTCATGCACACGCCCCAGGTAACGATTCTATTAGAAGAACTTGTTTTGTTTATTCAACTACCATATAACAAATTATATGTAGTGGTTGCTATATTAACTGCTTAGACTAAATATCGCTATGAAAGATCAGATCTTGTCATATTCAACCTTTGAACATTGTTGTGAACTCTTTCCCAACATGTCGACTATTTCATAGATGTAAAACATCCATGTCTATTTATTTATAGATCCAAACACAACTGTAAGGTCTTACACCTTTCTCGAGGGTCCTTCAAGTTCAAAACTTGATTTTCTCGTATGGAACTATCACGGATT
Organism: Avena longiglumis; assembly: GCA_030063025.1. Lineage (NCBI taxonomy): Eukaryota > Viridiplantae > Streptophyta > Magnoliopsida > Poales > Poaceae > Avena > Avena longiglumis. The sequence continues at coordinate 102,464,746 of CP125974.1, forward strand.
TTATGGCTTCAAGCCATTTTACTTGAGTCAGGCCCATCATCGCTTTCTTTGCATGTAGTCGGTTCATTATTCTCAAATAATGATTCAACCTCAAATCTTGGTATTTGATTGTTTATCCGACCTACTTGTTTCAATAGGAACTTGGATCTTCGTGATCACAACCTTTGAGGCACGTGAGCCATGAGCATTGTTGCTGCCTCCTAACACTTTTCGGTCTGCGCAACTCGCATTATATAGCTAAGGTTCTTTCAACCTTATCAAAGTTCTATTGTCCTCCCACTTAACTTTTCACTAAAAATTCTTCTTAAAGAAACTTGACGCTTTCTAAGCGACAAACACTTTTGTCTCCTGTTATGGAGAAATACTTAACAAAGATTCATCCGACTTTGGTTGCAAACATCTTTCTTATGTATAGCATACCAATGTTTAAGAAAGGACTACTTGGGTTTTATCCCAAACCATAACCTTATATGGTGTCATTTCAACGGATTATGATGAAGCTCTTTTCAAAGGAAAACGGTAATCTCTAAAGCTTTTAATCTTTAAAATATAATGGCAGTTTTATAAATTATACCTTTGATCTTACCATGTCAAATAAGGTTTAATTACATATCTCGAACGCCTATACTCTTATGGTGTTTTGAGAAATGCAAATCCAACGCATTCCTTTAAATCTTAGGTATTATGCTAAACTTGTAACTCAAATATCTTCCTTTATGATCTTATCATAAACTATTTATATTCTTGTTACAATGATTTTGCACTTCATCTTGAAAGTCCTTGAACTTTTCAAATGTTTCACACTTCATCCTTATTAAGTAAATATTCATATATTCACTCAAATTTTCGGAGAAAGCATATGAAGTTGAAATCCATCGCTGACTACACATGATGGTCTTTGTACAACAATATGTACAATTTCCAATAAGCTAGTCATTCGCTCCTTGACTCTATGAACGGTTTTAATTATCTCTAGGAAAGTTTCACAAGCGCCATTTGATCAAAATCAAAAGACTCCAAAAATTCCATACATATGGAGTTTCTTCATGTTTTCTTTCCAATATAATTTAAACGGCATGTCACTTCCCAAGTGATCTTTTCAATCAATTTGTCTTTCTACATTTTTAGCACTAGTTTTATGGATGTGATTTCTCCAACTAGATTTTGTGAATCATCCATCTTTATGGATTACGCAATTATTTGAACAACCCTTTTGTTCTCATAATACCTGATAAAACAAATCTTGAAGGCAAGCTTTGATGTTTAACGAGCAACACAATAACCCTTTATTTTGTTCTCGATGAACATCATCACATATTCTTTTGCTAGTTACTTAGGCCACTGTAGTTCATGAATTCTGTTGTTATGTATGACGATTCATACCAACAAATTCAAAGATCAAATACTTAAGAACCACATTGTTTAATAAGCAAAGAATATAGCCATAACATGTATATCATCTATATACTTAAATTGAACAATTTAATCTTTTCTTTTCTCGCCATATATTTATGAGATTCTCTTCAAGATTTCCTTCGCTTGAAAGAATCTATCAATATCAATAGTGGAGTCATACATATGACACATAGTCCAAAGCGTATAGTTAAATACCAATGTCTTTGGACTTGCACTTTGAAGTAGATCACCATCATCAAATGTTTGGTGTTCTTTCAAATTCCTTTCTAGTAATCTCTTGGTGTAGTAAACATTTTACCTACATCAAATATTCACCCTTATCATGGAATCGTCCATGATCAAACTACCTTTAGCTTATAACGATGAATTACGAGTATAATGTTGCTATCCAAAACCTCTTGGAGGATTAGGACAACTAGTGTCTCCAACCTTTGCAAATTCTCATCAAATATGAGAACATGACTTTTGCCATATTATACTCTATCATGTTGTAACTAATACTTTGTTTCAGATATCACAATATCTTCCATATCATGGTTTCAAACAAATCTTTCAGATCCTAGATAACCTTGATATTAAGAGAATCCTTTGAATATCAAGAATCATGGAGACAAACATGATACTTATATACTAACACTTGGAATTGTTACTCTTGATTTAATACTAATTATTAAACTTCATGGAGTAACCTAACTTTCAAAGTTTGCAATAGGACTTTTAAACTTTATATTAACACTTCAAAACAATACGATACCAGTCAGAAAGTAACCAACCAGAATTCTATAGCTCTATCATCTCAATTATAACTAAGCGCAAGGTGGTAAACGGATGCCAATGACTACAACAACTATGCAAATTCACTTTGATTTAGTTTATGATAAATTGAGTTCTAATTAATAATTAAATTAATCTAGGTGAACCCCACCAAAACAATATCCCTCACATTGTTTTAGTGATCACACGAACCAAATCCACCACATCAAAACCGATCATCACGAGAGTTGATATAGCTTCAATGGCTAACAATCGACATGTTCATCATATCTACTATATGACTCATGCTCTACCTTTCTGAATCCGTGTTCCGAGGCCATGTCCAGACATGCTAGGCTCGTCAAGATCAAACCTTAGTTTCGCATGAGCAAATCTGGCTTGCTCACGCTTGTATACACTTGCAGAATCTAGCACACCCGATCATCACGGGTGTTTCAAACAACAAGCTTTAGCAACGGTGCTAACTAAGGGTGAACACTTTATGATTTGAAATTCATGTGTATGAGGGATCATCTTATAATGCTACCGCCGCCTACTAAGCAATACAAGATGCATAAAGGATTAACATCACATGCAATTCATAATATGTGATATGATATGGTTTTCTTCTTGTGCTTCCGATCTCCATCTTCAAGCACTAACATGATCTCCATCATCACCGCATTGCATCAAGGTCAATGACGCTTACTCCATGGTTGTCAGCCCACCGGTTTCAACTATTACAACTACTTTGAATAGACACGCTGGTCTTAACATAAATTAAAGACAACTATATATTCTCGCTGCCGACTTACAATAAGGAACATTGCATACATCATATATAATCACAATCATGGCTATATCACATCATCACACCCCGCAAAACAAAGTTAGACGCTTCTACTTTCTTTTGCATATTTTACGTGGTTTGGGTAAATAAGTGTCGCTCTAACTTACGAACAAGAACCACAACATTGATACTAGCATTGTTGATTACCCGCTGTAAATTGATCTTAACTATGCTAGGGAGAAACATGCACCAAGAAGCCACTTATGCAATACAAGTTGCATGTCAAGCGTGGAGCAAGTCTCATGAACGATGTCATGTAAGGTTAGCCCGAGCCGCTTCATCCCAACATACCGCAAGATGCAAAGTACACAAAAAGCAATCTACAATAAAGCATCAACGCCCACAATGACCATTGTGTTCTACTGCAATGTATCTACATATAGACACGGCTCGATACCACCGTAGGGGTTCGTAGCATGGAAAACAAAAATTTTCTATCGCATACAAACAAACAAGCCAAGATCTATCTACTAGATTGTAGCAACGAGTCGATAGAGGAACTCACCAAGATTCCAAAGTGGTTAACGAGAGCAGATTCTGGGTGATGTAGTCAGACACTTCCGATCTCAAGATCGTAGACGATCCTTCCAAAGGCCATCGCTCCTGAGCGCCTCAGCCGGTCACACGCTCGATTGACGTAAGACCTTCCTCTCCCTTGTTCCAAAGAAAATGAGGTTGTAGCACTCTTCGCGATTCCCAGAAGACAACGGTGGTACCAAGTAGAGGGAGATCCCAGGCTTCGCTTAAGCCGGTGCATGGTATGGTGGAGCTATGAGAGAGGCTATTAGTGGTCTAGTAATTAGACACACCAATTATAAGGCTCTAAACCAATTAGAAGGCTCTAAACCGTTGGCTAAAGCAATTAGAAGCTCTAAACCAAAACAGCTCTAAACCGAGATCTAGAGTAGAAAGTTATGTGTCTATGGAGGAGCCCCGCCTCCTTATATGGGAGGGGTCCTTGCTGGCCAGGAGGGAGGAGTCCCTCCCAACTCGGCCTAGGGCTTACGGCGCCCGAGGAGTCCAACTCTCCTCCAAGTTGGTTCCAACTCCTCTTGCTTGTTTCCCACAGCTTGTTTTGGCGCTTGACTTTCAAACCTGACATTTGACTTTTCTGCTTTTAGGATTCAATTTAATCCTTTATTTGGGACAGCAATAACACTTAGTACATGATGCAATCATTCAATGAGCAATGACACATTCATGTACCCTTCCCCGAGTGCCGGACAATCCGAACCTTCTAGAACATTCGATGAAAACACTTAATCATTCCTAACTCAAACGGACTTTCCTTATATGAATCTTATTCTCCCACCATTCCGATCACCTCGTGATATCCCGGATCCCATCCGAGACCAACAACATTCGGTCTCTTTCTCATAATACCATAACTACTCAAACAACGTCAATCCTTATGTGTCTCCCTACGGTTCGTGAATTATGCTGACATGATCGAGACACTTCTCCTAACAATAACCAATAGAGGAATCGAAATTCATATGGCTCTACATATTTCTCACGACATTTACTTGATCGAATGAACCACTTACATACGATACCAATTTCCTTTGTCTCACGATATGTTACTTATCCGGTTATGATCGCCAGATCTCTGATACCTAGTTCAACCTCACATCGATAAGTACTCTTTTCTCGCTCCTGATATGTGATCCCTTGTGACCAAGTCACATGCTTGCAAGCTAATTGATGACATTCCACCCAGAGGGCCCAGAGTATATCTATCCGCCATGAGGATGGACAAATCCTACTCTTGATCCATGTGTTTCAACCAATACTTTCCAACACTCAATGCCACTTTTATAGCCACCCGTTACGTGTGGTGTTTGATGACATCAAAGTATCCATCCTAAAAGGTGATATGCATGATCTCATGGTCGAAGGAATTAGGTTACTATGTATCGTAAAGCATATAGCAATTGAACTATTGAAATGACTTGATCTTTATGCTACGCTATCTATAGGAGTATGTCCATCACATCATTCTCCTAATGATATGATCCTGTTGTTAATAATATCTTCAATGTTCATGATCAGAAACCATGATCATATATTAACCAACAAGCTAGTTTAACAAGAGGCTTTACTAGGACTCTTATTTTAGTTTACAAATCACACAAGTATTAATGTTTCCGGTTAATACAATTATAGCATGGTATGTAAACATTTATCATAAGTGTGAAGATATGATAATAACCACTTTATTATTGCCTCTTGGGCATATCTCCAACACCAAGTTATCTATAAATTATATCTACATTAAAATTATTGTGGAAAATAAATAAATGAACTATATGAATTTGATACTTGGCACAAAAAAAGATAAAGGAAAAACACTTGGTAGCTAGCCGTCGGCGTAGAACCCATCCTACCACTACGCCGACGGTTAGCATGCCCTAACGCCGTTCGTACGTCGCTAACCCTGGCCCACCTTCTCTAGTTACGCCGACGGTATTTCTCACACCGACGAGCACCGTCGGGCCGATTTGGATCTACGCCGACGGTATTTGGTGGCCCGACGGCTGCCGTCGGCCCGTGGTGCTATACGCCGACGGGATAGCTAGGCCGACGGCCTCCCGCCGAGCCTGTCCATCTCGCCGACGGGCCGATAATTTGCCTGTCGGCATAGCCTGAGCCGCCGGGCGTATTCCCTTATTCGTAGTGAGTGCCGCTTCTTTGCTTGCGAGCTATGCAAGATTTCAACAAGGGAAGGCCCAAACTGCTGATGATATTCTCCAAAAGTGAGTTCCTTGTTGCGCTGATGCCACTGCTTCAACCAGCCTGAATCTGCTTGCCGCAAAATTCTCGATTTTCAAACAGTAGTACTGCTCAGAGCCTCCTATGCAAAGATGCCGTTAGTCAAAAGAATGGATATTCATGGCGCATGGGAATGGTACATACATGGAAGGGAAACATAACAACAAAATGAATAAGGACGACTACAGACGCAAGGCCACGCCGAGGGCAAAAGCCGCCGCGGGGCCAAAATGCTCCCTACATGGTACGAGACGGTTTGCCCTCTGAGCCTACTCAGCAAAGGTCTCCTACGGAGAGCACACAAGTCGCTTCGGATCGAAATGCCGCGTGACGCTTACGCCGAGGGCTTTGCTGCCAGAAGCGGCCGTTGGCATAGCCTGCCGGGCCGATTCTAAAATCATTTTATAAAAAAAATATTTTTTATTTTTTTCCTCAATTTTTTTCTTTAAATTGTTTGACTCGTTAATCTCCCACTTTGAACATTTTTAACGCTAATTACAGTTAATATTTAATTAAATTTCAGTCTTAGTCAAACTTCCCAAAGTCATCCATCCTAATACTACTCCAGCTCAAAGACGCTTTAACTTTCTCGCTCCTTCAAAACTCCTTCCAAAGTAATTCATATATTGTTGTCAATACTATGATATAAATCCTATTAACTCTTATATCATCATGTCACATGTTTGTATTTTTTAAAATTACAAACAATTATCTAAGTAAACATTAATGAATAAGTAAAAATATTATTGAATTCAAATAAAAATATAATAATTTTACTTTTTTGTATTTTTATTTAATATGCAATAATTAATATCTTTAAATCTGTAAATCGGAGTTCGACAAAAAATATGTCTAAATTAATCATAAAAATGAGAGGAATCTAAATATGATATCCATATCAACTAATCACAAACCCTCCGTTTTTGAATTAGCTATTTGGTGGTTGCTTTAGAAAATCCCCTTTTTGCGCCCGGATAATGAAAAATGGCTTTTTAGTGCGATGAAAAAGAAAACTTGCATTGAATCTTTGATAAAATAGCATATTGTGAATCTAAAATGATTTTATAAAAAACATGAGCATCGGATCATGTACCAGAGTTCATATTCCACCCACTTCCGCCGATCTTAGGGAATTTGTCTTTTTCACTGCAGGTGGACTAAAGGTTTCAACCCTCCTGTTGTGACATTGTGCATATAAGGTGGTATAGTATTTTGTAAAATATGGTGGTAGCATTTTGAATTACCATTTGGTGGTTGCTTCACAAAACCGTCTGCTTTTGGTGCTCGAAAATGGAAAATGGTTTTTTGGTGCTGTAAAAGGAAAACTTCCTCCCGCAACATTGTTCGTCATCCCATGATGCATGTGTATGCATAATATGGACATATTATCACAAACTATGCCTTGATTCTAGCCATAATATTGGTCATTCGACCTAAAGCCAAGAAACCTCAATGAGATAGGTCATTTTGTGAAGGTTTTTTGAGACATAATCAATATATCAAGTTTGATATTTTTCCTTATAACTATGTCACATAATATGACAACACGCCAAGGTTTCACATTGTTTCGATTTTTTTGAATTTTTATGTCTGCTTTTAAACTACCGCCAAACTTTGTCGAATCCAAGCATGAAGATTCTTAGTCGGGTCGAGCCTCGCTAAAATTGCATTGATATTTGATAAAATAGCATATTGTGAATCTAAAATGATTTTTGTAAAAAACATGAGCATCGGATCATGTACCGTAGTTCATATTCGATTTCCACTTCCCGATCTCTACAGAATTTGTTTTTTTACCAGAGGTGGACGGAAAGGTTTCGCACCCTCCTATTGTGACATTGTGCATATAAGGTGGTATAGTATTTTTGTAAAATGTGGTGGTAGCAATTTGAATAATCCATCTGGTGGTTGCTTTACAAAACCGTCCGTTTTTTGTGCTCGGAAAATGGGAAATGGCTTTTTGCTATGACGAAAAGGAAAACTTCCTCCAGCAACATTGTTCGTCATCCCATGATGCATGTGTATGCACAATATAGGCACATTATCATAAACTATGCCTTGATTCTAGCCATAACATTGGTCATTTGACCCGAAAGCCAAGAAACCTCGAATGAGATAGGTCATTTTGTGAAGGTTTCTTTGAGACATAATCAATATATTAAATTTGATATTTTTCCTTATAACTATGTCACATAATATGACACCAAGCGAAGGTTTCGCATTGTTTCGATCGTTTTTGAATTTTTTATGCCCGTTTTAAACTATCGTCAAACTTTGTCGAACGGCGGGCATGAAGATTCTTAGCTCGGTCGAGCCTCGCTAAAATTGCATTGATATATGATAAAATAGCATATTGTGAATCTAAAATGATTTTTGTAAAAAACATGAGCATCGGATCATGTACCGTGGTTCATATTCCACCCACTTCCTACCATTCAAAGGAATTTGTTTTTTCACTGAGGTGGACTAAAGGTTTCAACCCTCCTGTTGTGACATTGTGCATATAAGGTGGTATATTATTTTTGTAAAATGTGGTGCTAGCATTTTGAATAATCCATTTGGTGGTTGCTTCACAAAATCGTCTGCTTTTTGTGCTCTAAATGGGAAATGGCTTTTGGTGCGATTTAAAAGGAAAACTTCCTCATGCAACATTTTTTTCATCCCATGATGCATGTGTATGCACAATATAGGCACATTATCATAAACTATGCCTTTGATTCTAGCCATAACATTGGTCATTTGATCTCGAAGCCAAGAAACCTCGAATGAGATAGGTCATTTTGTGAAGGTTTCTTTCTACATAATCAATATATCAAATTTGATATTTTTCCTTATAACTATGTCACATAATATGACACCACGCAGGTTTCGCATTGTTTCGATCGTTTTGAATTTTTATGCCCGCTTTAAACTATCGCCAAACTTTGTCGAACGACGGCATGAAGATTCTTAGTTTGGGGTCCAGCCTCGCTAAAATGCATTGATATTTGATAAAATAGCATATTGTGAATCTAAAATGATTTTTGTAAAAACATGAGCATCGGATCATGTACCGTAGTTCATATTCGACCCACTTCCCACCCGATTCGTAGGAATTTGTTTTTTCACCGCAGGTGGACTGGAAGGTTTTGATTCTCCTATTGTGACATTGTGCATACAAGGTGGTATAGTTTTTGTAAAATGTGGTTGTAGCATTTTAATAATTCATTTGGTGGTTGCTTCACAAACCGTCTGCTTTTTATGGTCGAAAATGGAAATGGCTTTTTGGTGCGAAAAAGGAAAACTTCCTCCGCAACATTGTTCGTCATCCCATGATGCATGTGTATGCATAAATAGGCACATTATCATAACCTATGTCTTGATTCTAGCCATAACATTGGTCATTTGATTCAAAGCTAAGAAACCTCGAATAAGATAGGTCATTTTGTGAAGGTTTTTGAGACATAATCAATATATCAAATTTGATATTTTTCCTTATAACTATGTCACATAATATGACACCACATGAAGGTTTCGATTGTTTCGATCGTTTTAAATTTTTTTATGCCCGCTTTAAACTATCGTGAAACTTTGTCGAATGGCGGCATGAAGATTCTTAGCTCTGGTCGAGCCTCGCTAAAATTGCATTGATCTTTGATAAAATAGCATATTGTGAATCTAAAATGATTTTTGTAAAAACATGAGCATCGGATCATGTACCGTAGTTCATATCCACCCACTTCCCACCGATTCGCAGGAATTTATTTTTTACCGAGGTGGACTTAAAAGGTTTCAACCCTCCTGTTGGGACATTGTCCATATAAGGTGGTATAGTATTTTGTAAAATGTGGTGGTAGCATTTTGAATTATCCATTTGGTGGTTGCTTCACAAAACCGTCTGCTTTTTATGCTCGGAAAATGGAAATGGATTTTGGTGCGATTTAAAAGGAAAACTTCCTCCTGCAACATTGTTCGCCATCTCATGATACATGTGTATGCACAATATAGGCACATTATCACAAACTATGCCTTGATTCTAGCCATAACATTGGTCATTTGACCCGAAAGCCGAGAAACCTCGAATGAGATAGGTCATTTTGTGAAGGTTTCTTTGAGACATAATCAATATACCAAGTTTGATATTTTTTCTTCTAACTATGTCACATAATATAACACCACGCGAAGGTTTCGCATTGTTTCGATCTTTTTGAATTTTTTATGCTCGTTTTAAACTATATATAATGTTTTTTGTTTTACTTAATTTTTATTTACAAATGTGTAATATTTGAGTGTAGATAGATAGGTCTTATTTTTCTGCAAATTTTGATATATTATCTGTATTTTTCCGAATTAGAATGATTTAGTTATGATTTTTCAAAGTTTAAGGAGATAAAATAAAAAATAGCTACGCCGAGGGCAGCCACAACAGAAGTATAGGATATGCCGACGGGCAATTATACGCCGACGGCTGCTTATGGGCTGGCTCGACGATGGCTACGCCCGACGCCTCGACGCTGGCCGTCGGTTTCACGTAATGAGCGACCGCCGGCCAGTAGCTTCCTATTCCTGTAGTGACGGTAGTTAGATAGCAGTTCTTGCTACATTGAATTGCTGCAGAGCCTACTTGATCAGGAAAAGTTAGATCGCTGCTGCTACTTGCCAAACATGCCGTTGACAGAGCCTTCTTTCTTTAGATTGATACAACAACCACATAAGGTTTCCAAGATAAATCATTTTACAAGTAGCGGACGAATTTCCGACTTGTCGATCATCTATCGTAATAACTGGGTTCTGCTACCAAGCAGGTAAATGCATCACATGCATACATGCTGATTCATCCTCGAAACAGGCTTTACGCCCAGGTTTATAAATAAAGCAACGACCAACAAGTACCACAAAGTCAACCAGGCGTCACAAGAAAAATAAAAAGCATAGTCCGCTAGAGCAACAGCATAATAAGCCCAAATAAATGGGGGAAAAAATAGACAAGGCGACCAAATGCAGAAGAGAGCTCCCCTAATGGGGGGCACTAGCAGGCACCGCAAAGCGCTTGCCGACGCCTCGATAGCTCGCAAGATACCGCCCACGCGGGTCTCGGCCACGCTGCTCGGAGAGGGACCACTGAGGTGGGCAAGCAAAGAAAACATGTAGTCGAGGTCGTGCTAGGAAAAATCCGCTCAATCACCATATTATTTCTAATTTTCCAAAGAGACCACGAGATGGCTGCAAACACCATCCAGAAGAAGTGGCGCCCTCTTCCAGGATGGTTTGCCTCAGATTCCAGGAACTCCCCGAGGTCTTGGGCCTGCCACGCAGGACCAGGGCCTACCGGATAAAGTTCCATAGGAACTGAGCGGCAGGACAGGTGAACATTATGTGGGTGCAAGACTCTGGGGTCCCATATAATGGACACAACCCATCACCAGGACCATTCCGCTTAGCGACCTCCACTCCGGAGGGGAGGCGATCCCGGAGCAGCTGCCGCACAAAGATACGAACGCTCAGAGGAAGGGGGCCTTCCAAAGATGCGACGCCCACGGGAGCTCAGGACCCTGGAAGAGGGTCCGATAAGCCGAGCCCACCGAGAAGGCTCCCAAAGGAGACTGGATCCAAGAAATCTCATCTCTCTCATCTGAGAGGGCAAGAGGCAAGCAGCCATGCAATCTCACAAAGTCCGCCTCGGCATCGTTGAAGGTCCTCCTAACGGATGTTCCAATGGGCTCCCGTGACGCTTCTGAATTCAACATCGGGGATCGCATAGCTTAACAACGCCGAGAATTCCTCGAGAGGGACCTCAGAACTGTGGGGTCCATCCAAAACATAATTCCTGCCCTACCCCAAAACTAGATCCGTGGCGATGAGGTGCTTTATGTCCCGGATAGCCCGCTGTAATCGGGATCCTTCACGGCTCGCAAGCGCCAAGGCGCCCCCGAGGTATTTGGCTTTGATGAGCTGCAACCACAAACCCTCGCCCCGCAGGATCAGCCACACCCACTTCAGCAAAGAAGACCACATTGAATCGGCGAGAATAAGAACCCCTAGACCCCCAAGGATTTTGGGGAGCAGATTCCCATTTCACCATGTGATATTTCTCGTGTCCATCCCCGCCGCCCAAAAGAATCTAGACAGCTCTTTTCAAGAAAGTCTGCATGGACCCCTTCAGTAACAATGTAGAGACTAGACCCATCCGACATATGGTGAGGCCGGACAGCAGGAATTGATCAAGACTGCTTGGACCCCTTTGGTCGTAAGGTGATCCCGCCATGGCTCAACACCGAACGAACCTTCGAGACCATGGGGTCAGTCCTCAATCAATACCGCGAGTCCCGCATAGGCATCCCCAAGTAGGTAATGGGGAAATCCGCTAGGTGGCGCTAGTTTCATCGGCAATCAATCGTCGCTTGTCCTCGTGGAAACCTGTGACCATGACCTCGCCTTGTCGAAAGTTAATCTTGAGTCCATACATGGACTCAAAACACAACAACAGAACTTGAGGTTAATAATATCTAGTTCCGATCCTCGGATCATGATCATCGTGGTCATCAACATGGAGGTGGGTGATGCCACCTCCGGGATAAGATGCCCTACCACCCTAAAGGTGGCGTAAGCCTTGCTTTGTCCAAGATTTCGCTAGGGCATCCACCATGAGTTAAAGAGCGGGTGAGATCGGATCCCTTGCTTAACTTCACTGTGAGGAGGGTCTAAAATAAGGACCCACCTCCCCATTAATATTGATCGCCGTGCTACTCATAACAAATTGCATGATCCACGCAATCACCCGCCCTCGAAACCGCGACGTTAAAGAACTTGTCCAGAAGGCCTAATCCACTTATCGTATGCCTTCTAGAAGTCTAGCTTGAGGAACTCAAGGAATATGCCCGAGAGGCAATAATAAAGTGGTTATTATCGTATTCTTATTTATGATAAATGTTTACTTTGCATGCTATAATTGTATTAATACGGAAACGTTAATACATGTGTGTTTAATAAAACAAAAGGAAAGCCCTGGGCTATGCCTCGTAGCAATACGTAACTGAACGAAGTACAATTTGA